>NBZP02000053.1:1210733-1554160 GCA_002236755.2 Dothistroma septosporum
GGGGGGGGGTCACGTGAAAGATGGCATTATCGATGAAGTCGTGCGACCTTGCTGCAGACAGTGTCCTTTACCATGTCAATGTGCATGAAATTGCATCGCGGGATCTGCACTGCTTGGCAGGGTGCAGCAGCCGGTCGAGCGGATGCTACAGCGCAACCTGCCGGAAGCACTGCAGGATGGTTCTTAGAGTGAAGTGCACAGTGCTTCATGCAGTCCGATCGTGTGGTCGCAGCCGTGACCCCAACTCCGTGTGCCTGACTAAGGCGCTGAGGATCGTGAGTGCATTGTTCATCGGACCTGATCCTTGCAGCTGGAGAGAAGAATATTGGAGACGGCCATCGTGAAAGTTTTTTCGGGCATTGTGATTCCAAGGTTGTGCAGATCTGGGTGAGATTGAGATAGCGTTGTATCGGATCTGCGGCGATGTCGCTCACGCACGTGGCCTGCTGGAAAAGTCGGCAGTGCCAGGACGTCGTATTTTCAGCAAACAGCTTGGGCGGCACCTGCGGTGGAGATGTCTTTTTCTGTAGGGCGGTCGAACATCATGACGGAGGTCGTTGTTGGGCTCGTTTACATGTACGCCGGGCACGGTTTGTCATGGTGCATTGTGGCTGCTTCGGTTCGATGTTAGCGAACACTCCCGGTGGTGATTTCTGTCGGCGACAGTTTCCTTCAGTCAGAATTGCCTTTTGGTCCAAGGCCGCACCGCACAGCATTCGAATGTGAAAGCAGGCCCGCGCGAGAGAATCCAGGGAACAGCCTTTGATCGTACGAACTCTAATTCGGCCCTGCGACAAATCCGGAGCAAAGCCCGACTACAGCTCAACCCACGCTGGACGGCGACGATGGTGTCGGCACAGGGCGGGCCTCTTGTCATTGGCGCATCTCCGTATGTATGTCAGTGTAGACTCTGTTGAGTGGGCGTCTCGTGGCGTGGCCTCACGCGTGCTCCTGCTCGGGAGATACCGCTGCTGTGGTGCACCGGCCCCAAGTCAACGCATTCTTTCTCGTGTGCATAGGCCATTCCAGACGCTCCCACTGGACAGCACCAAACAAAGTTCCAGCCGGCCTAGAGCTTGCAAGCAATAAGGACGACCCGAGAGATCGGACTCTCCTGCAGTCCGTAGCGGCGTAGCCGTTCCTGGTGTGCAGCGAAACATCAGCCACGTTTTCTGTACGTCTGTGGCGCCCAGCGAGGCCGTGAATGCAGGGTACGTAATCGAGACAGGCGGCGCCTCGCGGACTCCGAGACTCACGATTGGGTAGCAGTGCTGTCGTTGCCATCGTCGGGGCTAGGATGTGCTTGCAACTCAGCCACACCTCGTCCCGGCGTGGCAGTCAGAACCTCTGCAAACCATGGCCTTTAAGCATCATCCCAGCAAGGTCGGCGCTCTCGACTGCTCCAACAGTGCGACCAGCATCTGAATTTGCACACCACGCGGCCGCATGATGAGCCTCGGCAGCTAGGAATGCCCTAACGTGCTGTGCCTGGCGTGGGATGGGCAGTGGCGAGCGAGTGAGCGCTCGTGGTGCGAATTCAGCAGTAGTGGGCCATGCGTCGTCTGCGTAACCGTCAGGACACACGCGCCGATGCAGCACCTAGTACCTTCATGTGCATGTACAGCTTACTGCAATGACGAGCCTATCATGCAACGGCAGTGTGGCGGCCGTTGCTCCGTCCCCATTGTGGCAGACGGTAGGTTCGCCCCTGCGCCGGCCGGTTTCCTGCTACATACATGTACTTCTCAATCCCAGAGCATGTCCTTCGTCAGACAAGCATCTTGGTAGCAGCGTCCTGAGGCACTATTGCAGCTGCACAACAGTCGACGGCTGACGACCGCCGTTCATAGTACGGTGGCGTCTGCACCTGCACCTGCACCACATCTACCTGCCTGAAGCTATTTCCGCCCACCTGTCGCGATGATGGCACCCCGTCCCCGTCCCCGTCCCCGTCCCGGAGCCGCTTTCATCGCAGGCTATTGGGTGCATAGGTCTAGACTGCTGCCCAGAGCGCGACCGAGCGAGCACGGGATATCTGCTTTGAAGCTCTCCTGTCTGCATATTTCTAGCTCCTTATTGGCCCTCGCTCCAGACCTACACATCAACTCACCTTCAACTCGGGTGGCTTCTCTCATTCTGTCATTCTGCTTCTCGTCTTGCGGTACATCGGGCTGCAAGATCAATGAGTCGACAATAACATGAGTGGTCCCGACGCATCCAACGCGACTCAGTCGCCTGGCGACCAAGGCCGCACACAGCAGCAGCAGCAGCCGGCTCGTCTGTCAGGGCAGTATGTGAAACATCATGCCAATGGCTGCTTCGAGACATGGCGGTCTGACCTCTGGTAGTGCGCCGTTTCAATCGCAATTACAGTATCTGTCACAAGGTCAGCAGCAACCACAACAGCAACAGTATGGCCAGCCAGTATTCGACATGGCTTCACTGGCAGGCGCATTACCTGGACAACCTCCTCTAGGATCGCAGCATTACGGCGGTCTCGATTTCTCTCAAAGTCTTGCTTCACCCGGGCTATACCAAACCGCGCAAGGAATGTATCCTCCGCAGCGTGGTCCGCAGTTCGACCCTGCCATGATAGCAAGAGCACAGCAGCAACAGTTCCTCGCTGGACAGTATGCAGGATCAAATCCAATGCAGAACATGCAGCGGCCGCAGAACTTTGCTATGCCCCAGCAGGTTCCTTACTCCCCAATCGACGCATACGGTTACGGTCTCGCCGCGAATCAGTTCTCGCCCATAGATCCACGATTTGCAACTCAAGCGCAATTACTGATGTCTCCGGGCATGCTCACTGACATCTGTATCGTAACCCTCTGGCCGTCACACTTGAGCTGTGTGCTAATCATTGTATAGCTCAATTCGCACGACGAGGCTCTGCCGACACCGGACCCATCCCGAACTTCCCTCGAGGACCTCCACGAAAGCCAAAGCAGTCTGGACACGCGCTATGGGTCGGCAACTTACCTCCAGCGGCTATGGTGACGGATTTGAAGGATCATTTCTCGCGAGATGCTACGAACGACATCGAAAGCGTGTTCTTGATCGCCAAGAGCAATTGCGCTTTCGTTAACTACCGGACCGAGTCTGCCTGTGTCGCAGCTATGAATCGCTTCCACGATTCTCGGTTTCGTGGTGTCCGCCTTGTGTGTCGCTTGAGGAGAGGAACGAGCACCAGTCACGCAGCTACACCGGTTGAGGATGGTCCAAACTCGCGACTGTCGCCCCTCGCAGCACGTGCTCCCGAGATTGTGGATGGTCTGGACGGCGTTGCTGGCGTTGACGGGCTTGATGAGCATAGCGGTGGTCCGACCATCGCGCGCAGCCCTTCCGGGCAGAGTGGTGTCTCGGAAGGGTCTCCGGCAGCGAGCGCAGGGAGTGCACCTCCTGTAACAACAGTTGGCGAGAAAGTGCCCGAGAAGTACTTCATTGTCAAAAGTCTTACAGCTCAGGATCTGGAAGCCAGCGTACGAAATGGGATCTGGGCGACGCAATCGCATAATGAGGAAGCCCTCAACCAAGCTTATGGCCAGGCGGACAGCGTTTTTCTGATTTTCTCTGCGAACAAATCGGGCGAATACTTCGGCTATGCGCGCATGACTTCTGCGATCACTGGCGAACTCGTCGACCTCACGAAGACCTTCCCGTCCGCCGAGGAAGTGGCTGCTGACCCAGCAGGTTCACCACAATCCATTGCCACGCCTGCAACAGCTACTGCTCCGAAAGGTCGCATTATCGACGACTCGGCTCGAGGCACCATCTTCTGGGAGGCAGATCGTTCAGCTGAAGACAATGCATCGCAAGGGCAAGAAGGCGGTGGTCAGAACTGGGGCAAACAATTCCAGATCGAATGGCTGTCCACCAACAGATTACCCTTTTACCGTACTAGAGGCCTGCGCAACCCATGGAACGCGAACAGGGAAGTCAAGATTGCGCGTGACGGCACTGAGCTCGAACCTAGTGTAGGGCGACGATTGGTGCAAATGTTTCACCGCTCGTCACCACCGCAGGCTGGTGGTATCGGTTGCGTTCCTGCACCTGGGATGGGTTTCCGCTAAACTACAGATGCGCTGGTATTTAGAACGGCAGTGTCAGAATCTACTATACGGACGATGACGACTCCCAGCATGAAGTCGACAAAGTGACTAGAAACATTGGCGGACGTCTCTTGCCACGATCTTTTGCATAGCGTCGGCTGGTGGGAAGGACAATTCGGGCATGGCTGCGTAGCATTGCATCGCGACGTATGCATGGACGATTTGCGCTGGCTGGGCGCAAGACGATGGACGATGGATGAAAGACGCTGGGGACTAAGGGGGTTATTATGAGAAGATGCATCATTATGCGTCGTTACCCATATAGTAGCGACACGTTGTAATTATCCCAGTCGCTCCACTATAAATGTACCATTGAGCTGGACCTCATCACGGCATCAACTCCGGCTACGCTTCGCGTGGGACCGAGGAGTGCCGCTACTCATCGAGATCTCTGAAATGCTTCATGCACTCCTGTTTTCGAACTTCACGGTACCCGAAATCTTGATCATGCGTTCCATGGTGGCTCCCCATGCCTTAATTTGCCACGTTCCAGCTTCCGGCATGTACGTGTCAACATGATGGGGTTGATTCTGTGAGTGCGATAGAATGGAAGTCTGCTTATCGTACGGTCCGCACAGTACAGCCACAGCCACATGCACGGAACAAGTGGTGGTCTAGAGCAATCTTCAGACTGGGATCCGGAAGCTGTGCCACCCAACGAGAAAACCGAATGCCCGGGAGCGGTAACTGGTTGTTACCCGATGCGCGGCTTGGCGGACACCGACATGGACACACCGCGTCATGCGTTGATGGCACGAGACATTTGCTTCTCGTCAGACCTGCAGCAGCCGATGTGCTCTGACGCACTCGACACAGGGGACGGACATATTGCTGTCTTGAGTATGGTTGCGGTCCCATTCAATGCTGGCATGTTTGGAACCGATCTGGGCGAGCCGAAGAATGGCTTCAGGGCGAGACGGGAGAGGCAAGAGGGTTTGACATGTGGCGCAGCCGGCCCGTCGTTGAGCTGCGGATGCCGTCCTCCGGTTCGCCGCAGTAGCCGCATTTCCTCACGCAGGTGAAAGCCACAGAATTGATTGTTGTGAAAGTTTCTCATCGGTGCTATCTGTCGTGTAGTCAAAGTCGATCTTCCACCGATCACTTCTAAATTCGAATCATGGTAGCACCCGTCGTAAACAATTTTGTACACGGAGCAAGCCATAAGCTTGACACTTATACAGCTTTGGCTACTGTCAGCGAGCTGGTGGAGTCGAGCTGAAGAAGCTTATACCTGAGCGAGTGGACGTCAGGCCCACGCGAGACGCTAGTGAATGATCTTGTTCTGACCGAATCCTTAGACTGCGACGTCCGGCGGCGGCCATTCCCACCGCCACATCTGCAGCACTCAAATGCTTCGGCTCGGCCGTAGCAGCATCGAAGATTCCGCCGCTAATCAAAAGTTCCGCCGTCAATCATCCTCAACTTCAATCTGTCGTGTGCGATCGGTTGCCGCAGTTTGGTAATGTTGGACAGCGGCCTCGAAGGTTTGATCTTTGAGGTCGTGGTATTGCTCTAGCTGACTTTCAATGTCGCGTTTCTTTGCCAGCAGCTCACGGAGGCGATCTAGCATTGGGCGATGCAGCTTTCGCCTGCAAGGTCAGTACTCAAAGACAAGGTTCAGCTGACTTCTCGCAACGTACATTTCCTCTTCATATTTGCGGCGACACTCCTGCATCTTCTTCTGAGTCTTGTCGACGCGCTGCTTGCGTGACCGCTCGATCTCCTGCTCACGTTGCTTTCTGCGGGCTTTGGACTATATTTTGCGAGGTCAGTCGTGCCGACCGTGTTGAGACGGTGGCACTGGGGCGTAATCGTGGCCGACCCTACCTGTTCCTTCTGTTTGTTGAAGGCTTCAGCCAGCTTCTGGAAATTGGCACTGACATCCTGTGACTGCGATGCATCTTGTGATTGAGACTGAACATTGTCATCGCTCTGGCTGGAAGGAGGTTCAGCAGCAGTGGTAGCCTGACTAGCCTTCTTGGATCTGGCTGGTGCCATGGCTGCTTTTGATGGGTGAAGTCGAACTACTGTTGATGAAGTTGTGCGAAACGACTTCTGTTCTGTCTGGCTGATCCGACGGGGACAAGCTTAAGATATGGCAGGTATGCCGGACTTCCATTGTCGCCTGAGACCATTAGGGTCACGTCACTTTCACGTGCTTTTCTGTGCTGTGGCGCATGTGGCTGGGAAAGTTGGGTAGGAACGTTCGCATGGCATGGCAGTGCAATACCACGCACGATGTCTGGCAGGCATGTTTGATACGGACTTCTTGCTACACGGCCTTATAGAGTGTGCCACTTCACGCTGTCCACACGCTGTACTTTGACCCGTTTGACATTGACAGACGCCACAGACGACGAATTGACCAACGTTCGCGGCTGAAACCCTGAACACGAGCGCCGCGCTTCGCTTTGGGTTGACGAAGTTCCTTGTCCTGGTACCTAAACGACGACTCCTTGATCTGTCTTCACCTGCACTGCCTTCATTTTTGCTTTCACATGCCCCCTGGACCCACGGAAGACGAATGTCACGCCTGTTGAATAGCATGCGAGCGGTCTGAGCCACGAAACGATCCCCGGCGCGAACCACGGCTTCGCTAGAACTACACTCGTTCAACCCCAGAAACCGGGCAATTCCGTACCCCAATTGGCCATACTGTAGCGCAGGCGCACATATTTCTGGTACACTTGAAATACACAGGTAGCCATGAGTTCATTCGCAAGCTCCTTCTGGTCGCCAGACTATGCAGCCGGTAGGCACTGAGATCCGCAAGTGAGGCGCCTGGCAGACTGACGACTGGCAGGTCTTGGAGTATTGTTTGGGAAGCTGCAGCAGGGCGTGCAGGAGAATGATCAGATACTCACGATCGCGCGAATGCGCGCAGACGCGGAGGATCTTTACGGCCAGAAGCTTGGAGACATTGAGACGGCCACGAGCAGGATAGACGGAGGCTTCCAGAAAGACGATGGTGCGAGTGTCAAGAAGGCATATGAGGGAGTGCGCTCTGAGATGACACAAGCGGCGGGCAACCACCGCAAGATAGCCTCCAACATCCGTGAGCTTGTGGTGAATCCGTTCGGGCGGTGGTGTGACCAGCATGCAGCAAGAGTACAGAACAGCCAGGATGATCTCCAGGGACGCGTAAAGGCACACGATCGGCAGGCGGAAACAGTGCGGCAGTATCGCAGTGCATACTACAACAAGTGCCGGAGGGTTGAAGATCTGGACGAAGAAGAAAAGCTTGCCTTTCAGGATCCGGGTGCTGCAGCCGCAACGGGCTCCCCAAAGACCGCTCCACAGGCAGTGCCCAGCATTAAGGTGGAAGAAGAAGAGCCGGAGCCAGAGCCTGTTGAAATTGGCGACAAGACCTACATGCCGGACCAGCTCAAGAAGATCTTGACGCATGTACTTGACAACATCCGGCTGGGAGAGTACAAGGTACCCATAATAGGTACCTACCAGAATGTGACGACTGGTGCCGAGATAGTCGAATATATCCAGAAACACCTTCAGGCGAACAGCGTTACGTACGCCGAGCAAATTGGACAAGACTTGGTTAACAACGGCTTCCTCAGGTTGGTCGGAAATGTGGGCAGTAACTTTGCCAACAGCAGCAAGATGAATTACCAGTGGCGGCCAAAGGTCTTCCAGCTTACAGGAATTCCGGAGAAGCGATCGGGACTACTCAACCGCACGTCGACCATTATGTCTCAAGGCTCGGACAACTCGATACCGGGCAGTCCGGTCATAGGAGACAAAGTGTCTGAGTATCTTGGTGGTTGGAATCCATTGAACAACGCACATCCAAACGAGACTCCTGCCGAGAGATTACGGAGAGAAGCGAAGGAAGCGGACGAACGATACAAAGGCGCAGTCAAGAAGCTTGACGGGATGCGCTGCAGCTTGGAGGAGGCCATGATTGATCACATGAAGTTCATGGAGCGCTGCGAGCTTGACCGTCTGAAAGCGATCAAGAGTGTCATTCTCGACTTCAGCGGCGCTGTCAGCAATGTGATTCCCTCCTTACAGTCGACTGTCGACAACATGATGCTCTTTCAGGAGACTGTGCAGCCGCTTGGTGACCTGCGCTACACCCTAGAGAACTACAAGACTGGTAGCTTCTTGCCAAGGGTAACAGTCTACGAGAACTACTACAACAACAATGACGAACAGACATTCGGCGTCGACATTGAGGCGCGTGCACGAACCGACAGGAAGCGCGTACCACTGATCATCACCACGATTTTGACATTCATGGACTCCCACTACCCAGATCTGGAAGGCGATGAAGCGCGGCGCAATGTTTGGCTCGTTGATGTTCCACTTGGAGCGACACACCACCTCCGGAATCAGATCAATACCGGCAAGCGTGTGGAGCAGGCAATGTTGGAGAAATACGAGGTGCCGATTGTGGCATCTGTGCTAAAGCTGTACCTCATGGAGCTACCCGACAGTCTTGTGAGCTCGCACGTATACGAGATCATCAAAACTGTCTACACAACAACCTCGCAATCGACTGCAGAAAGCGCCCGGATACAGGTGATTCAGTCTACCCTTGGACAACTTCGACTTGCAAACATCGCTACACTAGATGCTCTGATTACACATTTCACCCGACTTATCGAGCTGGCCAGCGCTGACGACGAATACATCGCGAAGTTAGCAGCCACCATGGCGCCCTGCATCATGCGACCGAAACAGGAGACAGGTCTCAGCATGAACGAGAAGTATAATGTACGGCTGCTCAAGGACTTGTTTGCGCACAAGGATGCGATTTTTGGCGAGCTTAAGCGGCAGTCTACACTTACGCATACGAACTCTGGATCCACGCGACAGGCTCGTGCGATTAGTACCGATGAGTCGAGGCGCAAGGAGCATATGGAAGAACGACAGCGTGCTATCGCGGCCGCACAACATGGACAAGCTCACGCAGGCGGAACCAGAAGCCGGGCAGCGAGTCCATCGTCGGAGTCCTCGACAAGAGGTCCCGTCCCAGCACATCGACGTGATCGCAGCCGTGGACCAGAGACTAGATTTCCTGTGAGCACGACTGCGGCACAGACGTCGGAGAGACGCGTGACATCGCCAACCACCTCGAGCACGTCGAGCCACCGCGACAGTCTTAGCGTGCCTCAAAGCCCTCCCGGAGGCAGAGCTCCACCGTTGTCGAGAGACACTCCTGACAAAACCAATGGCTTTCATCAACCACCTCCATCAGAACGCACTAATGATCACGCTCACAAGGCACGGACCTCGGTCGACGAAGCGAAACGTGCATCCGGTGCAGCTCCAAGGATTTCGGCCTCTATCAACTCTGCCGGAGACTTTATGCACCACAACCACTTCCACGCTAATAGTATCGAGTCTACCTCAAACATGACCAACAGCTCCCGACCCACCTCCGAGGCCTCCGTCCAAGGCATCAAAGTACCAGCCTCCAAAAGTCGCATCAGCAACGCAGACGAAGTCGACTCGCCATCAGAAGCCACACCAACCGACAGCACACCTACCAAGACTGACAGCTTCACCCGTCGCACGGCCTACGGTCGTCGTGGCACCGGCGGCCTTCGGCGACAGAGTCTTGTCAACAAGCACGACAGCGCAGAACCGGAGCAGGAACAAAGTAAGGGCGTACAGCTTGAGGATAAGCCCATGGATTTCGATTAGAAGCCGGATCAGAGGGTGCAACTTGAGGATAAGCCGATGGATTCTGACTAGGAGTGGAATGGTGGAGAGCTGCCCCCAAGCCTTTAGCCGGATTTGTCTAGGTGAGGTGATGTGTTGCGTCCTAGCGGTCTTGGACCCGGTTTAGGTGTACGGTGATAGAGTCCCGGAAGCAAGGATACGAGCATGGATCGAGAGGAATGTGATATGCTTGGCATGCATGTTACCATGTTATGTAGATACTATGGGTACGAGGCGGATGCACTGCTCTGTGATAGCAACCTTTCTCTGTTGCGCCGTTGGCGGTCTTCTCCGCGGCCCCAGCTAAAGCGTCTGATGCCAATGTATCTGGTGCTACTGTACACTCCAAAAAAGAGGATTGCGTCGATTGAAGTCGTCAGTGCAATAGCAAGACCGAGCCTGCCAAGGTAGGAACCTGTCGCAGACCATGACGATGCGGCAAGTGGTGACTGCAACAGACGGCCGATGGGACCGCCGCCAAGGGGAGCGTAGAGATTCGCCCCGGCTTCGATGCCTCGGGCTGTCTTCGCCGTTGTCAAGGAGGACATGTAAGAGTGAGCGAGTGATCTGAGCATCAAAGACTCGAATGGCAATGTCAAAAGCCGGGAGAAGAACCAATCTGTGGTTGATGCAAGATAGTTCGCTGTCAAATGAGCTAGCGCAGTAGAGCGATGCACTGGCGGGGGCGGGCTTTCGGGATCATCGATGGTACAGTTCAGTGTTGTGTCGTTTTCGAACTCATCTACGCGCGGCCTGGTCGAAATCTTGACGATATCCCAGCCACTCCATTGCATGAACCTGGTTCGTATCAACCATGTTTGATATAGGACCCAGCCTAAAGGGTCCTCGCGAATGGCGGGACGCTCGAGTGCCGTCAACAGAGATGACGTTGGATGGTCTGTGATGGCCGCATAGCGAAACGGGGTGAAGAGGCTACAGATTGGGACTCTTTCTTCGTCGATATCGTAGTGGATGACTTTGTGCAACAGAAGTAGACCTGCAGGCGAAGTGAGGCCCAGCAGGGGTAGCCAACCGAATCGATGGAACGAATCTCCGTGCCAAGGTAGTAAAAACTTGAGTGGCGGGAATAGCGGCAGGTGTGGTGCCAACCCCAAACGCTGAGCGCTGCAGTATAACTCCATGGGCAGTAAAGCTACGTCGACAGCCGCGAGTACGGTTTGAAAGCCGAAAGTCATAGCCGTACACATACGTTCCCTCGACCTGCGGGTCTTGCAACGTTTCAGGAGATGAACCTGCAGTCTCCCGACAATCTGCTCAGCAGCCAAGATGACGGGCATCCTCACTGCGAGATGAGCGATTGTATCACCCAGGCCAGGGAGTAACATCGCCAATCTCCGGTTGCCACGCGCGTTCCGGACGGAGTGCCACTCGTGTGTTATGATGTCCCACATGGAACGCGAGGCGTCATAGAAGCCGATCTGGACTCTCTGAAGAAGCGACTCTACCCATACATGCGTAAGGAAGCTGATTGGGAGGAGGATATATTCGAGCACTTCCCCGTTGTCGTTCTCTGCTGCTAGCAGGGCCTGGCGTTGCTCTCTTGAAGATCGACGTCGCGTCTCATTAGCACGATCAGATTGGTCCTTCCGTTCGACTACACCGACCAGCTCAAGGACTTCGTTCTGTGCTTCTCGAAGCTGGGCATTGAACGCATCTGTGGCTGCGTTGACAGGTCGACCCTTAGAATCATATTGCTGTCTGTACTCCGAGTTGTTCTTCTCGTCCTTTGGTTCATTCAACGATGAGGGTTCTGGGTCTCGAAAAGCCGATCGTCCGAAAGCCAGCCGGGTCAGGTACTGCTGTCTACCCATGTTGCCCGCCGCGAATGTGTCTTCATGAGATCCGCAGGTCTGTGTTTGAACGTCTGTGCCACCTTATGGACCTGATCGCCATGATGCTTCAGGCCGAAGAAGCAAGGCGGAGTCACGGCACTTCGGCGCAAAGACGCAGCGGAATTCGGCTGCGCGTACCGATGTTTGTCTTGTTGGTTTGATGTTGAGCTGGGCTGGCAAAGCTGGGTTGAAGATTTACCTGTGAACGGTTCGGAGCGAAACAGCCTGGACGGACTCGGCTCCGGCGCAAGCTTCAACTTTTTCCACGTCCAAACTTTGCTTCAGTGGCACACGAGCGCGGTCAACCACGTACCATGTCGTCCTTCTTCACCCTGCCGACTTCGCAGAAGAAGCGAAAGCGGGCGCAAGGCGATGCTGTTCCACGTGCGACCGCGAAGAATGCACGCACGAGCAGAGCGGCCCGCGACGAATCGATTTCTGGCAGCGATGTCTCCGACGATGAGGGTACAGTACGCGCAGGCGATGTAGAAGACAAGGACTCGGACGAGGAGGAAGACTTCATCGACGAGGACCCAGGTGCCAAGCGGTTAAGGCTGGCGGAGCAGTATCTCAAGAATACCCAAAAGGAAGTGGAAGAGGAAGTGGGATTCGACGCCAAAGATGTCGACCAAGAGAATTTGCGGCGACGTATGGGCGAGAGGCTGAAGGAGGACACAGCAGAGACACGAGGGAAGCTCTACAGATGGATCGCGCAGGAGCTCGACTGGAGTAAAGCAGAACGGGGACAGGTCAGGCATCATCAGAAGTCTATGACGGGTGTGGCCATATCTGGCGAACATGTCTACACCGTCGGTAAAGATGCGGTTCTGGTCAAATGGCTTCTGCCTTCTGCAGATAGGTCGCCGAACAAATTTGGCAAAATACCTAGCAGAAAACCGCAGAAAGTACTGGCCTCGGGACGATCGCGCAAGAACACTCACAGCAACGATGTAGAACAGCACACCATGGCGATACTATGTGTGGCAGCATCGCAGGATGGCAAGTTTGTGGCGACGGGGGGGGCGGACAAGAAGCTGATAGTCTGGGATGCCGCGACACTAAAGCCTTTGAGAGTATTCCCATCGCCTGGTCAAAGAGGCCACAGAGACGCCATCATTGGCCTCGCCTTCCGAAGAGGTACCAACCAGCTATATAGCGCGAGCAAAGACCGAACGATCAACACATACTCTCTGGATGAGCTATCCTACGTCGAGACATTGTTCGGGCACCAAGACGAGGTGGTGGATGTCGGCGCACTTGCGACGGAGACTTGCGTGACGGTCGGAGCAAGAGACAGGACTGCAAGGTTTTGGAAGATCGTGGAAGAGAGTCAATTGGTGTTCCGTGGAGGTGGAGCGCCAAAGAAGGACAGATTTGCAAATTCCAACGACAGCGGCATCTACATGGCGGACGATGAGCCAGCACACGAAGGCTCTACAGATCGGGTGGCTTGCATCGACGACGACACGTTTGTGACTGGGTCAGACAATGGATCGATATCACTTTGGAACATTCACAAGAAGAAGGCCGTGCATGTATACCCTTTGGCGCATGGAATGGACCCGCCCTTACCATTGGAAGAAGTCAGTGCGGAAGTCGACCCGCCAGAAGAAGCGCGAACGAAACCTCAAGCCAGATGGATCACTGCATTGCGAGCGATACCTTACTCTGACACATTTGTCAGTGGGAGCTGGGATGGATATCTGCGTGTATGGAAAATCAGCGCCGATAAGAGGCGGATAGAAGCGGTGGGTCGCATAGGTTCGACAGATCTGTCTGTGGAAGAGCTTCTCAAGGATGAGGATCTCGACGCCGCAGCACTGTCCAATGACGCGCTGAATGCCATGATTGACGGTAGCGAAAATCACAGTCGCATCCACGGCATCATCAACGATCTGGCAATCGCCGACCGAGGCGAGCGAGCTAAGGATGGCGTTGTTGTTGTTGCCGCAGTTGGAAAGGAATCACGTCTCGGCCGATGGCGAAAGTTGAAAGACGCCACAAATTGCCTCACACTCTTCGACATCTCCCGAAAACTCCTGGACGGCGAAAGCTCCAGCGACACACTGGACGTCCTCCCGAACGGAAACGACGACTTTGCAGGCTTCGACTAATGCCCACATAGCACTCAGCATGCACAATCATATGTACACTACCCTATGCCAACCTAGACCTTCGGATGCGGCCATCCAAACCTCACAGTATCCTCCTCAACCCCATTCTGCACAATTCCCAATGCTCCATTCTTCACCATCCACTCCAATCTATGATCCCTATACTCCCTCCTCCTTCCACTCCCCTTCGCAAAAGTCGCAGCCCCCGAACCCGCCATCTGCTTAGCCCCCGCCGTCATTTCCGCAAACGTCTCACTGATCGCAGGCACATCGCTGATCCTCTTATGCCACAATCGCAACGGCGAGCCCTCTTTCGGCCCATATCCATAATGCACACTGCGATTCACGATTGGTGCGACCGAAATGTCGGCATAGCCAGGCGAGGAGCCATTGAAGAAGGGCTGAGAGCCGAGTTTGGTCGTCAACCATTCCTGCAACTGACTCGTCTGCTCAACTGCAGCGGCGATCAACCTCTCCTTCTCCGACCCCGTGGCCCGTCCAAACCAGTTGATCTCTCCGATACTCCAGTTCACCGCTTCATAGTGCGTGTCGCATACTTCTTCGATCATTCTGGCTTCGGCTCTGGCCTTAGGATCCTTCGGAAGTAATGGTTCTTCCGGATGTTTGTCTTCAAGATACATCAGGATTGCGGTGCTGTCGAAGACTGCGAATTCCCCGTCGATCAGGGCGGGAACTTCCATGCGGGGATTTGCTTTTGAAAAGGATTTGTTTGCTTCGCCAGAGCCTAGGTTGGGAGGTGTTTTGCTTTCGAATGCCAGACCTTTGAGGCGGAGGGCCATGCGGACTTTTTGGGCGTAGGAGGAGACGGGGTGGTCATGGAGGAAGTAAGCTTGGGATGAGGAAGACATGGTGGATGGCCTGGGTTATGGAGACGTGCTTGGTAAGTTATAGAGAGGTGGCTGTTGTGTTTCGAGGTTACACAATACGATCCTGAAGATGTCGTTGGAGCAAGAGGTATGTCTAAGAGGCATTGGTAATCTCCAGCTAAGTCCGACTGACATCAGAGGCAGGAGCTACCCCACCCCCCTGCTGGACACCACCCTTCATGCTATTGTTACGGCGCCTCATGGGGCAGGATCGTGGCATTCTCAACGTGATATGAACCTACGTTGTGGCTGGACAGGAGCAAACAAGTGCTCGGTGGCCGTGCAACGCGAATCAGCTATCTCCCGAACTAACGAGAACTCGCACTGATGTGCCAGAATCTGGTATTCAATGCAGGCTTTTGTCCAAGACTACGAGTCCTGGACACCGACAACGTTGGACACGAACGCACTGTGGGAACATCATCTACATGCTCTCGCATTCACCGTGGTAAATTTTTAAGGCTCCAACAGCCTTAGCTCTTGCAACGCCGCAGCATATCTGTGGTATCGATGCGGCGGCGAGCCGTGGGAATATATGGGCGAGTTGTGCTATCTCCAGACAGCTCTGCGACAAGGTCCACGAATCTATGGTAGGTTGGCTGCGACGACAAACACGGCGAGCTTCGAGTTGAGGTGCAGAGGATGTAGTCACTGTGTGACACTTTACCACATCCAGATGGAAGGACGCATATAGTCGTGGATACTAGAAGTGGGCGGCGAGAACAGTGACCGAGAGGTTCAGTGTTGCGAAAAGTCTGTCAGCTCAGGCATTAACGGGATCGACCTGAATCGTGAATATCCTGTCGCGAGGGCATTTGCCTTTCCCGCGAACTGTGACTTCAAAGGCATAGAGACTGACTCTCTTTCCCCGGCAAGCATGGACGAATCTCGAAGCAGTGAATGGCGTTGGACTCAAGCATGAGGAAGCATGAGACGCAGAGTGAACCTGCACTATCTGGTCCGTGCTCGTGATCCCATAAAACTTCGACCTTCCAGCGAGATCTCGAACGTCAATGTAATTCAAACCTTTCACCACAGTCCCTAACTTCCATCATCGACGGAACCACAACCACCAATAACCCAGCAAGAACATGGTGCCACAAACTCAAGCCGAGTCATCGCAGGCCTCACTGTCGAAGATCGAATAGTGCCCGATCTGCTAGGAGGTATGCTGCTCCATCAGGGGTGCTTCCCATCTGTAGTGCTGACCTCGCTCACAGCTCGACATTCTACGACTCGATTTACACGCTGTCTAATCACAGAGGCCGCCAATCACCTTACCTGCTTCAATTTCTGGCCCAAGCTCGAAGGCTCGGGGCCATTCGCGCTAGTGCTGTGCAATCGGGTCCGTCAGACGTTGCAGAACAGTGGATTTGCAGAGGACTTCAGGTGAATGCAAGTGGGTGAGCTGGAGCAAGGGTGGCGCCTGCAGGTAAGGGGAGATCGCGTATCACAGAGCATACCGCGAGAAGGTGACGATGTAGCGAGACCGGGGGGAAAAGAGAGAGGGGACATGTTGACATTTCAGTGCCGTGATAAAGGCGCACTGTGTCATCTCAATGACGGAGGCTGTTTTCAGCTAGCGGCCGGTAGGCCAGAAAGCAGTCCCATCATCTAAGACACCGTGCTGAGTCCGTCGAAGATCAATGTTGCTTGCGTTGAACACTGCTGCTCAGTCATTTGACCAAGCAAGGCTTGTTAGGCTGATTGCCATGATAGGCTCTTTTGACCAATTACTGAGCTTGACGAAATCGAGTGGCACGGGTTGAGAAAACATCTCTTCATGCGCTATCCAGCATCAGTACATCGTCCTCGTGGTCTGACGCATGACCATTGACGCCATTCTTCAGAGTCCCAATCGGCCCTGCGACATCGTCCATCTGATTCAGTGCCCACAACAGCACGAATCTCTCCTCGCTCGTCTTACCGAGTCGATCATAGTGCTTCTCGGTGTACGCCTTCAGCGCATCAATTACATCCTTGACGTTTTCCGTACTCTGCGTCTTCTCCTTCGTGCTAAGCTCCGCCATAGCACCAGCGAGTGTCTCGTCCGTGTCGGGCGCAGCAGTCTTTCGCCGTCTATTCAGGGCCATGATTTTCTCCTTCGGGTATGTCCGCAGCAAAGCATAGAGAATGCGCTGCGCAACGTGATGTGTCCGACCGTTCGCATTCCAGTCTCGTATCCGGCGTAGCAGACTCCAGATCTGACCTTCCCCGAGAGAAGCCAGGACTTGGTCGACTTCTATCCGACCTGTGAGACTGCCCTCTTCTTGCGGTCCGTCAGTAACTGTGCTGAAGAGCTCGAGAAGACGCTTCGGGTGGTTAAGTTGCAGAGCTAGCACAATTGCTTCCCGAAAGTTGTTGGATCGAATGTGGTTCTGCAGTTCTTGGTCCTGCTCAATGCGGGCAGTCGCTTTGGTAGTGGCTTCTTGCGCCGTCAATGCAGTAGTATCGAGCCAGAAGGTGAGTGTACTGTCCGCGGATCCTGATACTAGCTCAAGCGATGATTGATCCGAATCGCCCTCTTCGTCTGCCTCGTCTGTCTCGTCTGTTGTGGTGTTCTTCTTGTTGTCATTGGTTTTTGTAGGCTTGATAGCCAGAGCCCAGACGCGATCAATGTGGTTGTCTAGTGTCGCCGCACACTCACTACTTTGTGCGTCCCAGACTTTGACCAACCCATCGCCAGCTGCACTTGCGACCTGTACGCCTCGCCTCTCTTTACCACCCTCTGTCGGAGGAGGGAGCCATACAACCTTCAGCACACTGTTGGCATGTCCTTCGAAGGTGCGCAAGCAGCTGTAGTCAGTCAAGCTCCAGATCTTGACGGTCTTGTCGCCACTTCCAGTCACTACCATTCCTTTGGCGCTACTTGCGGCGCCACCTTCGCCAGTGGTGGTGAGCGCTGGCAGGGAAGGTGGAGAGAATGCCACCGTCCAGACACCGCGCTTGTGGCCTCGCAGTACACCGACAGCTTCACCCGTTTCCACGTCCCATATCCTGACAGTTCGATCTTGCGATGCAGAGGCGAAAAGGGGCGAGGTGGTGGAATGTGATGTCTCGATGGCATTAATGTCTTTGTCATGCGCTTTCCTGGTATATGCGGCTCGCGGCACTTTACCTGGCTGGCTGCCGATGTCCCATCTTTTAACCGTCTTGTCTTGACTACCCGTGATCAAGAACTTGGGTGGATTGTCGAGTGGATGAGTGTATCCTTTCGAGCCGGTCTGAGGAGCTGCAGAAGGTAATGCGACAGCACCAATACTTTCTGCGTGACCTGTGAACGTCGCATAGCATGTGTAGGCGCTATTTCGAGGGTCTATCCGCCATAGTCTGGCAGTGTTGTCCTTTGCCCCTGTTGCTAGCCAATGCCCTGACCAGTCTGTGTCGATTGTGATGATGATGTCGGAATGTCCTTTGAGCAGAGCCACATCGGCACCGAAGTATGGTGTTGAAGGATCCTCCGTATCCAGCGAGATCAGTCGAATGTCCTCCAAGTTCGTGGCCAGAGCTAGCAGGCTGCGGTCTCGGCCAATGTATGCGAGGTCGATGACTTCGTCGTGCGTGCCACTGATACGCCGCAGAACAGTTAACGGCGGTATTCGCGTTGACGATTTGCTGCCCTTCGAAAGGGTTTCGAGTGATCGCAATACCAGAGTCTGATCTGCATGCACGGTCACCAGGTAGGGAAGACTGTTGTGATGTAGGACGTCCAGTATACCCTCAATCTCCGCGCCTGATTCCTGCTCTTCGGTCACTTCGTTTCCGCCTCGTGTGCTCCAGACCCGTAGCCTTGCTGTCTCTCCGCCGGTGTAGAAGTAATGTCCCGCTTCCAGAAAGCCGGCCTTCTCCACAGTCTCCAGAACCGCCCCCGTAGATGCAATCTGCCATTTCTGCGAGTCCCATAGTATCACCGTCTTGTCTCTACTGGCTGAAAGTAATAGTCTCTGCTCGGGCGAATAGTCCAAGCTCCTCACTACCGAGACGTGCGACTCCAGATTTGCAGTGCTCTTCCTCTTGTGCAGATCCCAGACTCTCACCCGACCATCTTCGCCTCCCGATGCCAGCCTGTATCCTGCCATTGCCTCGTCTTGGACTGGTTCTGCGTCTTCGTTTTTCTGCTTACTTTTCTTCTTCTTGCTCTTGCTGGACTGCTCAGTCTCCGGGTCGACTTGGAAGAAGTGTAATGCCGATATGACGCCACTATGTCCATGGAAGGTATGTGTCGCAAAGCCGCCTCGAATGTCCCAGACCCTGACCACACCATCGGCGCCACCGGTAGCCAGCAGAGAGCTAGTCGCATCTGTCGCAAGTACCACCACAGGCGTGATGTGTGGTTTGAGGTTTCTGACTAGCTTCGGCTCTACGCTGTCATCCAGGTCGGACACTTGCAGCACATACACGCGCATAGACTGTGATCGCGAGCATAGTATGAGGTACGATGCATCAGGTGTGATGGTGAGGGTGGTAAGAGGTTCTCCATCCTAGTCACTTGGTCAACAGTCAGTCCTGGCGTACGCAACCGCAAAGCATAGCACTTACGCCTTCTACGCGTGCCAAATGTGCTCCAGTGTTCAAGTCTGTGAGGAGAGCTTCCTCGCCGATCGTCGACGCCAGAATTCTGCCATCCTCGCTGAGAGACGCAGCGCCGCCGGTGTAGATGGGCTGAATGACTCTACTAGGTTCGAATGTCGTCTTGTAGTCTGCCTTGTACGCCATCTTCGCGTACTGCTACATCCACGGCTTTCGATGCAGTCTTCGAACGTGCGCCTTTCGAGGTACTGTGCAGGGTGTCTGGAGTGTCTTGGACAACCTTGGATCGTGCAGACTTAGTCTCGAGCTCCTGCTCTACAGCCTCGAGCGATATGTGTTGCTATTAATACCATCGATGGTTCAGTGCCAGATCTAGTAAATAGAAAAGGAAGCACTTCACCTGGAACTTTTTTGGCCACCGGTCGATCTTCGGCTGGATTCCGCGCGAGTGTGACGCGAGTCGAGGAGCTGCCTTGGGCCTTGCGGTGGTGAGCTCTCCCAAGGTCCATCAAGCGTTGAAACATCACCACCAAACACGTCCCATACCACACACGACAACCGCAATCATGTACGTCAATGTCCATCATCACATTAGAGAGATACTAACAATACAACAGGGAGGTCTTACTCGGAATCACTGGCAAGGACTTCACCATCGTCGCCGCCTCCAAAGCCGCCATGCGAGGCGCATCCATCTTGAAGTCGACCGACGACAAGACCCGCCAACTCAACAAGCACACTCTGATGGCCTTCAGCGGAGAAGCGGGTGATACAGGTAGATCGTTTCACTGACAGTATGCAGGATCAACACTGATGAGATGATAGTACAATTCGCGGAATACATCCAGGCCAACATCCAGCTCTACTCAATGCGCAATAGCACCGACCTCACACCCTACGAGACCGCCTCCTTCGTGCGCTCCGAGCTCGCCAAGTCCCTACGATCTCGCTCTCCCTACAACGTCAACCTCCTCCTCGGCGGCTTCGACGACATCTCCAACAAGCCCCAGCTGTACTGGATCGACTATCTGGCCTCGTGCGCACCACTCCCATACGCCGCCCATGGCTACGCACAATACTACTGCCTCAGTATCCTCGATAAGCATCACCATCCCGACATCTCGTTCGAGCAAGGCATGAAGATTCTGAGGATGTGCACGGACGAGCTGAAGAGACGGTTACCGATTGATTTCAAGGGCGTCTTGGTCAAGGTTGTGACGAAAGATGGAATCAGGGAGGAGCCGTATGTGGATGACAAGCAGGTGTTGGCACCTTAGATGACAATGATGCCTCGATGATACGAGCGATGGGCGTTAGGCGTTGATGGGCATACGCAGCTGGGCCGCCGCGAGCAGAGGTAGGAAGGATGCTATGTATCATATCACAGGTCGGAGCCTCTCCATGCAGTCGTCTCGCCACAACACACTCACTGTCAACGAGTCGAACATGTGCTACGAAGCGTCAGTCCAGCTCGGGTCTTGAGCCGCACGTGCACTGGCGATTGTCCCGTGCCGAGAAGCCATCGAACTGCAAAGGAAGATCGTCGCGCATCTTCTCGCAATAACAAGCCATCTGATTGCATACAGTCAGGAGCACAGCATCTCCCATCTCTTTCGAAGACATCTCAGACAACGACGCTGATAATTGCTCGAACCGGCCATCGTTTCTATTGCTCCAACCATTCTCGCACGAGACAAACACAAGCGTCCGATCAGACGCGTCGAAATACAAGCATGTCGCGTTGGTAAACTCTACTCGGTCTCCTTACGATCCCGGCTGACACCAGTACAGACTTGGCATCCGACGAATGCTCCGAACACGAAAGTGATAGCCTGGAGTACCAACAAGTCCGCGAGGTGGGAACACCCCAAGCCATGGAGTCTTCGCTTCGTGATGCCATCTATACCGCGCCACTGGCACGCCTTCAGCGACTGCTGCTTGACATTATAGACAAAAATGGCGAAGCCCGCGATGAAGCCATAGCCAGACTGCTGAAGCCCATTACTGGAAGCAATGGCAAGAAGCGCAAAGCATACGAGACTTGCGTCAACTGCAACAATGATTACGACGTCGGCAGCAACACTTTGGGGGTTTGCGTGTATCATGAAGGTAGGTGTCACGTTCGCATCCACAGGACGTAATGTGGCAATGCTTACCACCAGGCAGGTGAACGCGAGTATGACGATACTAACGATTTCTGGGCTGATCACGACCCGAATTGTCATGGTGAGCCGGACGATTTGATGGACGACTCTGAGTACGATGAGGGCTATACGTGGAATTGTTGTCAGCAGACGACGGCGGCGGAGGGCTGCGTGAAGTCGAGACATACTCCAAAGATTGAGTGTGGCAAGAGACGTGCCTAGGTTTGGCACGTTCTGATCCCCTCTCGCTGCAACTGTCGACACTCCTACACATCGTGTCGGCATGGAAGAGTTGACAAGTACTTCCTTCGGAGAGAGAGCCGAGGACTCATCAAAATTGACGACCAGGGTGGCCTGCTGGCGCTGCAATCTATCACATTACACTTCAATCATTCATTTGTGATGACCAGAACAGTTTCCACCCCAACACCGCTTCAAAACACAGCAGAAAAGATCGCCGCTGCTGAATGGTGTCAACAGCCATCGGCCTTGCACTAACAACCCTTGCTGTTTTCAATCGCACAACGTGAATCTGCCATGCCGCGTCAATACAATACCGGTTGGTGGCGTTGCGATGTCGACTGACGGCAAGCATAGGCGAAGATGAAGACTTTGCTAGAAGTCCGGACGGGGAAGACGATGACTATTCCGAAGGTCGTGGAATAGCATCGCCACAGCCACGCGGTCCATTGCTACACGAAGCCATCCACAGCGCACCCTTGGAAGAGCTCCAACAACTGCTGGTCGAAATCACAGACAACCACCCAGGCGCCCGCCACGATGCGAACGAACGATTACTGAAGCCCATTGCCGGTGGTAGCGGCAATCGAGAAGCCTTCGAGAAGTGCGTCAACTGCCACAAGGACTATAACTTTAGGGAGAATGGTTTGGAGGTATGCAGGTTTCATGAAGGTCTGGTCAACACGTTCCGCAAAGAAGAACATGTTCCTAACGGAACTACAGGCGAGAAAGAGGTCCTCGGTGGAGAGGGCTGCTGGGACGACCACGATTCGGAATTTGGGAAGATCTTGTCGATGAGCCGGATTATGCTGATGGCTTCGTATGGACCTGCTGTGATAAGCCGGGAGACTCGGAAGGCTGTGTCAAGTCGAGACATTTGCCGAAAATTGAGGCTCCGAGCAAGAAGAGGCGGTTCGACGTGGCGAGTTTGATGAATTAGTAATGTGTGACATGGGCCTAGGGTCGGAAGTGACCAAGAAATGATGGCTCAAGGGAGACTCCTGGGCCACTTGGGGCGAATCGAGCCCCAAGGTGAGATGGCAGGGCCCGTAAAAGCTCCGGAATGCGTATGATATGAGTCTCCGCGTGCCCTGAATCAATTTGGCCGCTTCGTTTGAGTCACGCCGCAGCCTTTTTCCGCGCTCCAGCTGGGACTGAGGTCGTTGCTTCAGCGGTTTGTGCTGCTATAGCAATGCCGTTTCCATCATCGAAGGAAGTCTGGAAAGTGAGATCCAGCATAAGCTACTTAGCCTGGAATCAACAGTCAAGGATGCGGTGGATTTGATGCTGTTTCATGAGAGATTGAGGAGTGAGATAGCGGTACAATTAGGAAGGAGAGAAGCGAGCACTACTGGGAGGGAGGGGTCGGAGAGAACGAAGGATACGGGCGTGGTGAGAAGGGGCCTGGAGTGGAGAAAGTCGTTGAGACAGTGAGATCGGAGAGGGCGATGGAAAAACATAAAGATTTAAGGTCAGCTCTAGTTATACAAGCCCTCACTATCATCACCATCATCATCATAATCGCCGTCATGACCATAATACTCCTGTTCTTCCTCACTCCGCTCAGCCACATCTCGATCGATCCAGGCCTCCTCGCCATCGTTGACCTGCGCAGTGTACGTTGCGCGTAGAAGCTCATTCAAGCTACGCGGAGCAGGAGCAGGAGCAGGAGCAGGAGCCATCTGTCGCTGCTTGTCATCCTCGCCCTGTCCAACACGTCTGCCAGGCATGATGTCGATAATAAAGGGACCGATGCCATTGAAGTCTAGCAGAGGTGCTCTCTTCTGTTCCGCTTCATCATGATCGATGATGACGCTTGGTGACCGAATCTTGTCCTCGACTCTGTCGACAAACTCTGGGCTGCGTTTGTTGGCATATTCGACTGCACTGTTCAAGAGTTCTGGGTTGTTTGGGCATCTACGAGACAGGATCAAATCGTTCCCGTCTCCGGCCGACGTAGTAGGAGGAGCGATGCATGGTTGTTCTGCACCTGTTGAGAAGCTTTGATCCACGAGGGCCGGGAGTGTTGCAGACGATCGGCGTGATGCGCTCCTTGAGGATGCCCGGGATGGATGAGGCATCACTTGTGGGCCTAGAGTCGCTACCAAAGTATGCCGCGACAGTGAAGTGTGTGCTGATGTCATGGAAGGCGAGCTTGTGGGTGGCGTCTGTTGTGTTGGAGTCATTGGGGGTAACGCCAAGCCCTTGCGTACGAAGGGCGACCCTCCGGCTGTTGGTGCAACGTTGCTATACAGAGTTTGCGAGCGGCCTACGGCACATGGCGATACGACCAAATCCGGCGTAGTTGCTACCGGCTGTAGCTCAACGGCGGTTGGTGAGGCGAAAGGCTGTGACGGCGCAGCCGCAGCCTGCTGTACGACGGCGACATCCCGACCATCATCTGAGTCACCAAAGAGACTCTGGGTGCCATCGTTGTCTTCAGATTCTGATCGATCGATCATGACTTTGGTGGACGGTCGGCGCTCAACGTCGGTACCCATCCTGAAAGCAGAGACATCTGCGTGTTCAGTCGCTGCTGGAACCACTATACCTGCGGCGATCGGTGGTCCAAAGCTCTGAGCAGCGTCGCCTTGCGTGTTGTTCAGAAGATTCTCCAGCGAAGCAGCTTCAATCCCATCAGACTTCTGACGCTTTGGACTGTCCTCATGGCCGACATCGACACTGCTCCTTTCTCGTTTGCTACCAGGTACTGAAGTCTGTCTCGCCGTGGAGGTCAACTTTTGCTTGATTGAGGGCAACGCCATTTCTCGAGCTTGCTGACTACTCAGACGCTCGTTGGTGGGAGCTTCTTGGACACTAGTTTCTTCACCACAGGCCTGCATCACGAGCGGTCGAGCAGACGATGCAGCCCCAGCAACGAGACTGTCATGGCCCACAATCAGCGTCACTGACGATTGACGCACGGCACTCGGCGACTCCAGCTTGTCGATCGGTGACACATGAGCGCGATGTTGCCTCTGTGCATCCCTCCCGCCATCGAGGTCGACGGGATCCCCGCGCCACCTGTTAGTCTGCTCCGCAAGAAGCTGCTGATACTGTGTCACCGACTCGGCAGTCTTATCGAAAATCCCGCCCTGCCATCGGATGGCATTGCGTCGCGTCTCGCGCTCGACGCTTTCGTCTTTGATGGGGTCACAAAACTCTTGAAGAGCATTGGCATGAGTGGCAAATTCAGGCGGAAGAGGTGCATCACCACGACGCTGCGAGTGATCTTCCCAAAGGGTTTGATGTAGCTGTTCCAATGAGTTATTCGCTTTGTTTGCATTGGAACGGTCGGCTGGACGACTTTGGAGGAACTCAGCATTCTCCTTGCAAGATTTGTGGAAATCTGCGATGCCGTCGTCATCGCCGTCAACCGGAGCTTTCCCAGTCGCAACTCTCGATGTGGCTGTAACGCTCAGGTGCCGTGTCTTCAGGTGCTGAACATCCTCGACGCTGTTCTGTTGACCTTTAGCAGCAAACGTCTCGCCTTGGGTATCCTTCTGCTCAGCCAGCTCAGCCAGCTCAGCTTCCCCTTGCCCCTTGTCGTCAGCATAAATCGAAGTCTGCCCCTTCGCCACTTTCTTTGCGAACGCATCTGGGTCCGCTTCAAGCTCTACAGGGAGAATAGGTGAGACATCCTTCGAGCCCTTGGCAGCAGCGATCCTGGCACGGGTACGTTGTCGGTTGCTGGGATCGGTGTTGACCCGAATTGGCGCAGCAGTGTTGGATATATCGTTGTCGTTATCGTCGCTGGCGGCGGTGGTCTTCTTTCTGGTGCCCCGACGCGTTGACGCCGCTGTTGCGACCTTCTTGAGTTTGGCGATGCCTTTCTTCTTTGGTGGCATTTTTTACGAAGACACGCCAGGTTGTCGTTTCTCGCTTCGATGGTGAGTGTCGAATGGCACAACATCATGTTTAGAATGAGCGGCACTTTTCTTCAACCCATGTTCTGTCATACTGCTTGCAGAGCATACCACAGGCCTTTATACACATTCTTTCCGAATCCGACGATTCACGTCTCGATGCATGCGATCAAAGATCTCAACGTACCTCGAAGTTTTGGCCGTTGTATAGCGCGGCGCTCTTCAGTATTTGTTGTCTCTTCGCATTCTCGTCAGTGGCATCGATCGTGTTCGAGTGTGGCGGTCGACTCGTCCGTGTGCCTTTGAAGCCGAGGAATGCATGCCCAAAGTCATTGTCCGCTGGCATGCCAACATGAGAATTGCCAAGACCACGCTACATCAAGTGCTGCTGCCGCCATTTCGAAGTTTGACGGACTCACAAGGCTGAGGGAAGACTACTGCAGGCAATCTAATCCCTTGTTCATCTTCGCCGCAAGCACAAAAGACATGTGCGATGATGCGCACAGCGCAATCACAGCAGCTCTCGCAGGTCCTTCACTTGTACGCCGCCAGCAATGTGTAGGCTCGCACTGAGAGTCCCATGATGCCACACTTGCAGGTGCCAATCAGCGTCTACAATATCGTACTGTCAGCGGTATCCGAAGTCTTTGGTGGGAACTTAATCCAGCCCCAGTCGTACACGTTGGATCCCTGTATCGGCATCTTCAAGTGTTGTAGTATGGTCGGGTAGAAAGTGGTGAAGTGAGCTCCATAACGGTACATAGGCATATATGAGCGGCAGGAACACATCGATCAGGGATCTGGGATTCTCACATATGCCATCCAACGTGTTCGGTGAACAATCCCGTGGACATTATAGGTGACGGCCTGATGTCCGCCTGGTCCATGGTGTGAGTAGTCCCAGGATTGTACAATCCCGAGTCGTGCTCGCAGCTGACAACGGAGGTAGGCGTCGGATAAGTACGGAGGCAAGAGTCATTTCCAACAGACCATTAACCCCGAAGACTGCTTGTGCTGCATTGTTCTCTGCCGAAGATATGGTGGATTGAAGCAAGGCGATTACCAAGCGATGACTTGAAGAGAAAAGTATGACTGTCATTCGGCTTGAGCCCGACGACGGCAGTGGTGTGACAGTTCCCAGCGCATATGGTGTCAGCCTTCCAATCGCCAGCTGGGCTGAGAACAGAGCTTCTCGATTATACAAGTCGTCGGCTGGGCGATACAGATGCCCGCCACACTGCGTCTACCGCAATGACCCACAGCCTCGGACGGCCTGATTCAACGCGAACGGTTGAATCGTCACTGGCTCTCCGACATGCCTCCGATCGCTGGCAGTGCCTCCCGCGAATGTTGTGCTTGACACAGGAGCGCGTCAGTTTTACGTTGCGTCGACTGGTTCCTAGCCTTCGGGCGGCACCGGACATACCAGGCCAATCGATCCGGACGGCAAGTCACGACAGAGCGTGCGTATCGTAACGTGTCTCGTGTATATATAAATGTGATCATGTGTCAGGAGATGGGTGACATTGAAGGGGGAACATCCGGTGCCTGAATTCCAAGGTTGTGAGCCTGCGCCGATCAAGCACGCCGCGACCAATGAGAAGGTCGACGCGACTCGGAGCCAACAAAGATGTCAGTACGGAGTACGCGGGAGTATAGCTATGGCTACATGTATAGCTCTGCAACGGCCTGATTCAGGACCTGCTCGCATATCATTGTTGTTCTACTGATACTTTCCGGCCCGCCGATGTGCATGTTTCTGTCATATGTTAATGCTCCATCCTCACAGCGGACCTCGTCTTGTACCCTACTGCCTACGAATGTGCCAGCTCAGCCAAGAGAGTCCCCTTGCAACTGCAGCACGGCTGACGACCGAGCTGCCGTAAAGACGTCGCGGTCGTATTGGTGGACCTCGGGCGAACGGTCGAGAGACAAAGAGACAAAGAGAGAGTGAGAGAGTGAGAGAGTGAGAGAGTGAGTGAGTGAGTGAGAGTGCTCGCCGAAAGGAAACATATCCTCTCGTTGCTGTCAATGCCACCGGCGAGGACACAAGCCGAGTACGAAGCGCAAGAGCAACGGAACAAAGTACAAACCCCCGCCTACCTATGCTACAGGCCAAGTAAGGCACAGCAGCACAACACACACTGACCATCGTTCAGCTTGCGAATTCGTACCAATCCCTCCTTACCGAGTTCGCCTCCCCCGACCTACATACCGTCGGCAACTACACCCTCGGACGGCTGATTGGCAAAGGAAGTTTTGGAAAGGTCTACCTGGCATCGCACAAGCTCACCAATGGCTCCAAGGTCGTGCTCAAGTCGGCCAAGAAGGACGATGCCAACCTCGCCCGCGAGATCCACCACCATCGCCAGTTCCTCCACCCGCACATTGCCCGCCTCTACGAGGTCATAGTGACGGAGAATCTGGTATGGCTGGTGCTGGAATACTGCCCAGGCGACGAGCTATACAACCATCTGCTCGAACATGGCCGTATGCAGGCCGACCAGGTGCAGCGCATCTTTACCCAGCTTGTAGGCGCGGTCAGCTATGTACACAATAAAGGGTGCGTGCATCGAGATTTGAAGCTTGAGAACATCCTGCTGGACAAGGCGCAAAATGTGAAGCTGGTCGATTTTGGCTTCACACGAGAATACTCGGGATCGACAAGCTACCTGCAGACATGGTGCGGCACGATAGCCTACAGCGCGCCGGAAATGCTTCGTGGAGAGAAGTACGCCGGCGAGAAGGTGGACGTATGGAGTATGGGAGTCATACTATACGCGTTGCTGACCGGGGAGCTGCCATTCGACGAGGATGACGATAGCTCGACCAAGGCCAAGATCCTGATTGAAGACGTCAAATTTCCAGATCATGTACCCGAGCCGGCGAGAGAACTGATCAGAAAGCTTCTTTCGAAAAGGCCGCTGCTGAGGCCGACCCTCAGCGACATACTGAAAGATCCCTGGCTAGCAGACCACGCGCCGCAGCAGCAGGAAATCCTGAAGCTCCAGCAACCAGCACCCTTCACCACTCAGCTGGAAAAAGATGTGTTACAGCGAATGAAGAGCGCAGGAGTCGACATCGACATGGTCATCGAACATGTCCTAGCACAACGATGTGATTCACTAGCGGGCTGGTGGGCATTGCTGCTGGACAAGGAGCAGCGGAAAGAGCGGCGCCGTGAGCGAAAGCGAAAAGAGCGAGAAGCCGAAGCCAAGTCGATCAGGCGGCTGAGTGCTGCTAGTGGCAGGCTGTTGGCGCAGAGCAATCTTCGGGAGATACATGAGGGAGAAGAGAATACAATCGGCGACTCTCCGAGGTCGCGTGGCAGGCGGATGGAACGTGCCAATGGCAACGTCAGCACATTACAGGCACCTGATCTACCTAGGGTTACAGAAACGAAGTCGCCAACGCCAGAAGGACAGCCAAAGTCGAAGCCGAAGACGAGCGAGGTCAGGCATTCTGCCAGCAGGTCACGAAGTCGGCCGGCGCCGCCACCTAAGGATTACGGCAACCAGCTGACTCGGCCACGTACGGCGCGTACTCGCACTGCGTCGAGGAGTAGTCAGAGCATGCTTCGTGTCGTGACGAACAATCCTGATTTACTCAGTCCATCGTATGTGCCGCCGCCACAGCGCAAACGAGCGAAGTTCTATCCCACGCCGTTAAGACAACAGCTTGCATGGGTCAAGCACTTTTTCAAGGAAGGTACTTTAAAGCGCTCGAAATCTCCTGATGAGGGCGACGAGAGGAAGAAAGGCAACGCCAAGGCATTGCCAAACGGTAAGAACGGGCACGAGCAGGGCGACCTTCGGGATCTGCAGCGGCGCTCGACGGGTCCCGTAGCTCAAACACGACGTCTGAGCAATGGGCAAAGACCCGAACTGCAGACCAGACAGACTCTGCCCGCACGACCTAGGATCAACACCACGTCTTCAACCGGCAGTGGAGCCAGCGCAAGAGGAAAACGGACGAGTCTTAGTCCGCACACGCTGACGCCACACTCATCGTTTCGAAGGACTTCCGGGCTTCGTGGGCGCAAGTCAACATCTTCATCAGTCTCCTCGATTCGCAGCACATATCAGCACCAGCCGAGCCACCAGCATACCCACTCGAAGGCATCGAGTACCTCCAGCAACTCGATAGCATCGCCCTCAGGCCTGTCCTCGGCGTCTGGATCAAGGCTTGGCCGATCGCCACACAGCTCTGTCAAAGTGCTGCCTTCAACGCCGACGACAGGCACTTTCCCTGCTGGGTTGCGCTTCCAAAGGCGACCGCCACCAGGAGATATAGGCTCACTGCCAAGCCTGGGCATCGAAGGCAAGAGCGCATTTGGGTCAGTGCCACCTCCATCATCACCTGGAATGCCAGTCTTTGCCCGCCGGAAACGCTCCGTGTTCAAAGGCCCGATGAACAGCTCGCCACATGGTCGTGGTAACAATCCATCTGGGAGTCGATCAGCAAGTCAACAAGGCCGTCCGAGCGCCGAGATGATGCCTGGTTTGACTGAAGAGGATGAAGAAGAGGAAGAAGAAGATATGGAAGAGTATGAAGACATCGACCAGTTCGGTCCTGAACTCAACCTCAACACCGCAGATCTTCCAATCGACGACGGAGGACTGAGAGTTGACATAGCGCCCGTCAGTCCTCTGAGCCCCCTGCCAAGACACGACGATAGTCCGCTTGCATCCGCAGGCGCTCGCCATGCCGTTGGCACGACCGGCGTGCCTCTGACTGCTGAGGCGCTAGCCAAGCTCGATCTCGAAGGCGAGAAAAAAGAAGCTGAAGAATTCGAGAAGGAGCAGCAAAAAGCTCCTGCAGTGTAACTCCTGGGGGTAAAGCGGTCGTTCCGGCTGTTGCGGACAAAGGTCAAGGAGGTTGCGACTATGTAATGTTTACTATGCTTTGTTGCATTTTCAGGCAAGCGATGCATCTGCTTGTACCAGCATTGTGATAAGGTTTGGAGGCGTTGCAGCGAGATTCCGATGGGATGGCCCGGACTTAGACGTAGGCTGATTGATGGTACACGAGAGATGTCTGATTCCTGGGCCGCTACCGCCAGCGCGCGTGCATAATGTGTATGCTTGGCCATTGCCGGCGATCTTCAGCTGCGAGGTTGACGACCATGCGTCGCGAGCCGTCCCGTATCGATTGTCGTCGGAGTGAACATACGCAGAGCCTGATTTGTCTTCCGCTGACACACAGGTACATCGACGATCCAAATGCAACGTATTGCAGTGCAGGGACCTGATCGACCATGGGCCGGGGTCGTACGACCTGCTCGTCGATGGTACTCCCTTCGACAACGTGTACACCAGGACACTCGATTGATCTCTCGCAAAAGAGAAGCACGGCGGTCGACAACGCACACAATACCGCCGTTCCAGGCACAATCATGAGGGCCTCCCTGAAACGGCTTGAAGACTGAGATCTTAAGTCACGAGGAGAAGGCTGCCGATTGCCAGTAAGCGTATTGTCAACGGGAATGTGTTGGCAGTGCGTTACGCTTTTGGTGATGGCACGTGGATCTGACGAACTTGGGCATAATTCAAGATAGGGACGAAATTAGATCGACACTGGTGAAGTGTCTCGTAACCGGTTGAAAGAAGCAGCTCGCGCAAGCTATGGCTCTACCACGCACATTACTAGGTATTGCCGATTACAAGTTAAGCTGCGCTGCTTCCCGTCCCAGGAGGCGATCCCTGCCATTATTGTGGTGGGGATACTGCACTTGCACAGCCTGACTACAGGACATAGACACACCATGCTCAGGGAGAACGCACGGACGGACGCTAGCCATTAAAGACTACATCACCTGCCAAGCTTCCAAATTCAATTCGGTCCGGTGAGTCGATGCTTGCGCAAAATCGTCTACTAAAAGTGCTTTCCACGTTGCAGAGTTGGTCTGGTAGCATCATCTGTTGGTATGGTCTCGAGCACGCTAGAGGGCATATCGAACCGTTATCGACACTGTGGCAGTCACCACCAAGCAAACGTTGAAATCAAACGTTGAAAGCAAACGACATCACACTCTTTCGTTTGCTCATAAGTGAATGAGAGACCTGCAGTGGTGCACATGAAGACTGGCCTCGACTCGGGCACCGATGCATGTGAAGCTATGGGCGATGCCGCGTTCACGGCAGAGGAGAGTGGCGAGCACATGCTACCATAAAGCAAGAATAGCAACCTTAGGCGGCATGTTAAGGACCTATGAAAGATCTCAACAACAACGACAATCGCGTGGCAGGCCACTTCCTGGCTGAACGACAAACCCGCCAAGAGCGGACCATTGACCACCATTCAGTGCCACAAACGCTTCGACGCCTCTTCCGCCATGGTCGCAAATCAGCCAACCACGTATAAAGCCCGCCGCTTCGCAGGTAGATTTTCCTCCACCAGGTCCACCGCACTCATGTTCAAAGCTCACCGCTTCCTAGACGAAGACCCCAACGCCGACCAAATTCAAGTATTGTACTGCATGCCTGGCCCCTCTGACACCTTCACCGTCCGATACATCTCCCGCTCAGCCCTTCTCGACCCCCGCTACTGGCTCTCCTCCCCCGTCTCCTCACTGCTGGGCTACCCCTTAAAACTGTGCATCACCGACATGAACGACATTCTCCAACCCGCTTACTCCATCCAAGAAGCCGACGAACCACTCTGTCACGTCGCAAACCGGTTCATGACAATATGCGACGTGCGGAGTGATCAATTCGGGGAGATTTACGGATTTGGGGCCTTAAGGGGAATGGCAGTGTTTGTGTGTGAGGATGGGACTGTGCCGGATTTGGGGTACTCAAGCTGTGCGAATGCCTATGTGAAGAAGTGGGTGATTCTGGTGGGCAATGAGGTCGAGAGGTTAAGGAAGAGGGGGAATGAGGAGGGTTTGAGGAGGTATAGGGAGGAGGTGAGGGATGTGTTTGGGGACGGGGCGATGCGGAGTGAGTGGGAGGAGTGGCAAAGGAGGGAGACGGAGCAGAGGGAGAAGTTTGAGCGGGATAGGATGGCGGCGGAGGCGGCGGAAGTGGCGGAGTAGGAGTAGCAGATTGTGATCAGGGGTGGTAGAAGTGGGCGTGAAGTTCGAGGAAACGATCACCGCTTGCTCGACCATGCGTTTCCTCCATCCCGTTCTACAGGCGGCACGCTCTGTCAAGATCACCACCCTCATCGAACACGACAGAGTGATGTCCACGGCATCGAGGCACCGAGTCCTTGATAGCCGTGCCGAAGCTGTGCGACTACTGTCTCCCGAGCCGATGGTAAACTTGACAAAGCGGGAATACCCTCGGGTGTTCAATCTGCTCAGGCGTGGAGTCTGGCCGAATATGTCCAGTTCGCATCCAAAGGTGACGTTAGTGGTGGAGAGTCTGCTGCGAGCGTGTCAACGGGATTGTCTGGTGCAGGTAGGTGGATTCAGTCAAGACGGCAGAGGAAAGCGTGCTGCGTTGACCTTGCAACCCAGAACAATCATCACAATCACGCAGACACCAAAGTCGTCCAGTTTGGCGTTAGCGGTACGAGGTGGATGCAGAATGTACGCAAACGTGTCATGGGGGGTCTTGGCACAAAGCGCTTGCTATGTAGAGAGTCCGCCTGTTCTACGGGTCGCGTGGTGGGTGGCAAGAGCCGAGTAGATACACAAGCCGACACATCAAGACGGCTCCGGTGTTAGTGTACGAGGTCAGCGTCAGGCTACGGGTCATATTCTATTTGAGCAGATTGAGGGATATTCTGTCTGAGTAGATTGAGGAATATTCTGTCTTAGCAGTTTGAGGAAGAAGTGTCACTGTCGTTGGAGCACCGAGGGCACCATTCCAGCGCTGGCCTTCAGACCCTTCATGTCGTGGTCGGCAGCGGCCCGAGAACACGCTTCAGGCTTAGCTCAGTCGCGGGGTCTGCAGTCTCATCCATACGTATAACTTTTCAAATTCTGCGCAATCCAAGACTTCTCTCCTTCGTGCGGCGGCGCGATTTCTAACAGTTTCCCATTGTTGCTCGTTCACCTCCTTGTGGTGCATACGCAGCGTCCATCGCGCCACAGAGCAAACACATTGCATATCCCGGGTAGATCAGCCACTTCCGACTTGAAAGCCTCTTCGCGTGGCCCTGACGGCGCGTTGACATCCGGACAGACACATATTGCTTGTAATTCTTTCTCCATCGTGGCCCCACGCCTATCAGACCAATCAGACAAGTCCTGATCGCCTGCAGATGTGCGAGGGAGCCGGCCGTCTGCTGCGCGTGTCGCGTGCGCAGATGGGATAAGGTACTGTTGTGGTTCGCGAACGTAGGATTTTCATCTCCCAGTTCCCCTTTCCACCTTGATCATGGGCCTGAACGTGGTCGCCTTGATTTCTGGCGGCAAAGACTCATTCTTCTCGGTCCTTCACTGCCAGGCCAATGGGCACAGTGTAGTCGCACTTGCCAACCTGCACCCACCCCACCATGAACACGGTCAGGCCGACGACCTGGAGAGCTACATGTACCAAACCATTGGACACAACGTCATTCCACTGTACGAACGAGCCTTGGGCCTTCCGTTGTATCGACAGGAGATTCATGGCGGCGCGGTCAATCAGGCGAAGGACTATGGAGGAGACACGATGGCGGATGACGATGAGACGGAGTCGTTGATACCACTTTTGAAGAAGGTCATCGCCGCACATCCTGAAGTCAACGCCGTGAGTACAGGTGCCATTCTTTCCGACTATCAACGCACTCGAGTGGAGAACGTGGCACTTCGCCTGGGGCTCGCACCTCTCTCATTCTTATGGCAGTGGCCGAACTTGCCACCTCACACACAGACTACTCTGTTGGAAGATATGGCTGCAGTTGGACAGGATTCCAGGATCATCAAGGTCGCCTCCGGAGGCCTGGACGAGAGCTTCCTCTGGAACAACGTCGCCGACCGCCGCACAATCATGCGCCTCAGCAAAGCAGCGCATCGATTCGGAGCCCTTGACGATGGTGCTGTGCTTGGCGAAGGTGGAGAGTACGAGACGCTTGCCATCAGTGGACCTGCACCGCTGTGGAAAGGTCGTATCGAAGTGCCAGAGAACGCTGTCACAACCGTACCCGGTGAAGCCGGTAGTGCTTCTGTCAGCATCGCGCGTCCGTCCGTGATGGCAATTCCGGTCGAAGTCTCTTCACCACCTGCAGTCAGGATCCCTCCTTTGCTCGAGCATCGCTTTCGTGGCATTCTGGATAGTTTGCAACAGGGCAGCAATCTTGTGACAGAACTTCCTGACTCAGCGTGCAGGATTGAAAGCAGCGAAGACGGCGTCGCTTGTTTCTGCGACCTGGTCGGCGCCGGTGATACACTGACGGAGCAAACTCACTCCATCATGGCCCAGACGACGCGCCGTCTCGGACAAACAAACCACCAGCTGAGTGATATCATGTACACCATCGTCACCTTGCGCGACATGTCAGACTTCCCTGTCATCAACGCAGCATATGGCAGCTACTTTGTGTGGCCGAACCCACCAGCACGAGTGACCATAGCTTGCGCAGAGGTTCTGCCGCCCGAAGCATTCCTGACAATGAGCTTTGCATTTGCTCGCGGACCGCGAGAAGGACTGCACGTCCAGTCGAGGTCATACTGGGCTCCCGCAAATATTGGACCATATTCGCAAGCTATCAAGCTGACTCCTGCTGCTGGATGTGGTACAGCCAATGGCCCGATGTTCATCGCTGGACAGATTCCACTAATGCCAGCTGCCATGGTTCTCCCACCGATGTCCGAGAGCAAGGCTCATAGCTTTGCTCAGCAAGCCGTCCTGGCACTGCAACATCTTGAACGGATTTCCCGCGCTATGAAAGTCCAACAGTGGAACTACGGCATTGCCTTCATTATACAGGACAAATACGAGGCTATGTCGATTATTGAACGAGCTCGTATGGTCCGTCGAGTTTGGTCTGCATTCCATGGACAGGTCACTGCCAGCGAGATCGAAGACGAAACACCCGAAGACTTCGATGTCTGGAACAATGCACACGGCACTGGGAGGGCTTCTTGGCGCGTTAATGCCTCCAGCGACGGAGAACGTAGTCAATTGACCACGACGACACCGCCGTTGGTGGTCATCAATGCTGACAGTCTACCCAGGGAAGCCGACGTAGAGTGGGTCGGTTGTGGCGAATCTGTCGGCAATGGTAATCAGTGCACACCATCGTACGTTCTGAAGCTCTTCCATAAATTACTGCACAGCTCAAGAGTCGTGCGTGACGATAATTGAGCGTTCCTACGTAGTCTAGGGCTCCCGACTGTGCAACGTGCAGTCCGAGCGCCTCGAGGGGAAGCGCTACACTTTCTAGTGTTGTGCAGCTATTCGCCATCTGGACTGTCTGTCGGAGTGCTCGATCACTTATCCATCTACCCGTAACGGTATCTTGGTTCGGCATGAATCTGTTCGACTCGACGAGGCGACGTCGAAAGCTTTTCGGGAGGAAGTCTCGTGCCGCTCCAGGCGCGGAGCGGACGACGATAGCCGAAGCCCTGCCCCTCTCCCACAAACTGGAGTCGCCCACAACGGAGTGCTCGGAAGCAATTGTCAGTGATGGCCCCGAGGACCAGAGTCGCCCTCTACGGCGTCTTCGGAGGCAAATGTCGATAGAAGGCCGAGAGGGCTCTACGCGTGGCAAGGCCCGAGCGTTGAAGCTCATCATCGATTCGCTGTCTCTCATGCATGCTCTCCGCCTGTATTACCCCAGACATCGTCCTGGGTCTGTTAGATCGTATAGATCTCCACACTACACCCGTTTGACGCGATGAAGCTCCACGTATGCGAGCTTGCCGGTCAGGCCGTGGTGGGCGAAGACTGCCAATAGAGGGTCAAGTTCGCAGACTATAAACAAGCCGTAGGTGGCATCTCCACCTCACTTGCAATTTATCACCGTCAACCTACGCTCTCATTCTGCTTATCCCAACTCAGAAACCATCAATAACAGATCATCATGGCTCCAGACCTCAATGCCGTCGCCGCTGGCGAGAAATTTGACTACTCACAACCAGGATCGAGTGGATATGAGGTCAATCAAAACATCACCTGGCAGTGAGTGTGGCCAACATTGATTACATGATCTGGTACGCAGCGCTTACAGCATCACTAGCGACCCAAAAAACCGGAAGATCAAGGTCCTCACTATTGGTGCTGGAGTGTCGGGCATCCTGATGGCATACCAGATTCAGAAGCACTGCGAGAATGTGGAACATGTCATGTACGAGAAGAACGCGGACGTAGGAGGGACGTGGCTCGAGAACAGGTCAGTACTTTCCCGCATCTCATTGAAAGACCCCGCTGACTCGACGCCAGGTACCCGGGTTGCGCATGGTGAGCTATTCACTTCAGATCCTCAGAATCGTGACGTGTATTGACCAGAACAGCGATATTCCGAGCCACGCGTACGCCTACCAGGTATGCAGATATTCAAGAATTCACCAATATCCATACAGCTAGTCTATACTTGCTAATATATCGCTCATCAGTTTGCTCTCAACCCCAACTGGCCTCGATTCTTTTCTTACGCTCCCGACATCTGGAAGTACCTCGACAAAGTCTGCAACACCTTTGACCTCCGAAAGTACATGACCTTTAACACCGAAGTGATTGGCGCGTACTGGAACGAAGAAAAGGGCGAATGGAACGTCAAGCTTCGCCAGAACGGTCCCGGCCAAGAACCTCGAGAGTTCGAAGAGACCTGCCACCTGTTGTTACATGGGACGGGTATCTTGAACAACTGGAAATGGCCCGAGATTCCGGGTCTGCATGATAAGTTCAAAGGTAAGGTCATACATACTGCGAGATGGCCACATGAGTATCAAAAAGAGGATTGGAAGAATGAGAGAGTCGCCGTGCTTGGGAGTGGAGCCAGCTCGATTCAGACTGTGCCTAATATGCAGCCGCATGCGAAGCATTTGGACGTATTTGTGAGGACTGGGTGAGTAATGCCAACCATGATCGCAAGAGCCTGTCTAATGTGCATAGTGTATGGTTCGTGCAGATCGCCAGCAACTACGGCCAAAACAAGGAGTACGACGAGAAAGAGCTAGACACTTTCCGCCACGACCCAAAAGCCCTGGTAGCTCACGCAAAGGTCAGTCTCCCATTACTTCCATCTTTACCTCCGTCTCAAGTTCCCCGTCACTTTCGTCTTGATCTCTGTCTAATGCCCCCTCCAGGACATCGAAGACCAAATTAACGGCCTCTGGGGCAAGTTCATCTCCGGCACGGAAGGGCAACGTGCTGGCCGGAAGTTTTTCCAAGAACGCATGGCCGAACACATCAAAGACAAGCGGCTCCTGGAAGGTTTCACTCCTAACTTCGGAGTCGGGTGTAGACGAGTCACGCCCGGTGACCCTTATATGGCCGCGATTCAGAAGGAGAATGTTGACGTTCACTTTACGGCTGTGAAGGAGGCGACGGAGGACGGAGTGGTGGGTGAGGACGGGGTGGAGAGGAAGGTGGACACGATTGTGTGTGCGACTGGATTTGACGTGAGCTATCGGCCAAGGTTCCCGCTTGTGGGGAGGGGAGGAGTCGATTTGAAGGTATGTCATCCTTTTGTCAGGGGGTTGTGGGAATGGTTGAGAGGGTTGTGCTGATGTCTCGCCAAAGGAGAAGTGGAAGATCTGTCCCGAGTCGTATCTCGGGCTTGGAATCCCGGATTTCCCCAACTTCATCACGTTCATCGGACCTTCTTGGCCTGTAGAGAACGGCAGGTATGTATCGAACTCCAGCTCCATTCGATCGTCTCCCGATATCTTTCTAACAACATCGTCCTCAGCATCATGGGCCCCCTACACAGCGTCTCCGACTACGCCGTCTCCATAATCAAAAAGATGCAAAACGAGAACATCCACAGCTGGGTTCCCAAACAAACCGTCACCGACCAATACAACGACCACGTCCAGGAATGGATCAAACACACCGTATGGAAGGAAGACTGCCGCTCCTGGTACAAGGACAACACGACCGGTCGTGTCAACGCCGTCTATCCAGGCAGTGCGATGCACTACCAGCAGGTCATTGAGACTCCTAGGTATGAGGATATGGACATCAAGTACCATGGTAAGAATCCGTGGGCGTGTCTAGGGATGGGGTATACTATGGAGGATAGGGCGGGATCGAAGCAAGCGGATACTTCGCCTTACCTCAATCTCAACAATGTTGATCCGAAGTGGTTTGCGGCGAATGGCGGAGATGAGAAAGTACTGACGGAGCAGGTGAATGAGTGGAACAAGAAGGCGGTTCGAGCAGTGGAATAGACGACTCGTATCATGGGAAGGCGTCAGAAGTATTAAAATTCATCATGAAGCTTTCTCCCTCTCGAGAGCACTGTTTCGAATTCTGTTCTGCGACAATGTCCAGGCAACATGACCCAGCGCACTTAAAAGGAAGTCTACGCCGAGTGCTGTGACTGCTGGATGGCTGAACAGTGCTTTCCAGGTTTCTCTTGCTGTCGACTTTGACTGATACAGCAGATAGGCTTGCTTCGCCGTCAACGCGACAGCGAACAGGACGACGGCTTGTTGTGCCAGCTGGTGTGTGAAGAAAGTCCGGCCAGCCTGCTTTTCGCCCGCCCTCTGGCTCATCTTCCGTGCCAATACAAGCGGCACAAACAGCATGGCGCGAGCAAAGAGTATTGCCGAAATCAGGTAGGGTCCACCAGCTGCATATGGCGCAATAGCAAGACAGATGCAATAGGCCGCAATCGCTCGCAGACTGATATTGCGTGACATGCTCGCATCCAATCCAAAAGCGGCCGGTGATCGTAATGCAGCAACGTAGAACAGGTTCTGGGCAAATGATATCGGTAAGATCTGGGATAAGGCAAAGAAGGCCCAGAGTCTGGGAACTTGACGACGGATGCCTACAAAAGGTCAGCATCTCAATGCCTACGTTGACGGAGGTATAACCTTACCTTCAGCTCCCATGTACAGACACACACTCAACGTCCCCAAAAGCTCCCACTGCACCCACGCGTAACGCCTCTCATCCGCCACAATCGCTTCCCCAAAATCCCTAAACAGCGTAGAACACGATGACCACGTCCACACCTTTGCCAGCGAGATCGGCTCCCGCAACAACCCTATCGTATCCGTCTGAGCACTCCAGAGAATGTACGACTGGATCAGCACGTGAAGCATGTTGAAGGAGAGTGTTGCGAAGCTCGCCACAGCCAGGAAAGAGAAGATGGCCACATGGCTTTGGAGGGCGGGCGGTGTAGAGGTTTGGCGGATGATGGTGTGGAGAACGAGAGTGGTGAAGAATAGGGCGAGGAGGATGTAGAGCCAGAAGATGAGGGCGCCGAGGAGGTTGGTGGGCGGCGACATCGTGGTGCAGGGTATGTGTTGATGTGATCGATCTTGTCTTGTTACGGGAAGGTTATTGTCCGCTGTGGGTATGCTCGTGGATGTGGGGTTTTTGGTGATGAGCGTTCTGTGACGTGCAGTTTCCCTCACATTACACGCACACGGTCTCTGGGATGTTTTCTTACAATGCTCTATCGATGGACTCAGCTCACGTGAGGCGTATGGAGACCAGACTCCTCGAGATGGGCTCACTTGGCCTTATGTCCACGAGTGAAAGTTCACGTCCTCCATTGTGGCATCGCAGAGCACATGCGAGAAAGCAATTCGGAGTCGCAACCGACATGGCAACTTTTCAGTCGATCTATTGCGATGTGATCCGTGGCATTGGTCAGACTCATCAGGCCATGGAGGATTACTGGCCTGTGAGACAGCCTCCAAGAAGCAGAACGAATGGACTTGCCTTACAGCACTTGTCCGGCTGTGTGACTACCGTAGGGCAAACCTCTTGGACCGCGGCTTTCTGAGTCGCTGTTCGATGTTCCGCCCCATATGTGGCAGCGCGGTCCGCGAAGGTGACCAACGGTACCACTCCTTCCAGCCTTCGAGCGGAGACGGGATGGAGCGATCACGATACTCAATTGCCAGAAAGCCGCCTTTGCATTGGAAATCGCGGTCGTTTGGAGTGAAGCAGGATTCGACGCTGCTCGTGTACGCCCAATTGTTGGGACAGTCGCTTCAAAGTCCTCTGGACGTTACAATATCGATTGCCGCCTTCTACCTCGTGGTAGACACGCCTGGGTACGCCCACGATGCATGATGAGCCGAGTGGCGTCCTGGGATTTATCAAATAAGCCCCTTTACTCGCTCCAAGCCGTTGCGACCGCTTCGACGAATACGATCCGCAAATGAGCACGCAGAAAAGCTGTCTTGATAAAAGAAGCGAGACTGTAGCGCGGCCTCCTTGAAGGTCTGACATTTTAGATATCTTGCCAACATGGAATAGCACAATCTTGGTGACTGACCGGTCCACCGGCTACCCATCTTTTCCTGACCATCTGATCTATCTCGCACTTCAAATTTCCGGCGACTACTCCACCTTCGAACGGAGCGCATCAGACCAGTGAAGTGAAGTAGAGATCGACGTGGCCACTCGACTTTGCCATGGACGAGATCTCAGAGGCCCGCAGGGAAGGTTCGTGTCAAACGCCAAGGCAGAAAGCACTCCTGTCGACAATGTGATTACTGGTGGCTCTCCTCAGAGCTATATTCCCACGATGCAAGCATCACTTCTCCTTCATTCATGTATCCACCTCCCTTCGGCCACACTGTCCCCAATGGTCCACCCTATGCTGACCCTCACATGCGCTACCACAATACCAAACCTCCCCACACCCACTACACGCTTCCAGCCAACAACTCGGACCACCACAACCAGCACAGGTCCTCGTCCCTCCTATCCCAGCAATTCTCTCCACTTCCCTCCGCCCCGCCTGGACAGGCTGAAATGGATGCCCCATCCCCTGATACTTCTCATACCCTTTCGCGATCCCATCTGCCTTGATATGCTCCCATGTCGCCGCCATGATCTGCGCCGTGAAGCTACTGTCCTTGATGGCGCGCTGGTAGTCCTGCTTCTGGCGGAGACTGGTGAAAGTGAACGGATGGCTGCGAACTTCCTTGATGCGGAGGCGAAGGAAGTGATCCATAGCGTGCAGGAACTCAATATCGAGGGACTTGCCGTCTGTTCGTGCAATAAGAGTGGTGTCCCAAAACTTCCATGTCTGCGCTTCGCCGAAGCCGGGCTTGGTGGTGTCGAGGGTGGCGAAGAGGCGGTTAGCGACGTGGTTGAGGACGGCTTCCTGGTTCTTGATCTCGCAGCGGAAGCTCAGGAGTTGTGCTTTGTTGGTGGGAATCGGATAGCCGTCCGTCCCGATGTTGCAGACTTTTAGTGGGAGGCCGAGCTGGATGGCGACTGGGGAGTGTACCCAGTATTCAGCACTGAAGACTCCCACGACGTCCAAGGGGATGGCTCATGTTTGGAGGGTGCACTGTGAGGTGCGGTGGTCGCGGGAGGGCCTGGAGGTCGCTGTTATCACGTAGATCCGTGCGACCATAGTCAGCAGTGTCGCAGGGCGCGGGGCGTGGTGGGTCCGTAGTAGTGGCGCCGGCTGTGGTGCTGCTAGTGCTGCTGGCTATGGTGGGACATAATTTTGTTGTGGGGTGAATGATTCACAGGGGAGCATAGGATGTCGTTTGCTATGAACGTGCCAGAATCGGCTCGCGCGCTCGAAAGCACGTGCGAATTGGGTGAATGCTGTCCTCTGCGCCATGAGTTCCAGCAAAATGCTCGCAATTCCCGTCCATCGTTGTCTCATTGATTTATATCAAGGCTTCATGAAATAATTCGACACATTACGAGGAGTAGAAATGCTAACCTATGACGTTCTGCTGTTTGACAGCGCGGTCTGCAGAATGTCGACAGCACCAATCTCGGTCAACTGGTCCATGACGATAGCCGAGTCACTGCGTTTCACCATAGCTTGGACAGCCACCCAGCCTTCTTCGTCCAGCGTGTTGATTGTAGGCGCACGCTTTCCAGGTGTGATTTGCTTTGCCCTGTCGAGATTCTTGCGCTCAATGTTGTACGTGGTCAACACGTACTTCTGTGCAGTAATGACACCTCGAATACGAGCTGTTATTAGAGCTACAAGCTTTGGGTCCGATGGATGCTTTGAGCGGATCAAGACTGCTGTCGAATCAACGACTGTGGCGATCGCCTTGAGGCCTGCAGCTCTCATGGTCTCTCCGGATTCTGCCAATATCTGTTAGTCGTCTCGGAATGACCACGGATACATTGCTGACACGTACCAACAAGATCGACGATACCGTCAGCAACACCAAGCGCACATGCTGCCTCGACACTTCCTCCTACAAACTTGATGTGAGTCTGAAGCTTCGGCCTGGCATCGCCATTGGTGACACCATTCGGCTGTCCGTTCGATTTGGCCTCGAGGTCCCCAAAGTAGCTCTCTGCAAGATTCGTGAAGCTCGTCACAACGTTTTTGCCGATCAGCTGTTCAGGAGTCTGGATGCTGCCATTCTCAGGCACCTGCACTTGGAGCTTGCATTGCCCAAATTCCAGATCCATGATCTCCTCAATGCCCGTTGTTTCGCTAGCAGAAGAGACCGCCTCATGCTCAGCAATGACATCTCGACCAGTGATCCCAAGATCTACACGACCTTCTCCAACGAATGTTGGGATGTCTGCAGCTGGTAGAAAGATGAGCGCCAATGGAAGGTTCTTGACAAGTGCAATGTCTAGTCTATTGTGCCTGTGGAATTTGATATCTGATCCAGTCAGAAGGTCGAGGCATGCTTGATTGAGACGGCCTTTCTTTGGCACTGCGAAGAGCAGTCTGTCGTTGAGGCTGTCGAAGGCATTGATTAGCGAAGGTAACGACCGGGAGTAACGTCGCTCCATGGTGGAATGTGGCCGTAGTGGTTTGAAAGCAGAGGGAATGGACGACGTACTGGTTGACGAGATCCATTGTGCTACTGCAGCTAACAAACTAGTACGTGGAAGGTGTTTGTTCGTCGTGAAAAGTGCCACGACAGACGGTGATGAACTGTCGTGACTGTGATTGTGGAGATACTTCGGCCGTGAGTCCCGACACGTGCGGAACAGCTGGGTTGCAATTGCTCAATGTCGATGCCTTCACAGCCGTGTCATGGCTTGGTGAGCCAACGTGTCGTCGCAATAGTCGAGGACGCCGGATTCACTGCTGTTGTGTTGAGCCTCCAATCAGGCCCCGCCAATGCCGTCGAAAATTCGTCTTGCAGATTTCTTGGTCGGAATCTCGGATCTTGCCGTACTTCCTGCCTGAATTGAATGCCTGACAGCTGCGCCAAGATTTTCTCCGATCTCCACTAGCAAATTCCCGATTTTGTTCGACCACGACGACACCTGAACAGCCACGCCACCCGACTCTACCGCGCAGACAATCTACGTTGACTCCGACCGATCACCCGAAGCCGTCGAACACATAGCGCGAAAATGGATTCCGCAAAGTAAGAGAGGTGGGCATATGAGAACTCCGGACAAAATGCTGATAGCAGCGCAACAGGGTCCCAGTCAAGCTCGTCAAGGTCACTCGTGTCCTTGGTCGCACCGGTATAGAAGCGGATAAGCAATAATGCGAAGGAATGAAGATTCTGACACGTGCTAGGCTCCCGTGGTGGTGTGACCCAGGTCCGTGTCGAATTCATGGACGACACTACCCGTAGCATCATCCGCAACGTGAAGGGCCCAGGTAAGGACAAGATGGCGAGATCGGTGACAGTGGGGACACTAACGCGCATGCGCAGTCCGCGAGGATGACATTCTTTGCCTGCTCGAGTCCGAGCGTGAGGCACGAAGACTCAGATAAGCTGGACACGATGCGACGAGGGGAGGACGAACAAGGGAGAAGAGGGTGCACGAATTGAAGACATTTTGATCAGCGGCATGCAGCAACTGGTGTTGCGGTTATGGTATGGCATGGGCATGTATGCAGTGACCTGAGCAGTCACGAGATTTTCGGCAGCGCAAGTTGCAGCTCACCAAAACAACTTCGAGTCCTGTCACCTTTCGAAAGTGCCATTCTTTCGAACCACAATGTCCACAATGTGAAGTCTGCTGAATGTGGTGTGCAGCGCGCTGCGTCACGCCCTCCTCCTGAGATGGTCTCACATGCTGTGCCAGGCATCAGAACGAGAAGTAGCTACTACCGAGAATGGGCGTTCTATTCCAGCGCCGCCTCAAATGACTCTTGCCCGTATTTCACCACGGATAGAGGATGGCGATGTGATCAGAGAATTTTTGCATCATGACTGCATGCGTGGTGGTGTTAACCACCGAGCATCTCCGGCTGCACCGCAATTAGGCACCATATGCCAGTAACCGACGCCATCAGGCTCAACGAGGACCTGGAAAGCTACATGCGCACACGCGGTCGCTGTTCTCCTTCCCATAGCGATCCCAAAGTAGGACAACTGAAGGTGGCGTCTTTACGAACGTATAGGTCTCACGGCTGCGCCTGGCGGTGGCGCTTCGACTTGCGGTTGTGTCGAGACAGCAGAATCTCACGCCATGACATCTGCTTCGAGATACTTACTTCCGAGGCAGTTCGCCGTGATTCAAACGTCGTCCGAACACTGGAGTAACCTATCCGAACATGCAATCTCCACCGCAGGCGCAACCTTCGAAAGATCCTCGCCCACACATCCCCACAACAAGTTGAAGCGGAATCGAAGACTACCGGTATCGGCGACCTAGCTGCACCAAACCATAGTGAGCTCGAGCATTCACTAGTGCTGTCAAATTCATATGGACAAAGGCGCCAGGTGTACCAAAAGATGGACATCGTGTCGTGGCCTCGGAGCTTGATGTTCCACCATCGTTCGACGCTGTTCTCAATCTAAGATTGAAGCTGCTGGCCTAAGAAAGTTCGAAGGGCCCTGCGAATTGCTTCCACAGCGCGCACGTCTAGTCCCGTCTCTTTGCTCCAGTCGGTCCCCCCGACATGTCCAGGCCAGCAAGACTAGGCTTGTCCACGACGATGGGCAGCAACCTTCTGGCAGCCCAGCAGTCTATTGCAAATAGACTCAGAGTCTCCCACAGGCTCCAGGAGCAATGCAGCTTGACCAGGCTGTTGCAGAATACGGGCCCAGTAGGCCATCTGGACTCGACACGATCGAGAGGTTAACGTCGGTACATTCGCCACGAAGACGATCTGCGTCAAGACCGTCCAAGGCAGTATGGTTGTCGCCTATCTCCGTCGTCTAGTCTTGCGCTCTTGTCGAGCCTTGTAGCTGTCAGAAAGACATCGTCCTCTTCTGAACGGCATGAGAAGCCATGATCTGCACCGAACATGAGTCGAACAAAGTAGAGCATCGCTCTTGTCCGTTGTCTTCTGGCAAAAATTCTCACTGCCTCATCGATCGCGCCAACATCTCTACCATCCAAAGTAAAAGAATCATACATACCACCTGAAACCCCGTCCATGACCTAAGCGACATGACTACACCAGATACCAAGACTAGCACGTGATCGATGAGCAAAGTGTATATTCCATATCGAGCCTAGCCCAGATCGCGTAAGGATCCCAGCATGCCTTAGCCGCGCATTAGCGGCTTTGTGCATCAATCGGTAACCTTAACATCACCCACCGGCTTTCAACAAGCATTGGTGATACATGGCAGGCTGACTTCGACAACGATTGCCGATCTTACAACAAGGAGGAATAGTCACGTCCGCAGCGGACGCAAGCTCCGCCGAACATGCGAGTATCGGCATGTCCTTGACCTTCGAGTGGTCTAAAAGGTGCGGTCCGGTGACAGGTAGCCGCACTTCGTTCAGAGCGGGAAAGCGAGAAGCAGCATGTCTGCCATTCGCTGCTCCATTGCAGCGTCCTGCCTTACCTCGTGCCCACGAGACACTTCGCCCAACCACGTATCAGCGCAGCAGTCAACGGCCATATCCGAGGCAAAGATCTGCGTGTTGCACGTACATAATTCGTAATCGCAGTTCGGCAGCTTTTTAGGCGCAGCGGGTGAATGCAGCTTTGTGCCCTCCGCTGCTTCCCCCTTCCGCCGATTACCGTCACACGTTAGAGAACCGAAAACTTCAACTCAACCTCTTTCCAAGGCTGTGCATCTTCGGCGTCGACGAGGAGATTGTCAATCCTCGATGATCAATGACGATCTCGCCATGTCGCTACTAACCGACGACAAGGGCGATGGTTTTCGTGAACGATGTCTTGATCGAAGCAATGCAACTTGACGCCTGCAAGTACACTCCGTGTTCCCGGTGTCTCGGGCCTAGGGTATTTCACTCGGCAAAAGTTCACAATCCACAGCTCGCAGGAGCCGCCCTTGCGCCTGTCAATCTCGGCGGCGGACCCGTGTACCCATATGAGCATCGACTGGCTCTCGGGTATCCACGACAGTTACGCAAGAGCGGGAGTGGCTGATCGATGGTGCTTTACAGGATGATCATTATCGGGGACGTGCGAACGTGCAAATTGTAGCTGGAAATATGCCGACTGGGTCGAGTCTCAGGCACAGAGGGGTACGAAATGATTGATACGAATTTTTGGAGTGAGAGCGATGTCCTCGGTCTTACCGTCCTATCTACAACACATTACTAGATTACGACCGGGTGCGGACAGCGCCAGCACTGCCGCGGAGGCGGATTCTGGAACTCTCATGTTTGCCGCCCACAGTCGCTATGTTCGATCTCCTGTCTGTAAGGTATCTCGCTCAACGAGACATCCTCTTTTGTGTCCGTGACTTTGTATGGACTTTATCTCCGGCGCCCGGCAGCTGTCTGCTTGCGCGTACGTGTTGCGTGCATCTCCGTGGTTGGATTGGTTTGCTTTCGAGGTATGTCGCGTGCTACCGTCACTAAGATGATTGTAAACCCATGAGGAATAGCCTCCGGTCTGGTCGTGGGTGTCCGTTCGTGGAGGAGAAAGCTGCAGATGGAAAATAGAGCGCGCCGTTCGTAATGTCAGAAGCGTTTGAATCGATCCACAGCAGTATTCGCTCAAGAAGCCCATCAGCGCCCAGTTGCGGTAGGCCACCTCGTAGACTAATCATGCGTTGTAGACCGGTCATATGAGTGTGAAAGGTGTTACGATCACCAAACAAGAGCTCGTATGTAGCCATCTTGCCGACAGCAGCAATCATGACATCGCTGGTAGCTCGACCATTTGGACCGTGGTCTGCCATGGCGCGATTGATCTCTTGTATTGCCATGCCCCGGAGTTGCAGCAGGTTGATCTGATGTTGCTGATCCGGTCGTAGCTTGCTCCAGTGTGCCGCTGCCGTTAAGATCAACGCATGTAAGGGCGCTGGATCTGAGAAGACGAGGCTCAAGAATCTGTCTCTCAGTAATGCTCGCGATGCTGAATCCGTCTCCGGAAGGTCAATCGACATGGACTCGATGTAGTGATCCTGCACTCGATTAGTATAGCGTCCGCATAACATTCAGCGCCTTTGCCTACCATGATCGGCCGAAGGTATGGGTGCCATTCTTCTGGGTACATGTCGAGGGGATTGATGCGAGTGAGAGGGGGTGGAGAGGAAGCCGACGGCGCTGGTGAGCTGTCTTCAGGGCTGCTGGTCTCGGAAGGTCCTGACGATTCCACATATGAGGTTCGGCGACTGTCTGGGACTTGAAGTGTTGGAGAGACGAATCCATCGGGCGATGAGGCTACCTGGTCTCGTCTTGCTTGCTCTGCTGCTGCACGTTTCCTCTGCTTTTCATGCTGCTTTGAAGTGACATGGCTGCGGACGCTCCTTCTTGTTGAAGCGTCTTTCGCATCCTTTGGATTTGTGAAGTTAAGAAAGCGAAAGTCGATGGATTCAACGGGCGTGCCAGATTTGTTACCTGAGGAAACATTAGATTCTTCGTCCATGTCGGACATGCTACCTCGACGGTTGAGCGCAAGAGAAAGGAACGTACTTCCACCCTCGGAGCGGCTAGATGCCGGCGGGGCAGGGCCGCTTCCGGCCGAATATGCTCTTGATAGCTCGGCGTTGCGTTGGTTGGTCATGGTTTTGTATGTTGGCGCAATGGCTGGACGTGAGTTCGAGATCAGCATAACTGTTCGGGACGAAAGCAGTATATGGGCAGTGGTCGAAGATATACTGTGTCTTTGGCCAGGGGTGATTCTCGTGAAGTGAACACAGCATCATGATCGAAGCTGGCCAAGCGTGTATGGCTCCAATACATTGTACCAGTCATACTATTGAAAGATCCCTGGTGGCGACCGTTACGTGCCAATGCAGGCCTTTGAGGCATCATCGTCTACGAGAAGGTCCACCACTGCAGGATGTCATGCATAGGGAGTGCGGCCGTGGATTTCGTGGCTCGTCAATGGCGGCCGGCGTGGACGGTCTAGTGAGACCTCAGTACTCTGCATGATTATTGGCCTAAGGCGCTGACCAGCTGCAGCTACTGGTGCGCGCCATGTCAGTGTAGGGCAGGAACGATTGTTTCGGAATCTTCGATCGTTCTCCTACTAGCCCACAGCAGCTACAGTCGGGCGTGCGTGCGCCTCAGCCGCGAGCTTGGTGTCTTCCGAAGAGAGTAGGTATCGCCACTACACTGTGGCGAGAGCTGAACCAAGGACCGCCAAAGACTGCAGTGCGTGGGAGGATTCAATGTTGTGGAGGGAACTGCTTAGTGCAAGCACTCGCGTGCTGCGTCAGCTGCGCATGCTCGAGCGTCGCGATTGGCTCTTTGAACAAATTTGCGATCCCCTCGCAAAGCTGCACGTGAAGTGCCATGAGCTGTATTGACGTGCCAGTGGGCCCACCGACCTCCCCGTGCCTGTGCAATTGGGGCGCTTCGCTTCCACCAGTTCGTCCGCACCGACACCTTGGAGAGAGCGACCCCGACCCCGACCCGAGGGTGCGGTGGGCGAGTTGCTCAGGGTATCCTGCACGATCACGATCCCGTCGCACATCGCGTACCAGCGACCTGGTGTGCGGTCGTATGGATTGTCGTCCAGCATTGGTGCCAGGATGCTACCGCGAACAAGGCTTCCCAATGGACGCGGCCCACGAGTCTACGACGTGCATGCCGAGCCACAGACACAGGCTGCTGCTTTGGGAGCCTGCATGCACCCGTTGCGGTTAGCATTGAAGCACCAAATACAGGTTTGGTCGTGACGGTGCAGGAGAGGAGTGCGAAACGGAGAGATGTGCCGAGAATGTCAAAGCAGACTGCGCCGTCGTGCGGGATCGGGGTGGCTGAGTGCTACGGAGGTACCTGCGGCTACGTGTCCGACGCGCATAGTGCTGCGTTGCTGCACATCATCTTCCACAAGCAGCCCGAAATCACAATTGCTGTGCAGCCAGACGGCGACTGAAGGTGCGTTGCAAAGCGTCCTGAAACACTTGCTGCCTCTGCAAGCACGTCGATCTGATGTCGGCGTCCGCGATGTGGGACCTCTATCGTTGACATCGGCCACTTGCGCTCTCTCGCGACCCCGTGCTTTCGATCTGTCACACATGACTTCTTTGGAAGCGAAAGGTTGCCAAGTGTGGCTTCGTGCATCACACGAGGGCTATCCGACGTGCGGACCGAGTGCCATGCCTTGGTCATTGAGCGTCTGTCACGTCACGGCGCCGGGATGCTGCAACACCGACCCGCTGGCATCCGCTTCATCAAGAAGGCGGCATTGATAAGAATAGCGAGCGTGCGGTGCGCATGCGCATGCGCGTGCGTACGTGATTGTGGATCATTGCGCCTGTCTCCATCGCTGTGACACCGCAGTACCGCGAACCATCAAACCTCGCACGGATATCTCCAGGATGGCGGCGACAGTGGAGCAGACCACGGCAGACACGACGACCTCATCACAACACGCACAGTCGTACAGACGACGCCATCAAAGCAGGAACAAGAAGTCAGATCCTTTCCTGGATCTGTCAGACGATGCGCTCAAGCTTCCCGAGCAGCCATCTCCGAACAGCTGTGACCAAAACGGGTCCGTTCATGTCGAATCGCGCCTTGCAAATGTATAGCTCGCCTCATCCGGTCGCTCGACGAAAGTGCTAATACCTTGCTAGCTTGTACTCACTCCGCTCAACGTAATATCATTCATTGTGTCGCTGTTCGTGGTAGAGCGACAACAGCGCCAATGGCGTCTGTCACAGCATGCACCACCACCACAGGAGTCGTCTGCCTGGTCTCAATTTGGACTGCGGAATCCTGAACCATACCAGGAGGCACGGGCTACAACCTGGCATCCTCGCCTGAGTTGGAGGCGCCGCAAAGTCGCTGAAGCTGAATTGGCGAATGTGTTTCAAATGAGAGGGCCAGTGGTTGTGGCGCTTGTCACATGGACTGTCGTGGGCTTTGTGGCCATCGCATATGCCGCTCGGAGCATGTATCAATGGGTCTTCTGATACGAGTTCATCATCAGGCCCCCGGTGCTCTCTGCAGAAACAGCGTCCTTCGCTCCCAGAGGCACGGAAGCTCGAGCACAACACGTTACTCACGAGACCCAGGTAGACTTTGCTTTCGGGCTGGTGTTCGCTGAGGTACGATCGAGGAGGAATATGCTATCATGGAGTTGATCGCCATCATCGGTACAGATAGTGGAGTCTTGGTTGCGCGGTCGGCTCGCATGACTTTGCAAGCTGGATGGCGTGTCCGCCCGTGAAGGAGTCGTGGCCAGCAATGCTGCATGGATGTTCACATGATGTTCGTCTGATTCATCACCGTATTCATGACCTAATGTCGGAATGTTTTTGGGAAACATGAGCGTGAGGCGTTCAGGTGGTCGGCTGCTTGCCCTCACCTGCCAGATGAGCGGAACCGCTTATATAGACGGCAAGAATTCAGCTGTAGTCTCATGGTGTGTCGTCTGATATGTGAGGTGATATCGGGTCGGTCACTTGTAGTACATGTAAGCGGCTTAAGTGGCGTATGGGCGTCTGCTGCGATACCTGTGACGGACTCTGCGGCATGACAGTTGACAATGGACAAAAGAGCCGACGAGGTGCGAAACCGTCTGAGAGCATTCCTCAGCAGTCGCGACACTGTCATTTTGCAATTGTAAAGTCCACAATGCGAGCGTCCATATGCAAAAGATCTGAATGAGCAGCACATCTGCAACCTGTCGCAAGCGAAGCTGTTATCTGCGCTCCCTCTCCCCATGCTGATCGAGAATCGCCGACCATCTCTCATCAGCCGCCTGCAATATCGTGCAGAGATTCCCTGATATAGCCACGATTTAAAGGCATGGCGCTGTTTCCGACTTGTAGCACTGTAAATCGTCGCATCTCGTGTACTTGCTTACCAGGTACACCTTGATTGATCTGCCAGGCAAGGCTCATGCGACTTCATCTCCGCGACATACGACAGAATGTCAAGCACGCGCTTCTGGCTATGCGTCGTCTCAGCCTTGTGAGTGGTCGTCTCGGTGTGTCAGGTCGTGCGGCGTGCATGATCGAGGTAGCAGAGACGCGTGCGCGCATGATCGTGGCGCGCGACAAAGTGTTTGCACCCCTTTCGGACTATTGGTCACAGAAGTGGTGGTCATCTTGGCCGAGACACAGGACAGTCTCGCTCCTCAGCGCCGACGTGCACACAGTCCCACACAGAGATCTGTATGATATGTGCACGCTCTGACGGTGTCGTTCAAGATATGCTGCCCTCGGAAAGGATCGTGGCGACGAAGATCTTGAGTGGTACAAGGCATCACTCAGGCAACAACGATGACTTCTGTCCGTCATTAGCGCCAACCCAGAACGATAAGATTAGGAAGCCCCGGCAGAAATAGTTCTTAGCGAGCATCCTCGACCATTCTAATTCACCAACCAACGTGAGCACTGGTCGCGTGCCAACAGGTCCCTCAGTCTTCGCTCGCGTAGGCGCTATATTGCCCGAGGCTCCCCTGGAGCTTGCTGGCTACCGCAATGGTCTCCTTCTCCTGCGAGGTATACGATGGCCTCTACTGCGATTTACATCAAATGCACTGACATACACGTAGGGCTGTGGAGATGTCTTGACCAAGAAGAAGCTTGACCCTCACCGTAATCAATGTCGCGGCGCCTCATTCACTTGTCTCGATTGCATGACATGGTTTCACGGCACAGACTATAGATCGCATACGTCCTGCATAAGCGAAGCACAGAAATATCAAGGCCATCTCTATCGACCGGAGAAGGACAGCCAGAGCAAGAAGGCCAAATTTGAGAAGCGCAAGTCGATGAACGGGTCGCATGCAATGGTGGCGAGAGGCGCTTATGTGGAGGATGCGCCGGAAGGGGACGATTTGAATACAGTGGCTGTTGTCGATGTCCCACCCCGAGCACCAACACCACCACCAGCCCTTGCGGCACTTCCGGAAAGTGTCAACGTCTTCGACTTCCTCGTCAACGACGCGACTCCGAAAGGTGCCGTACAGGCGTCAGACGAGCGAAAGATGCTAGAGGAATCACAATACTCGCAATACTCACAATACTCCAATGGGAACGGCTCACGGTACCTTCAGCACGGATTCTCGTATGGTAATGCTCCTCTACAGCCTGGCTTCGAGCGCTACGACTCTTGGAACAGCATGGCCAATATGGTCCACGACTCTCAAGACTCACAAACCCTAATGCCTCCGCCCTATACAACACCCGCACCGAAAGAGCACAAGAGAGAGAAGAAGGATAAGCGTACTGGCGAAAAGAGGAAGCGCAATGTGGACGAGCTAGACCTGTCAAGTGTCAAGCGACCAGTCTCGCGCGATCAGCCAATGTCAGAAGCACCTCGAACAGGCGGCAGAGCATTGCACTCGGGCTTGACCGGTGGTCTACAGCGTCTCGTCACCGACAACGATTTCTACGAAGACCGAATCGACGCCGGTCCGACTCCGATCAGTCCTTCAAAGCGCAGCAAGCGCGAGAAGGATGCCAAAGAGGGCGCCACAGAGACAGAGTCCAAGAAGGAGCGCCGAAAGTCATCGTACGTGAAGAGCTGGAACGATACCGCCTCGAAAGCTCCGTCAAGCAGACGCGAGCGCTCGCGCAGCCCTGTCAGCGATCGTTACCGTAGAGCCCGTCGTGATGACTCTCTCTCGTCAGAAGATCGCTCCCGTGTCAGCCGTCGCAAGGCCGTCGACGATCCCGATCGACCGGGCTCCGTTCAGCCAACAGCCTCCAACACGATGACTGTGTACAAATCGCGAGCCGACCACTTCATGTCTCTAGTCACCAAGGGTCCCGAAAGTGAACGAGGAATCTCCATCAACAAGGCTCTCAAACGCTTTCACCGAGATCGGGACGCTCTGAGGAGTGACGAGAAAGAGGAAGAGGACAAGGAATTGTGGAAGTCATTACGGATGAGGAGAAATTCTAGAGGCGAGATTGTGCTTTTCCAGGAGCATTGAGTGTCCGCGGCTGTCTATGATGCCATGGCGCGGCGGTCGGAGCATGCTACAATATTGACGGCCTGAGAGCATTGCATTACCGTGACTTATGTCGTCTTGGGGTAATGGAGGTTCTGTCCGCATGGATACTTTGTAACTCATACTTCTCTGTAAGTTTCACACTGTAACTAGTTCCTTCCTTGGAGCTCTCGCCAAGGTCGAATAAGATGGGTACTGGCTACTCAATACTTATATGCAACAGAAGATTGTACTAGACTGGAGTGTGCCCACGATTAAGGTTCATACGTGAGGGGTCTGTCTATCTTGTGCTACAAAATGCTTGAAATCAGGGAGCAGATCGACCCGCCCTCTTGGTACCCACGTGGCAATGACGTTAGTCCGTGCACGCGCAAACAGGAAGGCGCGACAGGCAACAGTAAACGCGATCCAACCTCTTCTCACTTCTTCAACGACATATCGACAGAACGTCGCTTTGTCAGTATAACAGCACAGTCAGCAAGCCTGTAGGAAATTAGTTCAGCTTTGTGGAACTTCTCCAGTCTCAGCAGCGCCGGTGAAACTCCAGGTTGGCAGCTGGCGATTTCATTTGTGGCTGGGCTCAGGCAACATGAACATCCTCAAAGAAGGTGGCAATCGATCCTCAGGCTCGACGTCTGGACGACAAGTACTTGGGGCCTTCATTCCGGCGCTCGCCGTTGCAATATCATACACGTTGGCCTTTGTCCTGGTCCGGAACCAGTTTCGGAAGGTCTACGCCCCGAGGACGTTCCTGGGAACAATCCCAGAGAAGGATCGAACGCCAACATCACGAGCCGAGCAATGGTGGTGGTTCAAGGATTTCAGAAAGCTACCGGATCACTTCGTCCTGCAGCACAACTCACTTGATGCTTTTCTGTTCTTGAGATTCCTCAAGCTTTTGATGTACGTCTGCCTCGGTGGAGCTCTCTTGACATGGCCTATCTTGTTTGCCGTCAATGCTACTGGAGGTGGCAACGCGACTCAGCTGGACAGGCTTAGCATTGGGAATGTCTCCAAGACGGGACATCTTTGGGCGCACACCACGGTGGCATGGTTCCTGTTTCTCGGCATTTTCTGTGTCATCGCTTGCGAGAGGCTGCATTTGATCGGTGTGCGGCAGGCGTACTACCTGAATGATGCTTACGCTTCGAAACTGTCGGCCAAGACTGTGCTCTTCATGAACGTACCGAATGCAGCGCTCCAACCTGAGAGCCTCAAAGCGTCTTTTGGCAAGGATGCCGTACGAACTTGGCCGGTGAAGGACGTGGGCGACCTGGAAGAGCTTGTAGAGCAGCGCAATGGTGCAGCTTACGATCTAGAATCCGCAGAGATGGATATGATCCAGCAAGCCGTGACGAAGCTGGGTAAGAACCAGCAGAAAATCAACGGCCGCGCTACCAACGTCAACGAAGCAGAAGAGCAGTCGCTGGTGCCAATGTCGCAGCGACCAATCACCAGGAAGCCACCTGTCTTTGGATCTAAGGTGGATCGTATCACGGAAGCTCGCAACAAAGTCCTCGAGATCGCCGACACTATCGAGGCGCGCCGTGCGGCTCCTGGTCGCAACGTAGGCAAGGAGGCGGCTGTCTTTGTGACATTTTCCACCCAACAAGCAGCTCACATAGCTTTTCAGCAAATCTCGTTCCAGCCTCGAATTCCGCTTGAGGATCGCTTCCTGGCTGTGCAGCCAAAGGAAGTCCTATGGAAGAACGTTCAGTTGCCTGTGGCCATGAGGCTTTCAAAGTCGTCGCTGGCGCTAGCGTTTGTGATCGTGTTTACGATCTTTTTTTCGATCCCAGTCGGCATTTTGGGTACATGGAGCAATGTTGCGAAGGTCGCGAACGAGGTCAGATGGCTCGATTGGTTGAACAGACTGCCAAATTGGCTGCTAAGTCTTTTGACCGGTCTAATTCCGCCTGCACTTACCAGCTGGTTCGTTTCATATGTGCCAAAGCTGTTTCGCCACATCGCGAAGCTGTCTGGCGAGCCAACTATTCCACAAGCTGAGCTCAAGACGCAAGCGTGGAATTTTGTCTTTCAGGTATTTCAAGTGTTTCTGGTCACCACCATCTCGTCAGGAGCGGCTTCCGTCGTTCAGAAGATCGCGCAGCATCCGGACGAAGCTCCTACACTGCTGGCGGAGAATCTGCCAACCGCATCGAACTTCTACTTGACATACTTCATCCTCCAAGGCTTGGCGAGCCCTGCCTCAAACATCCTGGACTACACTGAAACGCTCGAGTACCTCTTCTATGAGCACTACTGGGACAAAACACCTCGCGAGAAGTTTCAAACATATGCTCAGATGCGAGGCACACCGTGGGGAGCATGGTATCCAAAGTTCACGAACTTCTTTGTGATTGCTGTAGCGTATGCTTGCATCCAGCCTATGATCATTGGCTTCGCCGCCATTGGCATCTTCTTGTACTACAACACATACCGATACAGTCTGCTCTACGTACGACAGACCAAGACCGACACCAAGGGCGAGGCATATAAACGCGCTCTGCAGCAAATGCCCACTGGTCTGTACCTGGCAGAGTTGTGCTTGATCGGCTTGATGGCTGCAAGAGGTGCGGCAGTGCAGACAGCCCTCATGGTTACGCTGCTTGTTATCACGGCGGTCGCCAACTTCGTCCTCGACAGAATGCTGAAGTCGCTTGAACTATATTTGGGAGTCGACAAGTGGCAAGCACAAGAAGTACCGCTTCTTGCCGAGGAGGATGGCGTCGATCCCAACGATCGCGCGGCTTTGCACGCTGCATCTCATGGCCGTCGTTTGGGGTTGAACATACTACCAAGCCCAGCGCCCCGCCAACTCAGCGATTTCTTTGACTCCATCATCAGTGCTGCGCGCGGTAAAGTCCAGGCATGGCTTGACGAGCCCGTTCCTAGTGACGGCGATTCAGTGCAGTTGAGTGAAGCCGACATCGCCAAGGCGTACATCGCGCCCGCGTTCACCTCTCAGACACCAAAGCTCTGGATACCGCGAGACACGCTTGGGGTCTCGCAGCAGGAAATCCAGCATAACGAAGCCGTCGGCATCTCAACGACAGATGATGCGGCGGAAGTTGATGAGAATGGAAGGCTACACTGGAACCACAACTTCGAAGACGTGCCGATCTTCTCAAAGCCCAAAGTATTCTGAGCGAGCATACAACTGGAGTGTATGGAAATCGAGGACCTTGTGCATGACGAGAGAACTTTAGCAGGCTCTCAAGTCACAACGATGGTGACAGAACTGACGACAGTATGTAAAGATACAGCGTTTTCAGCGAATCGCAACCAGCTATTCGAATAGGTGACGTGACTCTGATAAGGCTTCACTGAATCTCTAGTAGCGCGTTGTCTGCACGACAGTCGTCCCTGCAGCGTGATACAGCATGGTTGGATGGTCGTTGTTCCTGCTGCAGGGAACCCGGACTTGGACCCTTGTTTTGGGTGGTTGACCTGGCAATCTTCCCGTCTTGTTCCAGCCCTGAACTCTAACGACGGCAGCAACAACGACTCGGCATACCGAAGATTCTTTCGCGCCGGTCACGTCCCATTGTTTGCAGCTGCACCGCTTCCCATCTGACCACCTGCAGGACCTCAACTCCTTCCCTAGCCGTTCACTTTCGAGACCTAGTCATCCAAATGGTCAACCACCCCAACTGCTGCATGGCCACAAGCGACCCCGATAATACGCCCACTTGAAGCGCCTCATGGACGAGAAAGAGGCCGCAGTGGTCACGACAGAGAAGTCCTCGCTCATAGCGTGGGCGCACACGGACTTTCGACGTTCAAAGTTTTCGCTCTTCTGTCGGCGCCACAAGGTGTTTTGCGGCATCATGTGCACAGCGTTCTTCTTAGTCCCGCTCCTGGGTCTGCTGGCTTTGATACCTGGACGCGCCAGAGGGGAGTATACGAGCCCACTTACCTATCCTTCACGTAAGTACGGAAAGCAATCAGCAGCGAGCGGTGTGGTGTTTGGACAAGCTGGCTCGTCATGCGCTAATAAGTCTCAGCGGAAGGATATGGCGCCGGAAACTGGTCCAGTGCGTACGCAAAAGCGCACACGATGGTCTCGAAGATGACGCTGGAACAGATGAACAACATCACCATCGGTTATCCGACAGAGCATACTGGTTGCGTCGGTCTATCTGGATCTGCCCCGAGCGTTGGGTTCCCCGGTCTGTGTTTGCATGATGCCGGTAATGGCGTCCGCGATACTGATGGAGTAAACGCATACGCCTCTGGAATTCACATTGGTGCATCTTGGAACGCGTCTCTGGCGTACGAGCGAGCTGTCTTCATGGGTGCGGAGTTCAAGAAGAAAGGCGTGAACGTTGCGTTGGGTCCGGTCGTTGGCCCAATTGGTCGCATTGCCACCGGTGGCCGGAATTGGGAAGGCTTTGCGGCTGATGCGTATCTTGACGGTATCCTGGGCGCGCAATCTGTTCGTGGGATACAAGGGAATGTGATTGCCAGCGTGAAGCACTTTGTGGCTAACGAGCAGGAGACCAACCGAAATCCTATACCGGAGGATGACGGTATGATCGCCGCTTCGAGCTCGAACGTGGACGACCGGACGATGCACGAGTTGTACATGTGGCCCTTTCAGGACACCCTCAATGCCGGCGCGGGATGCGTCATGTGCGGCTACAATCGCATAAACAACACATATGTGTGTGAGAACTCCAAGGTGGTCAATGGTCTTCTCAAAGGCGAACTGAACTTTCAGGGCTTTGTCGTCAGCGATTGGTCGGCACAACACAGTGACATTGCATCAGCGAATGGGGGCCTGGATATGGCGATGCCTACTACCACCTTCTGGGATAATGACTTCTTGGCGAAAGCGGTAAACGAGAACAACTTGAACAGAACGAGATTAGTCGATATGGCTACGCGGATAGTTGCGACCTGGTACCAGTTCGGACAAGACAGTCCAGATTTCCCAAAGACTGGTGTCGGAATGCCACCCGACCTCCTGAAGCCGCACGAGTACATAGATGCCAAGGATCCAGCGTCGAAGCAGTGTTTGGTACAGCAGGCCATTGAGGGACATGTGTTGGTCAAGAATACCAACAATGTCTTACCGCTCAACAAGCCAAAGGTCCTCTCCGTGTTTGGGTACGATGCGCCTGTGCAGGTCCACTACATGCCCGGTCAAGCGGACTGGGCTCAGAATCGCGAAATGCTGGGTCTGCAACAACCGCAGGAGCAACAGCTAGCCGCCAACAAGCCTCTGAGTGACGCACCACAGACTGCGATGGGCGTTCTCATTGTCGGTGGCGGATCTGGCTCGAACACCCCGGCGTACATCAGCAGCCCTTGGGACGCACTTCAGGCAAGAGCATACGATGATGACACTGCTCTGTTTTACGACTTCTCGTCTCTGGAGCCCAGTGTGGTCGCTGCGTCCGACGTATGTCTAGTGTTCATCAATGCGTACGCTTCTGAAGCATGGGATCGACCCGGTCTTGCAGATGACGACTCGGACAATCTCATCACTAGCGTCGCTCGACAGTGCAACAATACCATCGTGGTGATCCACAATGCTGGCATTAGACTGGTCGATGGTTTTATCGATCACCCGAATGTCACGGCGGTCATGTTCGCCCACCTACCAGGACAAGACGCTGGCCGCTCAGTCGTGCAGCTCCTCTACGGCGACGTCTCGCCTTCCGGCAGACTTCCTTACACGGTCGCAAAGAAAGCGTCAGACTACGGCAGACTGCAAGGTCCATGCGAAGACGACTCACACTCACCTCAATGTGACTACACTGAGGGTGTCAACATCGATTATCGCAGCTTCCTCGCCCGGAACGTTGCGCCTCGATTCGCCTTCGGTTATGGTCTCACATACACGACATTCCAATATTCATCCCTCACCATCAACCTCAACGCCACTTCGACCGCAAACGCCGTCAGTACTGCGGGAATCTATACGATGGGAACCACGAACCAGAACGCCGGTAGGAAGGACGTCGGCGTTGGTGGGCTCTTGTCATTATATGAGAGTATGGGTAGCATCACTGCTACAGTCAAGAACAACGGTGCAGTCGCTGCTGCAGAAGTTGCCCAGCTGTACCTCGAGATTCCCGTCCCTGATGCCGCGACAAAGGGCATGGCGAATACCAGGGTTCTTCGAGGATTTGGCAAAGTCATGCTACAGCCTGGACAAGATACGCAGGTGCAGTTCGCTCTCCGCAGAAAGGATATCAGTTATTGGGATGTCGGCAATCAGACTTGGATTGCGCCAGGTGGGAAATATCAGGTTTATGTTGGACAGAGCGTGCTAGATACGCCGCTTGTGGGGAGCTTCCAGTTGGACTGATACGACACGATACGAGACGACATGATTGGGACGACAAAGGGAAAAGGCGTTGGGTGTTTTGTATGCAAAGAGGACTGCAGATTTCTGTCCTCCATGCAGCGATCTTTGGTCTCGCATCCCAATTTACTGAATGAACTTCCGATCCAAATCAAAACCTGAAATACTCTTCGTCTGCGCCAGGTATGGTGGGTTCGCCATCAGACCCTCTTCATCAAAGGTTGCGAACAGCTTCTTGAAGTGCGGTTCTGTGGTGTGCTTGTCCGCTGAATCCTTGTCTTTGTACCTAAGTATCACTCATATCAGCACTTCCTTTACTACTCCATCTTCCAGAGGATCCTCGGGAGCACCCAAGTCGCCGACTTACGTCTCGATCATCACAATATCCGGAGTCGTGGGCTTCTCAGGACCAATTTGCTCGGTGGCGATGTAGCGGAGGGTGTAATCTTCTTTCTCGTGTACGTCTTTGCACATGTTTTTAAGGAGGGAGACGAGCTGGAAGGTGGATTAGATAGGAAGACGTCAGGCGTGGGGAGGAAGGTGAGACGGACGCGGTCTACTTTGCCTGGGGTTGGGTGAATGATGGCGATGATGTGGACTTCGGACATGGTGGCGGTATGTGTCGGTGGTAGGTGTTAAGGGACGTTGGGTCGGTTGTTAGAATTATTGCGAGTATCTTGTGAGGTTATTGTTTGGACTTCCCCGTCATAAGAGGAAGCATCAATGATCGTCGGCAGAAGTGACGTCGACTGTTATTGCCGAATAGGCGGTACAACTTGTCTCGAAGCTTATTGCATGTGGTATGAACTCAAAGAGCTGCGCCGAATGCCGTCAGTCGCTTCTTCAGGGTCAAGTCTGCGTGGTAGCCACCGAACCTCAGCAGTTCTGAATGATGACATATCCGGAAGACCTTCATTTCCGTCTGGGAATTAGTACCGACGCTGTTAACGGGATATCTTCAAGCTTCGACAGGCTTTCAAGACACTCGCTGCTACAGACAGCGCAACCCGTCATGTTCCTCTAGAAGACGGCCATCTTGATCATGCCCTTCAGGAGTCCATCTACACGTCGTCCTGCTCCAGAAAGCATCACAATCGTCGGTCTCAAACGCGTGAAATGCTTTCAGAGCATCTCAACCACTCGCCGACGTACCTTCGGGGATTCAAAATCGACCTCTCGGAAGAGTAAACGCAAAGAATGGAGGCAAACAAGAGGACTATCGGATCCTCCAGCTCGAATTGAGCATCAGGACCTCGTGGCAATGGTGACGTCTCGTAGCGTGAGTCGCTCGTCAACTTTGGTGCGAATCTCCTCATTGGAGTCATGCTTGAGTGCTTGCCAGGCTTGGCGTGCAAGATGCCGTACACTCCTCGCGCAATCGTACAGAACCGCTTGTGCGTCCAAGTACATCGGAGTCTGCTCCTGGGTTGGTGCTGAGACTGGGCCTCGCGAGGGCGTCAGTTCAGTCCCAGGCATGTTTTCAATTTGGAGAGCGTATTGTCCCTTGAAAGGAACAGGTCTCGCAAGGCGGGAGTAGTTCGACGGACTGGCAATCTCTCATAGATGGTGAAGCCAGTAGAGATGAGCAGATGATGTCAGCTTCCCTCGTTCGACGGTCCCAGAGCCTTGGATCATCGCAAAGGCTCCGCAGCGCTGCCAGTAACAGTTCCTGCATATCACACACAACACTACAGCTTGCCTTCCCGAGCAACGAGAGGCCCTACACGGTCCTCGTCGTCGTCAAGTGCAGCAGACCCTCACATTTGGCGGCCCACCAAATCCTCCTACTCCTCCTCTCTTTCTTCCTTGTCCCTATCCTACACAACATCACAACATCGCCCGAGATTCCCCGACATATGAACATGCACATCGCTGCATGACATAGATCATAACTCCTCGAAGAAGTGGTCGACATACCCGCCGAAGCAGAGGTAGCCGATGGGTTGAAAGGGAGGGCTCGGATGAGCCCTAGTCGGACGCTGTGCGCATCATGTTAGGCATTTGCCTCCGTCCAGGTATTTAGCTTCAACGCAGCCATAGACATCGCTGTTGCCTGAGCGAGGCGGAGGTACATGTCCAGAACCATGTAGCTCATAGTCGCGTCAGGAGGACGCCCGAGAGGCTGGAGGTCGCGTGCTCTATGCGCCACGCGCGGAGGGCGGACATGTGACGCCATGTCGTGTGGTGTCGTGTGGTGGATGGAGGATCGGCAGCAGGGCGAGTGTTTCAAGTGCGACCGTTGGCTGCCGTTGAAATTGGGAGCAACAACATGATGAATCCGGTGGGGCGGCGGCGTGGAAGATTTGAAGGTGTTGTGATCTTCATGTTGCCGGCGACACCCTGCCTACATGTACATCATCTTTCTCCTTGGTACAGTGCATCTAGCAGTTCTTCTTACATTACATTCCGTAGCACTGCCCGTCGCACCTGACACAAAACGGAGCGTGGCGTAGTTCTAGTGCTGCTTGCTTCCGCTAGAACTAGCCACCTTCTCGTGCGTGCACGAGTGATACAGCCTGCAGGGTCGACTTGCGGCATCAGTCTAATAGCTCTACCACTACGACCTCCACGCCCACCACTCCGCGTCCTCGTGTACCATGCGCCGCCGATAGCAACCATTCCTCGCGATACACAAACTACCCAGCATTCACCAACACCACCATCTCCCGCATTGCGACACCACCGTCCAACGGCCGCTCCCAGGGCCTGAAGCCTTGAAGGCCCACTTCGGTCATGGGCAATGTCGCAAGCAAGCAAGACGAAACCTCCCCGCTGGTCCTGACAGATCAGGCGCGATGTGTGTTGCAGAGCATCGCATGCTGTCTCGAACAACTCCAGGCTAATTGCGCCACAGTCTCCATCTCGTCCATCAACGTTACCGACAGTCGAGGCAGCACCGTCCTGAGACTGACGCCCAATGCATTCCCAGCCACGAGATACACCATCCAGAAGGATGCCTTTGACGATACACCCGTCGAGTATGTACAGGTGGGTACAGCATACAATTGTGTTACACCAAGGTCTTGCTGACTGCAACGCGCAGGACCCCGAGAGCATATCCAGCGGTCTCCCTCCCTCCTTCCTCATACGATTGTCGAACAACGATGATCTGAACTTCCACTTCACCTTCACACTTCGACAGCAGAACCAGCCTGCCAGCCTTACCACCAACGCGAACGGAGCGACTGCGATAACAACCATCGCCGACACCACCATCTCCGGCTTGACCTACCTCTTCGCGTCCACGCCGCGGGAGGTCGACAACTTGGCGACTCGCGAATTTCACTCAGATCCGAACTTACACAAGAATCCCAATGTACAGCTTGTGGGGGACTACGCGACAGCCGGAAGTGCGACAGCACAGTTCAGCTGGATGTGGAAATGGAGGCCGCCGAAGCCACCGGAGGATCGAGGAGGTGGTTGGCGAACGAGCTGCAGTTTTGCCGAGTACAATCAGCGCGCGCATAGACTGGACACCCTCGCGAGCTTCAGCTTTTGGGTGCAGAATACGCAGAGGAGCATCAATTCGGTGTCGAAGTCGCCCAGGCTCGACAGACTCGAGGTCAACATTCCACCGAGGCTGAGAGTTCCTTCAACGCAATCGATCGAGTCGAGGGCGAGCAACATCAGTGATTCCGAGGGAGAAGGAAGCTACAAGGACTACAAGGAACCACAATCGCCATTGTTCGAGCCAATACCGGAGAATGGAATGGGACTGGTGCCTTCCATGACCCAGCAGTCAATAGCAGGACCGGTCAAGGTAGACATCGCGACATGCAAGCCGGGTGAGGATCCTTCGCTGAACGAAGATGGACCCCTATTCCGAGCGACAATGAAGTCACTGGAGCAGAAGACGGGACACATGAGGATACGCATGAAGAGAGTGCTGAAGACAGCCGAAGCGGCCCAGACGCAACAGCACGCGTGCAATCAGGCTGTCTCGGACTTCACACAGGCTCTCAAGGAAGCGTCGAGCTCGAATGCGAACGCTGTGCAGCCTGCTCTGGAACACTATTTCGACAAGATCGCGAAAGAAATCTTGCAATATGAGAAGCAGAACACTGCCAACCTACAAAAGCTCATCATCGATCCAATCAGCAGGCTTTACAACCTCGAAATCAAGCAAGCAGACGTCAAAAGGCGGGAGTTCGACGAAGAGAGCAAGGAGTACTATGCCTATGTCGGCAAGTACCTCGGGCAGCGAACCGAATCGATGAAGGAGAAGAAACAGAAGTCAAGTGACGAAAAGTACCAAGCAAAGCGAAGAACATTTGAGCTCAAGCGATTCGACTATTCCAGCTTTATGCACGACTTGCACGGTGGCCGTAAGGATCAAGAAGTACTGTCGCAATTGACCAAGTACGCCGAGGCACAGACGAAGAGCTACCTCACCACGGCGAAAAAGGTGGAAGAGATGGTGCCGCAGCTCGATGCTCTGGTGGCCGAAGTGAAGAATGCCGACCAGGACTTCCAGATGCAGCGCAAAGACCGAGAAGAGAAGCGGCGTATGTTGGAGACAAGCACCAAACTCGTCAGCGAAGACGGTGCTGTTGTGCCACCTGGACTGGCGTATTCTTCATCTGTTAGGGACTCCCTTCGGCCGTCAGAGAATGAAGCAGGCGCGCGAGCTGTCAGCGGCACTGGCGCTCCGCAGTACTCGACGTCGCCACCAAGTATTGCATCGCCGGTGCAAGCTCCATCAACCGGCATGCTCAGCACGCCCGCGAATGACGCTGCAGCTTCGTCAAGTAGCCCAGGCAACGACAAGTTCAAGGGAATTCGAGACTTGCAGGACAACAGTGCTGCTAACCTGGCCGGTGGTGCAAACCGCAAAGAAGGTCTGCTCTGGGCGCTCAGTCGACCCAGTAGTCACGTCGATCCGAAAGGCATCACGAAGCCAGGATGGCACAAATTCTGGATCGTCCTTGACCAGGGCAAGCTTTCCGAGTATGTCAACTGGAAGGATAAGCTGGATCTTCACATGGAACCAATCGATCTTCGAGTGGCATCAGTCCGAGAAGCGCGAGACTCCGAGCGAAGATTCTGCTTTGATGTCATCACTCCACAGATGAAGAGGATCTACCAAGCGCCTTCTGAGGAAGATATGCGGTCGTGGATTTCGGCAATCAACAATGCACTCGCGGGCGCCTTTGAGACTAAGGATCCACAAATGCCCAGCCCGACACCGCTACAAGGCGGCTCACACCGTAAAGACATTGCTGCCGTCTTGACCGGCAAGAGCATGTCGTTCTCAGGCCACCGCCAGACCTCGAACCCTAACAGGGGCGAGGCCACTAAGGCAGTGAGCAGGTACAGTAGCACTGGCGACAAGCCTGCTTATAAGCGGATCGAGAGCAACGACGCCGAATCAAACGCCCTGCTGCAACGCATTCGCAACGCTGACGAGGGCAACAAGATCTGCGCCGACTGCGGTTCGGAGAACAAGGTCGATTGGTGCTCCATCAACCTTGGTGTACTACTGTGCATCGAGTGTGGCGGTATACATAGGTCGCTTGGAACGCACATCTCGAAGGTCAGATCGCTAACGCTAGACACTTCTGCTTTCACACCCGATATCATCGAAGTGTTGCTGTTGATCGGCAACCGTGTCAGCAACATGATCTGGGAAGCCAAACTCGATCGCTTCCTAAAGCCTTCGCCGCATTCGACGCGAGAGCAGAGGCTGCACTTCATCACGGCAAAGTACAGTGATCGTACCTACGTGCAGGGTCAAACCAGCACGCTGTCCCCGGACGATTTTCTACTCACTAGCATCAAGAAGAATGACATCCAGAATGTGGTCCAGGCATTGGCGCAGCGAGCGAATCCCAACGTACACGACAGGTCACGATCGACACATGCTGTATTCCTAGCGCTGGTCGCTGCAGATCCCGCCTCGCCTGCGAGCTTTGGGCACTCTCCAGGACTGTCAGCATCGAGCATACGTGTTCCATCTGGCCAGCTTTCCGCGACAACCCCGCCGAGACCATCAAGTCCCATGCCACGGAAGCCTTTCCCAGTGGCGGAGGTGCTCCTCCAGAATGGCGCAGACGTCCCAGAACCTGCGTCTTCGCCACTTCCACTGTCAGATGGCGCAAAGATGTACCTCGAGTTCAAGAACGACCTCAAGAATGGAATCTCGCGGAGCAGCGCAGGCAGAGACGCCAACGGCGACACCCTCACCGCTCTGCCATCTGCCGCCTTCGGTAACGGTTCCTCGCCGGCCATGAAAGAACGCGAGCGTCTCTTGAAGCGCAACAGTGGCGGTCCAGCCTCACGACCAAAGTCTCGACCCAGTTTCGGCAGCGATGCCATCGAGAGTATGAAGAAGTAGAACTTCTCCTCCTTCACCAATCAACACGCTGAGAATCGCACGCCGCTCCAGGCCATCTCTTCATCGTCATCACGTATCGATAGACACCTCGAGCTGATGTTCGGTGGTAATAACAACAAATGCCGACAACAAGGCTCTCGGAGCCGCTCTCGTAGCCGCACCCGCGCCCGCACCCGCACCCGCAGCCGTGCCCGCGAGAGGAGAAGATCACTCCAGGCACACATACAGGGTCTGGATGGCACGTACGAATTGTTGACGACCGAGACGGGCAGTGGAACGAGCTTTGGAGTTATCGGATGGCAACCCATCATGGAAGGGATTCGGGCGAGGATTGAGGGATTGAGGGGGAGGGCGAACACGGCTCCGGCAAGGATCGAGAGTAATGGTCTGAATGTCTTGAGAGCACGTGGGAGGAGTGTGAGGGTCTGATGGTCTGCTGACGATGCACATCTCTGATGATGAGGAGGACTTCCCGTGGACGATGATCAAGTGCCTCCGAGGCCGATAGCATTGTTCCTGCTGCATCTGGTTCGATGCGAAAAGAATAAGGAACATAGGATGGCTGGCATGGATGAATTAGTGGATTGATAATGCATAATGAATAATGGACATGATGGGGAATTCCTAGCCACGGCTACAGGGCACATAGCTAATGAAGAAGAAGAAGAAGAAGAAGAAGATACAGTTCTCTTGCAAACACCACGTTTCCTCTTATATCCACCGCATCTCACTTTCACTTTCCTCCCCTCAACCCCTCAGAGGCAGAACATGCTGCACCAAAGCGCCCTGTCTACACAACGGACACATCGGCTGTTCCCTCAACCACTCCGTTACACACGTCCAGCAGAAGACGTGTCCACACGTCGTAACGCTGGGATCCTTCATCAACTCCAAACAAAGCGTGCATTTCCTTGCCTGACTTCCCTCGATCCACTGCATCACTTCCCCGTCCTTGAGATCGTAGCGATGTCCCTTTAGAAGCGGGGTGTGAGTCACTTTCGCAACCCGCTGTTTGATGACTTCCGGATCGTGACCTTGCGAGTGTGCTTCGAAGAGGAGTGGCGTGTTGAAATGGTTCTCGGCACCGAGTTCGATTCCTTCGTCGATTACGGCGCTGCCACCGTGCAGGAGCTGGGACCTGTTCGGGGTAGACGGGCCTGGCGCGAGTTGGACGTTTTTGTAGGTTGATTGGAGGTGAAGGTAGCCTTGGACGACCATCTGCACAATCAGGAGGACTCCGAGAACTTCATAGCCGGCCCGCTGGTCGGACTCGGTCAGTTTGCGCGTGAAAATGTAGCGCAACCCGAAGAGGCGTTTGGAGAGTTGGTAGTAGGCTCCGGAGAAGTAGAAGATTGCGAGACTGGCGGCGTAGAAGGGAGCGGGGGAGGTGATGCTGTCAAGATTTTTGAGGATGTATTCTTGGAGTTGGGCGGCTTTGGTAGGTGGGGCTTTTTGTCTGGTGGGCGAGGAGACGCGGCGGCGGTGGGCTTTTGTCAATGTGACTTCCAGTTTGGATCGTAGGCGTTTGCGAAACAATGGCAAGAAGCGATTGAGGACGTAGGGGAGAAGAACGCTGGAGAGGATGTAGCCCGACCTGCGGAAGAGTGAGGGTAGGCGGTGGGTGTCGTCTTCTATCTGGATTATATCGGTATATTCCTCGCCTAGGGTGCGATTTCCCAGGAAGGTTGTGAGGCCGAGGTAGAGAAGCTCGGTGAAGACGGAGGCTTCGTTGGACCATTTGTGTTCAGAGCGGGTGCCGTAGAGGGAGCGGATTACGGAGGAGAGTTGAGTTAGGAGGATGGTTTGGAAGTAGGCGTCTTTTTGGTTGGAGCGGATTATGTCTGGTGCTGCCGCCCAGGGATAGTCGAAGCTCTGGGAGCGGTCTCCTGTTGTGGTGGGCGATCTACCACGGTTGCTGATGTGATCTGACATTGTGAGTAGACGCTTGGACGGGTCAGACGCGATTGTCGATACGTCTTGTCCTTTGTGATGCCTCAATATCGATCAGACACGCGAAGGTGTTGTTCGAGCTTGCCTCCGAGACTCACCTCGGCTCGATGTCTTCGGCTGTCGCTTCCGAAACGTGGTCCTCGCTTAAGCTAAGCTAAGCACTTTCACATATAGCAACGACACCACCTCCTCCCACCTCAGGATCATTACTCACCCCGGGTCTCCTATCGAGGTCGCACGCGCAGTTGGCACCCACGTGCTCTAACTCCAGCAGTATGGCAGATACAGCAGCATGTTCGGCCGCACGCCTTACCTGTCTCGCCACAGCCAATTACTCGCCTCCGCCAAGCACCAGCACCAGCACAGCCCATTCCGCGGAGCATCATTTCGTGGCGAAGCTTGCGCTGTAATGCTTGGTTACGACAAAGCCAGCTGACAGGGCAACGTCATATCCTTAATACACAGTACAGGAGTCTTGGCTGCTATGCTATCTGCATAACGCTGGCAGGTTGTGATCCGGTGCCATCCTTCGGTAGTGTGCCGCCGGTTGCCGTGTCCACGAGCTATTTCAAGTCGTGTGCTCAGCTCTCCTTGTTACTTTTCCTTTGTATATAGGCACAGCTTCGAATGCTGCGCTGCGATCAATTGACCTTCGAGGACATACAGCACTTCACGACTTGACGAATCTTCACGACCAAACATTCTACGACCAAACATTCACAACAACGCCTCCTCGCACACATCAGAATGCGTTACTACCAAGCCGTCCTCCTCCCAGTCGTCGTGGCCTCCGCCCAAAACCTCGGCGACATCGGCAATGCCATCACATCGGTCGGCGGCGACATCGCCAGTGCCGCAGAGTCAATAGGCAGCCAGGTACGTTCCCGTCCACGAATCCCACGAGCTTCATCCTGATAAGTCTTCAGATCACCAGCGCCGGCGGCGACATTGGCTCAGTCGTCACCTCAATCGGCGGCAGCGTTTTCACAGTAGCAACCAACGGAGCCGGAAGCATTCTAAGCACCATCACCAGCGGGGCTGGCGAGTTCGGCTCCGCTGTGACCTCTATCGGCGGGTCCGTCTATACCGTCGCGACCAACGAGGCCGGCAGCGTAGTCAGCACAATCACCTCGGCTGGAGGCGCTTTCGGCTCTAAGGTCACGTCCGTGGGCGGCAGCGTCTACACCGTGGCTACGAATGAAGCAGGCAGTGTGGTCAGCACAATTACTTCAGCAGGAGGCGCATTCGGGTCCAGAGTCACGTCCGTTGGGGGAAGCGTGTACACTGTCGCGACGAATGAAGCAGGCAGCGTAGTCAGTACCATCACTTCCGCAGGTGGCGAGGTCGGCACGAGAGTCACATCGGTCGGAGGAAGTCTTGTGACGGAGGCGACCGACGCAGCGGGGAGCGTTGTGAGTACTGTCGCGACTGGGGCGGCGGTCGCAGCTACTGGGACGAGTCAGGCAGGTGCGGTGATGACGAAGGCGCCACATGTTGCTGGTGGGCTGCTGGGTGCGGGTATGGCTGTTGTGGCTTTGCTTTAGGTGTGGATCTGAACAGTGTACTCGTACCTTAGGCGTGATTTTGGAGAGCCGATTCTGGGTCGTGCGGAAATACAGCGTAGAAATATCGACAGCAAGACTTATAGTAGCGGAAAGCGGTTCTACTCACGTGTGCAACGGTCACGAAGTCATAATGCAAATGGCCTTTAATCTCTCACCTAATTCATGCAGCGAGGATCGTTGCAACAGGATTGCGACTATACGACTCGTATGTCTGCGCGCTAGAGCCGTGAGTCTCCAGGTTCAAGACGAGCACCGAGAGCGGGAGCGATACGATGTAGGATTTCATGGTGCGTGAGGCACGTCAACCTTTCATTCTGCGGCACTATCAAGAGCACCGTGCACTCATCAGATCTCCTTAACACCCCGACAGCGTCACACAAATTGGCCGTAGCGATGCCCATCGCTTCGTCAGTTTTTCAGTGTGCGGTCCTGCTACTTCCACTCGACCCAGATCCCTGTGAGGACGCATCGACACCTCCAGCGCTGCTCTGACTACGCAGGGCCGAATAGTTGTTGCGGCGACGGCCAAAAGCCCTGTCCGGATCCCGGCCTCGCAGTGGCTCCGTACGTTGACAAATGCCTGCGAGAGTATTGTCCAGCTCGAAAGGATGGCGGTATGTCAAATTCGGAGGTCTGTACTGTTCATTGAGGGCGGCAGCAGATCGAGCAAGTTCTTGTCGAGGATCGTACGCATAGCGACGGCTGAATGCTTGCACAGCCTGTCTATCATCAAGATACAATCTTTCGTTGTTTGGCGGACTTGCCGAAACGTTGGCATGACGGCGCCTGTGTGGGCCGAGAGTGTGAAGGCGATGACTGAGCGAGCCTATGCGGGGGGCTTGTGCTCTAATACCTTTGTCATATCAGCGAACTATCGTGGACTCTCATACGAGCACCTTGGAGCGCACCCATTTGCCGTACTTTGGTCATCATATCCGTCGTCACTCTCGTCCTCTCCATAGTCTTCGCCGTATTGACCGTAACCATTCCCGTACTCGTCACGATGCTGGGAATCGTCATGGTCGTGCTCTTGTTCGGCCTCTTCGTCGTCTCCGTCGCTCTCAACATCCGAGTCATCGTAATAGTTAACGTGTTCATGCTGCTGCTGTGGCGCTGGTAGTATTGGCGAGAACCCTCCAGCTCCGGGCTGATCTGTTGCATGCGTCTCTGCATCGGAATCTTCGTCTCCACTTCTGACAGTGACCACACGATGTGACCTCGCCGGCGCGCGTCTACCACGGTTACGCTGCCTGGTTCTGATGGGCTCTTCGTCTTCGTCGTCTTCTGAATCATCTCTATCAGAGTCACTTGGATCGGAGACCACGCTCGCAGCTGCAGAAGACGGCGCCTCCGAATCGAGTCGCCGTGGTACCCTCACTGCTAGCTCACGTCGACGTCTCGGCTGCACAGGCGCTTCGTCTTCCTCCTCTTCTACATCGCTTTCACTGACCTCCTCGAGCCTTCGGCGGCGTTGTGGTGCGTTGTTATGGACCCCTGTGGCCTCGGACTGATCACCTTCCTCCTCATCGCTGTTCCAGTAGGCATCGCGGATTGGTTCGTCATCAATAAAGCCGCCCATAAACTCATCGTGCTCGTCGTGTGAAAGATCGACGTCGGAGGATGATGCTGCAGGGATCCCACCGTGATCGTGATGCCATGGAATATGACCTTGCTGGTAAGGATCCCATACATCAGTGTGACCGTCGATAAGACCCAGTTCTGTATCATCGTCGTAGTCCTCGGCTTCCAGCTCATGATCCAGCTCCAGCTCATCGGTGTCAACTGATGCGTCGTCACTGCTCCAGGCTAGGTCGTCTTCCTCGGTGCGTACACGGATCCCACACCCACTGCACCTGCCATCTTCCACTTCACTCGTGCACTCCGGACACCGGTAGATGTTGTCGCTGTGATCTCGTATGCCCTCCACTGGCGTCCGTCTCGTACCTTTCTTGAAGCTGCCCTTGAACAGCCCCCCAGTCTCGACATGCGTGTTTGCCTTATCCCTGGCCACGATATCCGCCTCCTCCTTGGCAAGCTGATTGTGCTCCTCAGCTGTCTCACCATCAGGCAACAGCGCACTTCGGCCGACGAAGATCAGCACCAGCTCTCTTATTAAATACGAAGGTGCTGGCTCGTCCCTGATCACAGTCCTGCAGTCTGGACACGTCTTGATCTTATTCTGGCCCATCCATTGCGAGAGACAGCTGTAACAGAAGGTATGCCCGCACGTGAGCGCGTAAGGTTCGTATAGAAATCGCTGGCAGATCTTGCAGGTGATGAGCTGGCGCATAGCATCCAAGTCATCGTGCAGGCTTCGCAATGACTGCTCGTGGTGGCATGTGTTGTTGGCCGAGCTCTTGACTTCGCCTTCAGTCTTGGTCATTGGAGCGGATGGCTCTGGCTTGGCGGGAGTGACCAGATCTACTGTCTCCGGGCTCTTCGACAACCCAGCCGATCGGCCGGCATCGCGAGATATCTTAAGTCTCTTGCGCGAGCTGCCTTCGGCTGTCTGGTAGCTGCCGTCGCCGGGCATGGCGCCCTAAGGTATGGACCAGATGGGTGTATTGTCTCATGCGGCGAGGTATGTCGTGCGTGTACGTATATTGTCCGTTGGCTGTTCCCAGGCCTTGGTGGTCGAGGAACGTGGTCAGATCCAGTCGTGGGCGGCTGCTACCGACATAGGTGTCTGGTGCTCATGACATATGGTCGCGGGGAGCGAGAGAAGTCGCAGGATTTTCGGTCGTGGGTGGCTAGCTGTGTCAAGTGACTGTCGAGGTGAGCGTGCACCATGCCAGTAATGTGTGTTGGAAAGTGGTTCGCAGAGGCAGGCGCACTAGTGGGACAGCGCCAACGGGGCGAAAGCTTGATCTGCTGATCTCACGTGCTGACTTGGACTGTGCCCTCGCGGCTTTGTCACACGCAACCTCACGAAGACAGATCGCCATTACGCCCGTCTCCCCGACACGCTTCTCCGTACTATTCATGACAGTCACTTCTTTACTATTGTCGGTCAACACGATGCCGTGATGCCTCCTCGCCCCAGCTTTCCAATGAACCGAGCTACGACCCCACGGCAATGCCACATGTGACGACCTAGAGCTGCCCAGCACACTAACGCGACCATCGCCATAGAGCCCCTTGAAGTCCGTGACTCCACCCTACTGAAGCTTATCATGCGACTTCACCTCTAACCTGAAACTCAAGCTTTGAAATGAGTACACTACAGAAAGAGAACTCAGGACTACGGTGCGCGGGAAGTGATCTGACAAGTTTCAAGTACATCCAGGCTCCGAGATAAGTCTGTCGACGTGTACACGGCGGACTGTCCGCCTCCATGGCAGTACAGTTCGCAGCGTCGGACATTCAATGTTTCCAACGAGGACTTTATCTGGACCAAAATGGCGCTCCCAAGACCCATCGCAATCGAGATGTCCGATATCAGCAACTGCATCGCAGTAGTTTCGGCGGAGGTCCTAGTATCGGCAACGTGCAAGCTATCTTCCTCGTAGCGAATGGAGCCAAGGGGCTATGTTCTCCGCGGAGGCAAGAAGTGATTGTCAAGGTAGCCAAGGAGATCGAGGGTAATGTCGTTCCCCGCCAGTGCAATGTGGCTTCTCTAGTGTCGAGTGCACGACCTCGATCAGGTCGAGGAGCAAATCAATATCTTGATCAACAGTGTCGGTATTTCGACTCCCAGTCTTGAACCACATAACGCTCGTCCAGATGGAAACTGGTACATCAAGATCGTACGGGATTTCTGGTTCAATAAGAAGCTCGAGGACTACGCCGCTATCTCGAGGACTAACCATCGCAGCATTGTGGTGTCCTTTGGCGTTCCTAGAACATCCCGACAAAGGTAAAAAACTCGAGACAGAAAGGAGCAGGCCGCCGAGTCGAATGGCAAGGTTATTCGAGGATCACACCACTACATTCGAAGCCGGGCCATCTCTTTTAGCAGTGTCGGTCGATTTGGTCGAGATAGGAGTGCTTTCAGATATAGCGCAAGGAAAGCTGGCACAGCGCACGGTATGAAGAAGTTGGCGACGTATTGACACCTTGGCATATCCGTGGCAACCTGCTGGCTCCTAGATGAAAGTTGTTCGCTAAAACTGTCGCTTAGACCGGTGCCTTGTCAGTTGCCAAAGCTCTCACTCAGACTTCAACGCGAGTATAATGGGCACTTGCTACAGAATCTCCGGCGGCAAACAACTTCCGTCGCTATGTCCCAGTGAGACATTCGGCGAGCTGCATGAGATCGGCGAGACTGTAGTGTGGATAGCATCGAAGGTTGGTGCGTACTTCAATGATAAGTGGTGCTGATTGCGACGGCGGCTATATTGCAGCACGTACTTCGCTCTCTATCTCGTTGACTCATCTGGATAAGTATAGAGTTATCCACTCATTCCTTTCCGTCGTGCCTGATCCACCGTCTCACATTTGCGCGGAGCTGGCCCCTTAAGTGTATTGTCTCAGAAAAGATACTGCCGTCACATCTTTATATGGTGGCATTGGAGGGCCACGAAACGAGAATGAGTCTGGAGCACAACTGTAGCCGAACTCGAGCGTCAAGATCGTATCCTGCAGTCGATCGCAAGGCTACAAAGCTTGCACTGTACGAAAGATGAAAATGAGGAATAGGTCCCTGCTCCTGTCTATTATTAAGAGCATGCAGAAGACTCCCCTCCCATGGTGAGCTTCTCTCATCAAGCGCACAGGCTTCGAGAAACTCGCATGCCTTAGTCATGTCTGCCACATCAGGAATGAGATACAGAGCTGCTAGAATGAGACCCCTCGTCAAGATCCGCGCTGCAAACTTTCAAGCTGTTTGCGAAGCGAGCGATGGTAGTCCTATCGAATGCTGGAGCACCAATGCCCGTGAGTATCCTCAGGAGCCATAGGATGCCTGAGTATGGGGGCACGCAGTGGGCCACAGTAACGTTTGGTCGTCTTTCCGCTCTCCGCACAACCTGAGCAAGTGGGTCTACAAGAACAGTGCGTGCTCAGAGCCTCTTTTGCGATCGCTCGACCAGTTGAGCGCCACTTAGTGGTCGAGACGGCGCCGCACAATATTCCAACCCCTCGGTTGCTTTCGAACGACACTCAAGGCGTTGTTCTGAAGCTCCGCTATTAGCGAGGGTGCTGGCTTGGGGAACAGCTTCCAGGAATGTTGTGGAGTCTGAGGTTGGGATGATCACGAAGAGATGTCTGCGATTGCGCCTGTTTGGGTCGAACTTGATTGTGTCTGCCCCTGTCGTTCGTGGGCTGAGGACTATCTGAACTTGTGCCAAGCGTAAGGTGTCGCACGCCCTTGAAAGTCGAGGAGCAACGGTGTAGTGAAAATACGGGCGGGTGCCACAGCCGCAATAGGTTCTTGAGGCGCCATGCTGTATCCTTCAATAGCAGTATGTCGAGACTGCACCGCTGCGGTGTCAATGCTGTGATAGCTACATGTACAGGTAGAGAATACTTCGCAAGCATGTTCGAGCGTGGACAAAGGAAGTTGCGATTGGGGAAGTGCATCGTGGAGATAGACTTCGCCGCTAGCAGGGGTATCATATCACGTTTCAGATCGCGTCGGGCGTTGGCGCGTCAAGTAGTACCATCAACGAGAGCATCAGGCAGATGGTCTGCCACACGACGGACAGATGGTCGCGTGTCCGATCTGCGAGCAGCCCGTGAGAGAGGCCAAGATCAACAGGCACATCGACTCCGACTGCAAGGCCTACCTCGACGAACCCAGCCCGCCATCCACGCAGGCCAATGCACCGACCGCAAAGACTCCGAAGGTCGCCGGTTTTTTCACGCCGGCCGCGAAGAAGAGTCTGAGCCTGAGCCTGAGAGCGGAAGGCGCATCTTCTCCCATATCGAGCACACAAGTAGCACCCGCCAAGTCCACACTCATCGAAATCCCGAGCACAGCACCAGCGAAACGATCACGGGATGAAGATGAACAGGCCGATGAAGGACATGAGAAGGCACAACCAGCAGCACCGCCCGCAAAGAAGCCCAAGAATGCTCATCAGCCATTGGCAGAGCGAATGCGGCCTCAGAGCCTGGACGACGTAGCAGGACAAGAGCTGGTTGGGTCAAACGGAGTACTCCGGAACTTGATCATGACAGATCGTGTGCCCTCGATGATACTGTGGGGAGGGCCTGGGACGGGCAAGACAACGATCGCGCGTCTCGTAGCGCAGACTGCGGGGACGCGCTTCGTGGAGATCAACAGCACGTCAAGTGGAGTCGCAGAGTGCAAGAAACTGTTCGCAGAGGCGAAGAATGAGCTTGGTTTGACTGGAAGGAAGACAATCATATTCTGTGATGAGATACATCGTTTCAGCAAGAGTCAGCAGGATGTCTTTCTTGGGCCAGTAGAAGCTGGGCAGGTCACATTGATCGGAGCTACGACTGAAAACCCTTCGTTCAAGGTCGTGAACGCACTACTGAGCAGGTGCAGGACTTTCACCCTGGCGAAGCTCAGCGATGAGCACACATTCGATATCTTGAAGCGTGCCCTATTGCGAGAAGTTCCCAGTCTACCCACTCCTTCGCCTAGTCCGTCATCCAAGGAGCGAACGGGGGCCAAAGACGACACTCCGCCAATGGACGAGACGAGTCTTCCGCTGCTCAATGAGGACAACTACTCGCTCGTGCGCTACCTTGCAGCCTTTGCCGATGGCGATGCCAGAACTGGTCTCAATCTTCTGGAGTTGGCGATCGACCTCTGCAAGAGACCAGGCACCACTACAGAGGACATCAAGAAGAGCTTGACGCAGACATTGGTGTACGATCGAGCCGGTGATCAGCACTACGACACCATCTCGGCATTCCACAAGTCTGTCCGCGGCAGTAATGCTGATGCCGCACTATACTACCTGGCACGAATGCTGCAATCTGGCGAGGATCCACTGTATATCGCGAGACGAATGGTGGTCATTGCCAGCGAGGATATTGGCATCGCAGACAACAGCTTATTATCTCTTGCCACGGCCACGTATACTGCAGCTGAGAAGATCGGCATGCCTGAATGCCGGATCAACCTTGCTCACTGTACCGTCGCCTTGTGCCAGGCTCCCAAGTCTGTAAGAGCATATCGTGGCCTCAATGCCGCCTACGCTGCACTTAATGAGCCAGGCGTGGCAGGTCTACCAGTCCCACTCCACCTTCGCAACGCTCCCACCAAGCTCATGAAGGAGCTAGGCCACGGCAAGGAGTACAAGTACAATCCTGATTTCAAAGCTGGCCGCATCGTCCAGGATTATCTCCCGGACAAGCTTAATGGACGAGTATTCCTCAGGTCAGCAGACCTTGGGGAGGAAATTGACCCAGATATTGCAGAGCTGGACGAGGGGCTCCGTTATGCTGAAGAGCTTGAACGCGAGGAGGAGCTTCTCCTGAACCCAGACGGTGATTAAGATCTCAGGTAGTTCCAGGCATATCCTCTAAAGTCCTTATGGCTGCCGTCAATGACCCCTCCCCATTAGACGGATCCCGGGCTTTGCGCACGCTAGGTTGTCGCATGCCTTTGACGAAGACGTTGTCTTTGACGGCACCACACCACTTGAGCATCTTCCAGTCGCCATGCTCCATGAAATAGAAGGCGGCCGTTCGCAGCGGCAGGAACATCCCAATGTGGCCTGTCGACGAGGACGCTGGCTCGCAGAAGTACGGAAAACACCTGCAGAGATTCATGACATACTCGCGCAGCTCGGCTTCTTGGACTCCTTCCTCGGCATCTGCATACCAGGTCGTATTTCTCTTATGCTTAGCCATGTGCAGCTTCTGCACCGTCGTCCGCAGGAAGTGCATGACGTCCCAGTACACGCAGATGAGATAGGATACCATGAAAGTTGGAAACACGTATGCCTCCTCCAGGGTGCGATCCGGACAAAGACTTACGAAAGTCTCGAAGACGTCCAAGGGAGCAAGCTCGACCAGCTTATGCTCATTCCACCTTGACCGGATTTGATAGTCGATGAACCAGACCCTCATCTCCCTCTCCAGCTTCGCTGCATCTTCGAGGATGGCATCAATCTTCTCTACTTTGTCGTTCGCTGTCAACTGATCGTACCGCTCCAAGATTGCAGGAACCTGCAACGCCGAATCATAAAGGATTGTCGCAGCGTCCACATACGGCGCTCTCCACGACACACTCCTCCACTCCGCTGTCCCCATAAAACTCGCCCTCCTCACGAGCAACGCGTGGCTAAGCGCACCATGCCTCATATTCGAATACAGCAGCAGCGACAAATGACTCTGTATACTCGCCGGCCCCCTTGCCGCAAGCAACTGCTGCTGTCCTTCAATGTGCTTCGTCCATCCATCGCCCACCCGCGAGATTTCATCGAAGAACTCGCAATTCGCCAGAACCGTCACTGTCGCGAGGACGTAGTCATCGGTCGCGAAATCCGAATTCTTCGACTGGAAGGTCTTCAACAATCCAGAAATCGCTTTGTGGTAAGATTTCACAGCTTGCTTGAGGAGATTCTGATCTTTAAAAATACTTCCCACCTGCACCAACGACATGGCATCGAGGCCAGCGCTGACTTCAGGTCGAAGGTTTGGGGTTTGGATGAGCTGCTGCAGGAAGGAGAAATGTGCATCTTGCTCACCGATTCGTTGCGGGAGGTACGTGTCCATGAAGGTCGAGTAAATCATCTGCTTTTCCATCGCTGGGCTGTGGACCATGGTGGGAGTGGTGTGGAGTTCCATAGCGCGGGTGATGTCCATGGGAGAGCCATTACGGTCTTTGAACCAAAATTCATTCAAGCCGTCGTCGTCGGGATGGGACGTGGGAGATCCGGTAACAGTTGGCATGGCGTTCACGATGGCTGTACCGAGATCGAGTTCAAATCCTGCCCCGCCCATACTCGTTGCAAGACCCATGCCAAATGCATCGAGTCCCAATATATGTGCTCCATCGTTGGGTTCCCACACCATCTGATGGCCTCCACCACTCTGATTCCCCTTCTCCTTCATACCCGCCCTCACCTCCACTCTGTCCTTCTTTCCACCCTTCCTCGTCCTCCCGACCCCCTCTTCGATGAACATCACCTTTCCCGCCTCCGGCAATCGATATCCCCCACAAGCAACCCCATGAACCTTACATCGGTCACACCCCGGCCTCACTTCATCACAGCGGATTTTCCGTTTCCTGCATGTAGCGCAGCCTGTGCTTTTCGTTGGCATTGCGAGAATTCCTTCTCCAAACCAGGCCTCTTCACATACACAGCAATCTCGGTCGGGCCAACCTCAACATTAATGTGAAGCAAATGAATGAGGCTCAACAAGAAACAAAGAAGTGGCGGCCACGTTGTCGACACAGGGCGTGGCCAGCAGGATTTCGGGGACAAATACTATTTGACACGTATACTTTCGCTATTTAGCCCCCCGGACCGGCCGAATGCGGCAATTTCTAAGCGCCTTAGGCAACCAAATCTGACATGGCCGTGAGATCCTTAGCTTTGGCTGCTTCAAGATTGGACTACTCGAGGATAACGACCATACTTGGCCCTCCCAGCCCCCCTCGGGAGGCTCAAAAAGTAATGGCTATGAGAGCTTATAATTCAGTCTATGCCCTCGGAATTTGAGCTGAATCCGAGTGCTTCATGGTCCTCAAAACACTATATGAAGTTGATACATTTACTTACATTTGAGCCAGATCCGTAAGTGCTAAATAGCGAAAGCGTACGTGTCAAATAGTATTTGCCGATTTCGAGCCCCGAAGGATTCAGCTAAGCTGATACCTGCTCAGAAAGTGGTGACGCTTTGCTGCATACGCGGTACGGTGTCGCTGGGATCGTGAGGTCCACGTGTGATTCGCCGGTGGTCGTATCCTCGTTCCCGAAAGTGAAATACTGCAGCCTGCCCGACAGGACAAGGTGAAGTCAACTTTCTTTCTTGCTGCTGCCGCGGTGCGTCCATCTGCGGGGAAACATTGCGCGGGCACCCGAGTTGAGGCAACAGTTGACGGAGAGAAGACATCTTCATATTTCCTAAACATAGCCAGCTAGCATACATCAGTCTTTGGTGGATGGTGTCTCCCTGAATCCATAGTTCCGCTTCTCCTCAACATCGAAAACGAAAGTGCTCGCTCATGCTATCCATAAGCCAAATAGAACCACATGCCCCTTGAAGTTCACCATCTTTCTGCTCCTCCATTTCACAGCACACATTAACATTAGCAATACCTTGTTGTATGGACGTTGGCGTCGTCGACTAGCATCAACGGTGCCCTGTCATCCTCGTCGTGGTTCGTCGTTCGTTCAGAAGCACTAAGAGTGTTCTTTCCCTTGTCATGTCATGGACTGAGAGCATGCCCGATGCTGCTCTTCTCTTGTCGTTGCTGTTGTCAGGTAGACTCATTTCTCCTCTCCGTTGACGCTGTCATGAGCCGAGACGGTGACCTCATCGTCCTCTTTGACAGGGTTGCTGCTCAGAAACAGCGGGTTGGCGTTGGACGGAACCGCGTCTTGGTGAGCATGGAGGCCACCTTCGATCTTAGGGAAGATGAGATCCATTGCCAAAGGATTGATGTCAAAGAGGCCAGCAAACGGATCGTTGTTTGATGACTGGTACATTGGGTTTGTACTGCCAAATTGCAGCGGTTGAGGGCCGAATGAGAAGTGCTGCTGGAATGGATTTGAAATGTGGTGGCTCGAAGCAGCACCTGACGGCTGGACAACAGTTTGATGGCTGAGGAAATTGCCAAAGTTGGTGAGGTTTGGGTTCGGCATCATCATGTTGCCACCAGATGATGGCCGAAAATTGCCGTTGACATTGCCCCGGGATGGCTGTCGCCCATGGGCTCGTGGGACATTGATGTCGTTCTGGTAGTGTCGATACAAGTTGTCGCGAGAGTTGTTCTGCTGGAAAGAATTGCTAAAGCCAGAAGTGAGGTAATTCAGTGGTGTCGGATTGTCGAATGTGATGTCCGGACCACTGTTGTCACGATGAATGCTGAAGCCGGTCCGCTTACGCTGGCGAGCAGGAGCAAATGTGAGGTCGTCATCGTCATCGTCACCCTCAATCTTCATCACTGTCGATGCCCTTGTGCTACGACCAAATGGGGGGTGATGAGACTGACCACGATTGCGAAGGATGCGGCCAGTGTTGACATCCTTCTCGACCAGAGCAGGTCTGGCACGGCGGCGTGTACGCTTCTTCTCCATTATCTCTGGTTCTGGTTCAGACTCGCCCTCTATGAGACTATCGTCGGAGGCTGGACTGCCGGTGATCAGTCTCTCTTTGCGCAGTATGCCTTCAGTATCCCAGACGCTCTCGGTAGGCTCGACGACCTCACTGGTGGCTTGTAGTGACCTCAGTACGGATGCATGCTTCTTCTGATTACGCTTCCGTCTCATTTCAGCTGTGGCGGAATCAAAGATGTCCATGCCCGGCCACTTGATGCCCTTGAGCTTGGTCTCGTCGTTCGGCATCTCATCGACGCTGGCGTCATCGTCCATTAGGGAGCCCAGCGAACCACTTGGGTGGTGTAGATGGCGGCGAGGAGCTCGGCGGCGGCGGCGGCGTGACTCCAGGACGAAACTATCGTCGTCGTCGTCGTCGTCATCGTGGTCAGAGAAGGAGCTCATGCTCTCTTGTTTGACGTATGGCGAGTTCGAGTTTGAGCCTGAGGCTGAGAACGACATGTTCATGTTCGTGCCATTGGTGGCAAAATTACCGATAGGTGGTGCAAAAGGGTGATTCATGCCACGGTCGAAGGAAAAGTGGGAGTGAGGCGTACCAGATCGTGACATTGGATCTGCCATCTGGTGGCGGTTGAGCTGTGGATCGAGCATGTGAAGGTTGTGTCTCAGAAGACGTTGACCGCGACCGCGACCGCGACTGGCCGGAACTGGTGTGTTGCGAGCAGAGTTCGATGCAGTTGAAGCTGTTCCACGTTAGCAGGGCGAAGTGCAGAAGCTGTATGAAGCTCACCACCAGAGCCTCTTCTCGGGGTGTCGACGCGGCGCGCGCCTGAAGCACGCTTCTTCTCCTTCTGGCTCATTCGCTCTTGCATCAGTGTAGCCACATCCCACTCTTCGTACCACTCGTCGTAGTCATCGATGACCTTCTGGGAACTAGCGTCGGTGCTGCCCTTGACCTTCGTCCTGAAATACCAGCTGAGGTGGCCCTTGCTCGCGATGTGGGTGAGTAGATGGCTGACATCTGAGAAGTCCGGTCGCTTCGGGCAAATGTTGCAATGGAGGGGTATATTGCTGACATCTTGTGCTAGCAAGCTCATGCTTGGCAACGGTGCAGCCGTTGGAGGTGGTTCAGCTGTGGTGAAGGAGTGAATGCCGAAGTATGTGCCGCTGTACCGGAGTTGGTGGCGATTGCAGTGGCTGCCTCTGGCTCTGTCGCTATCGTTGGAAGTGGTTCTCGTGAGCGGACAGCTGCTCGTTGCTGCTGAAGAAGAGGCAGCGTGTTCGATTAATGCATGTGGTCGGAAGCAGCGTGCTGTGGTATGCTGTGGCTCGCTGATGCAGCACGAACGGTCGGAGACATCAAAGGAGGGACGAAGGGCAATCCAAAAGAACGCAGCACGAAGGCAAGAGAGTGGTGTGGTCGAAGGTGATGACAGCGTGGAGGAAGAAGAGGGAGAGCACAAAGGAGGGTGAAGTGCAGCCAGGCGGGAGGCCCAGTGCAGGATGCTGCCGCGAGTGCTGATGATTCTTGCTGCTTCGGAAGCTAAAGGCGGAAGGGAAGAGGAAGTCGCTTCTCGTGAAAGTGGTAGGTGTGTTGGTGAAGTGTCGATGCCAAAGCTGCTGGCTGGCGTCAATGCCTGTCCACTCGTGCCTGGGAATTTCCGCTATCGCGTATGAACGCGCCCGCACATGACCACTTCCACGGTGCGCCAATGACAGCGGGGTCTTCCAATGCAATAAGATAGCGAAATTGATACTCGCCGTACACGTGTGATGTGTCGCGATGGTCGTATGACGCCTGACAGCGATGTTTGCAGGCATGTAATGAGCATGAAGTAACCTACCCGCAGTTGCCGTAACGGCCAGGTCAATTGTCAAATAGCCCAAGGATCAATCTGCTCTCGCATTGTAGCCCGGTGTCATTGATATGCTCAACACGGGTTATTAGATTGCGAGAGGTGCTAGTGAAGAAGTGCAGAAGTGCAGCTAAGGGACCATTGGTATGAGAAGCCGCATTCTGTGCCTGAGGTACCGCTACAGTTGCGTGGCGCTTCCGTTGCAGGGCCAACGGCAGGCGCATCGTGGCAATGGGCTTTCCCAATTTTAGAAATCTCTACTTACAGCACTAAAGCACGAGTCCTGCTACAAGTATCCGAGTCAACGCAGATGCAATGCTGCAGATATGTCTCATGCTTCATGACATCCTCTGCAGGGTGGTGTCATGATTCGTGATAGTACATCTTCAGGTCTACCGTGCGAGAACCTGGTCCACGATATCCTTTGGCATGCAACTGCATACTCATTAGCAATGCCTTTTGACTCGAACAGGACACTGCGAACTCACTAGGTCGGGTCCACTGGCTTGAGGCCAGGATACCCGAGTAAGCTCAAGCCAGCAATTCCAAAGACAGTATGAAACACATCGACCATGTCTCCGGGTCTGTCGGCGATCCCACCTTGGTCGGGATCTTGTGCGCTTAGGATGAAGCGGGCCAGCTTCTCGCCGTCAATCCAATGTATGCGATCAATCATGGCCATGCTTGTCAGCACCCACCAGCTGTAGCACACATCGACCAGCTTCTCTGGACGTCCATTCAGTCCACCACTTGCGAGTTGACGTTCACTGAGCCATCCTCCTAGCCTGTCCTTTCCATCCTCCCCCAAGAACGAGTCAAGCTCGCCTCCAAGCATAAGGGCGCCAACACAGGTGTAGACTTGGCCGGAGTGTGATTCTGCGCCCGGCGCGATACCGAAGGCTCCATCAAAGTTCTGACAAGACTTGATGAAATCCATGGCTGCTTTAAGATCGATACTTGGAGGCTCGTCAGGTTTTTGGCGGGGCAACCGGTGCAGTAACGACAATGCAAGCAGTGCGCAGAAGAGGAATCGACTGTCTGTCTCGCCCCACTTGTCACCTGCAAAGGTGCCGTTCGGCTGCTGTAGGTCGGCAATGAACTTTGCGACTTTTCCTCTGCCATTTGATAATCTTTTGTCAAGCTCGTCGAGTCCATCGACCATCGCCAGTATTTGGACTGCTGAGCAGGTGAAGAGCATGTGAGGGTCATGTCCGGGAGATGCACCAAATCCTCCACTTTCGTGCAGACAGCTGAACACGAAGTTCAGCAGTCCAACCCTAGGCAACGCTTCTGGATGACCGAGCAGATGTAATGCAGTAAGTCCCCAGTAAACTCCGCTCACACGAAGGTGCTCTGTCAGGTGGTATTCGAGCTCATCTCTGCGCTACTGTAACGTCAGTGTCAGCTCGCACGTCCACGTTGGTGTGTTCTCCCACCTACAGAGTCAAGGCTTTGGATGTAAGAGACATGTTTCTCTACCACCAGCTGCAGTTCTTCGGGCAGCGTGCCAGAAGCAGCGCCTCCCCCGCGACCGGGCCCAGCAGCCAGAGACATGTCGTGATGAAAGTGAGGACTGGTTTCGGCTTCAAGGCGTCAAACTACGCTGTACAGTACGCTAAGATGATGCTTAACGTCGTGCCGGGGAGCTGATGCCTGCCGGGCGATCACACGACTGTAAAGACTCGTGTTGGTCGCGGTGCTGCTGATGAGGTGAAGTGAGAGCGGCAGGACATGCGACGCTGCGGCTCGCTGCAGGCACGAAGGCGCAACCAAACTGTGCACTCAAGCGGCGGGAGGGTATCTTGGTTTCTAGTGGCAAGCTTTGACAGCAGAGCAGCACCCTCGGCCGCTTGGCTCGCGTACCTGGCGGCAGAGTGGAGACATGACTGGGATCACAAAGTACGTGGCACGGCAGCGCTGCTCCTGTGCTGCGCCGGCATTCACTTGTATCCAGTGCCTAGTGTATGCACACAGTCTACTCAAGAAGTCGGTCTTGCGCTATACGAGGCATATCGTGCTGGTGCATGAGTTTTGCAGGCACGGCCGGCCAGTGACACAGGCATAACGACGACCAGGGGACCCTCAGCTTCGGATGCCCCGTCACCCAGAAGCCGACCCTCCCTCCCAATCGCAGCGCTCTCCACGCACAACCGCCAACAACAACCGCCAACGACAACCACACATAGCGCCTGTCTCAGACTGCGTCCCGCCGGCAGCGTCGCGCGCAGCTGCAGCCGCGGACAAAGGAACCTGCACGCGCCCGTGCGATTGGGTCCCCGTCGTGGTCAAGTGTGTGCGATCGCAGCATTGAGTCGTTGTCTGCCAGACCCGCCCGCTTGGGCCACTGCCCTTTTCCGGTAGCACAACCACGGCGCTGTAGTCTCACGACGTTGCGTCTCTGTGGCGTGCGCAGGCGAGCCAGACAGAGATGCCTCGTCACCAGAAACCGTCCGAGCTGGCGCTGCAGAGCAAGACTCGTGGCTCCGCGAACGGCAGCATTCAACCGGCTCCCAACAGCAGCCCCATGAATCTCCAAGGCGTCGACCTTGGCTCTTTCGGCGGCGGCTTCGAACACGACGTTGCTGCTGGCCTCACGCCGTTGCCCTCCCTTCCGGCTTCACCACCGGGCTCGCCGCGCCAGGCCAACCAACGAGACCCATCTAAGAGTTTCCTCACCAACTTCAAGAGTCGAATTTCCCCCGAACAGGAGCAGCGGCAGCAGAAGAAGGAATTGCGGCAGGAGAGCAATGAGGAGGACGCAGAATCCAGGCCACCAACGAGTAGCACCAACAGCATGGCGTCCAAAGTATACACCCTACGGCGGAACGGGAGCACGCCCGAATTGAGCTTGGTGGGCAGCAGCGAGAAGCTGCGCAAAGATTCAGCAGAGGGTGAGTCGCATGATTACTGTGTTCTATTGTGCGTGTCGTGACGTGAAACGATGCATGTATGCGGCGGCGGCGCGGCAACAGCAGCGCAGAGCAAAGTGAAGAACAGCGAGCATTGAACAAAGCAGAGCAAGGCGATCGGTCGGACAGGCATGGGAGAATCAGCGGAAGTGAGCGGTAGTGAGCACAGTGAGGGAGCGGAGGAAGTGAAGGAGACCGTGTGGCATGTTCGGTTCTTTTGCGCGTTCGCCGACATGACATGAAAGACAACAATACCACCGCCAGAGTCACCGACACATCACGCCAATGCTAACGACCAACTAACCGCCAATGCTAACCGCACCGCGAATATCATTCTCGCGTGCCATCTAGATCGTCAGTCTGCTGACCAGCGCTTGTTTCAGACCGCCACGCACCGCCTCTACCAGGGCCAAGACCTCAAGCTACACCTCACCAAAGCGAAGACAGCACCACCAGCCAGCAACGGCGGCAGAAGGAACAGGGCGTGAATAGGCCCAGGATATTCAGGTCGAAGTCAATTCGACAAGACTCCGACTCGAGCAAACCACGACCGAAGATAAGCACCAAGGACTCCTTTGAGCACCCACCGAACACTGCACCTCTCCAATCAGACTGGCCTGGGTCGAACGCACGATCACAAGGCCGGGGCAAAGAGGCAGACAAACGTGGAAAATCGGCTGAGCGCGTATCAGCCCACCAGAGTGAAGAGAATCTCCACGGCAAGAGCAAGCAACAGGGCAGTGGCCTTCGCACTAGCAATCCGTTCGGCGCTGGTATGAAGCAGATTAGCCGGACAAGCAAGGGATTCTTGCACAAGTTCGGCCGAAGTGGTAGCAGTCACAAAGAGCGCGAGGTGACTGATGCCGAGTATCAGCTGCGAATTATCAACCAGCCATTGATTGAGCAAACACGCATCACCCGCATAAGTAAGCAGCTATCAGGCTGCCGGGACAAGACCGAATACTGGATGCCAAGTCTACCTTGGAGATGCATTGAGTAAGTACTGCTCAGTCGTGATCGCGCTGAAATAGATCACTAACGAGGCCCAGCTACCTTAACACGAACTGTGAGAACGAAGGTCTTTACCGCATTCCCGGAAGCGGACCACAAGTCAAGCATTGGCAACGCAGATTTGATACCGAACTCGACATCGACCTTCTCTCCGAAGAAGTACGCGACACCAACGAGATCGCCAGTATGCTCAAGGCATGGCTACGCGAATTGCCGACCGAGATCATGCCTGTCGAACTCCAAAAGCAGCTTGCCAAAGAGCTGGAGGAAGAGAACCCACAGTACAAGAATGTTGGTCAGCCTGCATCGCAGAAGTTACGCGACGCTCTTTCTGATCTTCCACCATTCAACTACTACCTTTTATTCGCCGTCACCTGCCACCTTTCACTTTTGTTGACCAACAAAGATCGCAACAAGATGGACCTGAATAACCTTGCTGTCTGTGTGGGTCCCTGCCTCAATTTGGAGCGTTGGCTGTTCAACTACTTGGTTGGTGATTGGCGGCACTGCTGGCAAGGATGCTACACGGAGAAAGATGCACTCAGGGTTGAGGAGGCGGTCGAGGCTGGCCATGATCCCCACGCACCGTCAGACTCCGGCCACGGCGACTCGGCATCCTTGGAGTCCTCCATGCGGGCGACGACTCTCGACGATAGTGCGTCTGAAGCTCACTCAATGGACGATCGAGCAATTAGCAGTGGTACTGGTAGTACTGCGAGTAGGCCAATGGTTGGCTACGAGGATGGCAGCAAGCCACGTTCACGCGACAACTCTCGGCCTCGTGAAAATGCAAAGCCAGCAACGTACCTCCCACAAGGTGCAAAAGGTTTCCCGAATGGAGCTGTAGGTCTTGGCATCAACGACGAGCCCAAACGGCCAGCGACAGCAGACAATCGTAACGCGCCTGCTGACGGCATCATGACCGGCATGCAGAGCATCAACACTAACGCCGGCACCAACAGCAACAACAACAATAATCGATCGAGCAGTACAGCGACTACGCCCCGCATAGGCCACGGTCGCAGCAGAAGCGACTTGCCTCCGACTCCTGTCAAGACCAATGCTGACGCCGACTGGTCTTTCCCGGTTCATGCACAGCGCTGACAGTCATGCATGGCACAGCGAGGATGGTCCCTGCATGAGCTCTCCCTGCGATATACTAGGAAATTGGCTATGACACTAGTATGCCCTTCCTGTACCACATCGCAGAACATGCCGCGCCACCGAAAGTCGACTCAGTACCACGCTAGACTGTCTGCTCACCGAATACGACCTTCACTGCGAACACAAGGCAACAGCATACCTCCTACGAATCTATCATCACGGCTTCATCACTTTTCGGGATACCCAGACTTGCAAGTCCACGGAGCAAAATGGCGTTTCTCTTTCTCTGCTTTTCAGATCTTCCGCGGACCGCTGTAGTGACACTTCAGTTTCACAGGATTTGCCCATCATCCCAGGGGTATCGGCGCTGGGCGCAAACTGTGTGACGGTGTGAGACGATCGGCGAAGATTTGGTATGCGTGGGACTCAGAAGGAAGGATGAATCGTTCTCCTTTTTCAACACTTGCTTACTTCAAACGCCTCAGCCCGGCGGTATTGTATGAATAGCTACTGACTAGAGACGCGAGAGAATGGATCTGCATGCGAGACGAAATGAGATATCGACGCTGCGGCTACGCCATGACATCTTGCTCTACATCGGCAGTGTGCCCACTGACAACGCCATATAAGACCTGTGAACGAAACAGGAGATGACTGAAGTGACTGAAGACATGGTTGTGGCAAGTGAACACGTGAAATTCTCGTCATCGTCGCGTGCTGACAGGGAGACAGGACTCTGTTCCGACCGAATCATGTCAAGCCACTGTCCCTTGTCGACATTCCTGGCGGTCCTTGTAAAAGCTCCCTACTAGTAGCACGGCCACGGACATCACGTGGAGACTGGCCTTGACTTGTGAAATGTGCTGCAGCGGTTGGCAGGAGCTATGATAACGCGCGTTTACGCGCCGTGCAACACTGCTCAGTCTCACAAATGGCGTCCGATAATCTGTGGTCCTCTACAGTACGACTGAGGCAGTACTGGGCACTACCTAACACTTCTACTGTACGTCCGAAACAAGTAGCTGGAGCCTCCAATTCCCACATCTTGCTCGCGTGACGATCGAGCCTGAAGCGCCCACGACCACTACAAACAGGAGTTCCGTTCTTGCGCGCAATGAGGGGCAACATCGCGTCCCGACAATTGGCGCGCAGACAAAGTTCAGGCCAGTCTATGTTTCCAGGAGGGGTAACTCCAGCGAGTGATGGCATTGGAAGCTCGAAGCTCTATGGCTCCAGACGTCACTGTTCAAGGCTTCCGGGGAAGACTGCTGGCAATAGGCCTGGTTCTCCAACCCTGCAGGCTTTCCATACCACAGCGCCACGAGCACAACAGAGCAGCGAACAGACCAAAGTGATAGCGCAACAGATCCGCCCAAGATGCCTTACTCCACCAAAGCAATGGGCAGACTGGAGCACAAATCCCTCATCACGGCTCCAAACAACTTGACATACTCCTACTATCTCTCTCCCAACTTCAACCAAAACCTGTCCCAAGATGTCCCAACGCTCATGTTCGTTCACGGCTACCCGGACGATGCCTACATGTGGGCAGGCGCCATCCCGACTTTCCTCAAAATGCCCTATCCGTTCCTCGTTCTGGACCTGCTAGGATTTGGCCACAGCTCCAAACCTATCGATACCAAAAATTACAACTACAGAGCGCAGGCGAACTCGATTGCTCAGATTTTGGATGCTGAGAAGGTGCCGAATAATGTTATTCCGATCGGTATCCTCTTCGTCTTTGAGCACCTCTTCAATGTCTTGCTAACACGACTGCTTGGCAGGTCACGACTGGGGCTCAGCAACCTCGCAACGCTTCTACCTCTACCACAAATCCCGCTGCATCGGCCTCTCGCTCCTCTCTCTAGCCTACCAAGTCCCCTCGCCCGAACCCTTCAACCTCTCGACCGCAAACAAAACTACCGCACAGCGCTTCGGCTACCCACAGTGGGAATACTGGAACTTCTTCACAGCACCTGAAGCCGCTGAACTTATGCGTCATAACATGGAGCGTTTCTTCGAAGTGAATCACGGTAACTTTCCCTCTCCCAACAAGGAGACCGACAACAGACCTACAGACGGCGCTCTTGCCACGAAAGGCGACGAGCCAGGTCGTGACATCTGGATGAGGGAGATGTTCGACGCTGGCGATGGATCATTGGAAGGCAACGCGATGTACCAATACGTAACCCAGACCGGCAAATGGTCCAACCGCACCGTTCAGCTCAAGGACTATGCCAAACAGGACCCCTCAATCTTCCAGCGCTTCAAAGAACGCATGTCTCGCGATGGCTTCGAGGGTCCGGTGCAGTATTACCATTCCCTGAAGAACAATACTATGCTCGAGGATGAGAAGGCACTGTGCGCGAATGAGGCGGATAAGAAGATCGAGGTGCCGTTGCTGTACATCGGGCAGACGGGGGATTGGGTTTGCAGGATTGATTTGATGGGAGATAGTGTCAAGCAGGGGTTGGTGAAGGATTTGGAGGAGAGGGTGATAGATGCGGGGCATTGGTGCTTGTATGAGAAGCCGGAGGAGATTGCGGCCATCATCAAGGAGTGGCTGTCGAGTAGGTTTCCGGTGGAGAAGTAAAAATGAAACCTGGAATGCAGTGTAGGATGTGTGTGGTAAAAGAACTTCATTGTTCGAATTCCTCCTTCCACAAAGTGTGAATTCTCGCACTTGCTTCATTGCTGATGCACATTGTCCCGCACACGGGCTTGATGCCGTCAACGTTACCCAGACCTAGCGCTGCTAAACCCAGATAACTGTGGTAAAGGTCTGGGAGGTCGCCGGGGTACTTTCCAAAGCCACCGAGAGCGGAGTGCTGGGTCTTACCTAGCAGGTAGTTCTCGATGAGCTCTTTGTTGTAGATAGTGGGTCGTTCCAGCATGTGTAATGCGCCGCACGTCCACCAGGCGTAGCAGGTGTCTGCCACTTTGTTAGTGCGGCCATTCATGCCGGCTTCCAGTGTCACTGGGCCGAACGGAGTGATCACATCAGTGGGGTCGACCATTGACTTGTCAGGGCTTTGATGGATGGGCAGGTCAGCGTCCGAGTTGACCTTTATCCTCTCTTCCAGGCCGACTTGTACACCTGCACTTTCAGTGATATCCTCGTCTTCGGCATCTGGATCGAGAAGGTCTGTTTGCCGAGCGACGAGCCAACCCAAGGTTGATCTCAGGTCTGAAGGTCCATTTGGTTTAGCTTTCGTGGTGTCTGGCCCTGCCGTGTTCAGGCGGCCGACGAACTTGAGACAGCCCAGGGAGCAAAACGTGTAGCCTGCATGTGGTTCATGGAAGGGCTGATCTGCTATGCCACCGTCGAAGCTCTAGTTACAAGTCAGTCAAAGTACATACAGTGATGCTGTAGACTACCTGCCTCTGCAAGCTCGACACATTTGACGTGCTTGTCGACGTCGATGTCTTCTACAACAACGCCGTCGATTGAAAGTGGGCCATCGTCGACGTCGCCACGTAGGATGCGCCTGGCACCGGTCGCACAGTAGCCAAATCGTGGGTCCAAGCCGCCTTCCACCACTCCATCTACAAGCGTCTCGCCAAACGAACCATCAGGCCGCTGCATATGGCGCAACCAGTCCAAAGTCTCTCTCCGCTTCACTCTTTTCATGTCATCACCCACGACAAGAAGTGCTGACAAAGCAAAGTATGTCGCCGGTACGTTGGCAGGATCCCATCTTGCGTTATCCTCGCTGGCCAGTACGCCGAAGTCAGTCCCAGGCCACATGCGGAAACCGCCTTTGGGATGTTGGCAGTGGTAGATCCAGTCTACATAATCCGTCCGTTCTTGTTCTTTCGTCATAGTATGCCATGAATCCAACAGGTCCAAAGCGGATATTATGAAGAAGGCGAGGTACATTCGGTTGCTCTCATTGCCAGTATAGTGATGCGGCAGCAGGGTCTTCAAGCATCTCGTCCAGTACTTGACGTGCCGTGGCTTTCGGCGGAATCAAGTCAACAAACATGCTCCGTCGCGACAGTCCTGCGAATCTCACCTTGTCCAGGCGAGCCGCCTCATCGCGCCCAGCGCTCATGTCTTCGTTCGTGAATGTTCTTGTTCAAGGCTCATGGCGGTGTCCTCAGTGCAACACCCACAAACATCGCACCTCAACGCCGGGAGATGCAGATGCAGATGCAGATGCAGATGCAGATGCAGAGAATGAGTCGTTCCCGTGAAGATCATACAGCGCCACAGGCCACAGGTCACCGGAGCCCCGAAAACAGCGAAGACTTCGCGGCCGCTGCAGCCAACTCAAATAGATGTGTGGCGTGGCGTGCAGTGTGGCTTGTGCATTGTGCTAGGGTCAGCGTGTAGATCCCTGTCTATCGATAGAGCTAACGCGACTCCAAGTTCCAGGCAAGAGCGTCAGCGGAGAGCGCGTCGACTCGGACCAGGCCAGGGTCCGCTTCAAGTGCCACTTCAAATCATCCACCCGCATCTCAACTTCACTTCTCAACAACATCTGCATACACTTCGCCATGGCGCCGCGGAGAGAGCACGCCGTGGCGACGGTGTTCTCGGCGCAGGTGCGGTCGCATGACGAGCAGGCGATAGTGGTGGAAGCGGGGGGTTTTACGCCGATGCGATGGTTCTTGGAACATGGGTCTCGGCCGGCCGCAGACGAGGAAGAAGGACCACCGAAGAAGCGGAGGAAGGTTGCGAGCGACGACAAGGACGCCAATACCGCGTCGAGCACCGCGTCGAACACCATAGATCTCGTCCCACTTGCCCAGGTAGCAATCGACTTCCACTTTCCGAAGACAGCACAATCCCATGGCACATCTACAGAGAACATACTAGACAATGTCGACTTCGAGCACATGCCGCAGATGGATGTCACACTCCGCAGTGTGGAGGAAGACGAGCGTGGCACTAAATTGCGCTTGTCACTACCTGGGGTCAGAAAATCTGTCTTATTGTTGGAGTCGGCTGCAGTACCTCATCACATGCTCGACTTCCTCCGAAAAGTGGCCGTTCCTGGCTACTACTTGTCGAATGCACCATACAGAACGCGAAGCGCAGATCAGCCTGCTACGACAACTAGGTGCGCGTTGACTCGGTCGAGTGGTCAGCTGCACACGATCGTCAGGTTCACCGCAACGCTGTCATGGCAATCTGGCATATCCGCTTTTCCTGCAGGCGCACCGACCGGCTCATACAGAATCTATCCAGACTATGATCTCTTGCTAGAAATATACCCAGACCACTGCAGGGTTGATGCTAACCTCAACAACGAGCCATGGACTCCACAGGATTTCTACGAAAGTGTTCACGTGCCTCCAAAGGATGCCAGTACAGAAGGTCATGAGAACGTGCTCGAAATCGACCTCTACCCTTTCCAGAAGCGAGCAGTATCATGGATGATGCAGCGTGAGGGAGCAGTGAACGAATCCGCAAGTGCTCAGTCGAATTTCTACGCCGCAGTTCAGGACTTGGATGGCGAAGACTGCTTCGTGGATCATCTCCAGGGCATAGTGTCACGACATGCGCCGGATCAAGATGGCCAGCTCTCAGGCGGCTTGCTTGCTGAGGAGATGGGCTTGGGAAAGACCGTGGAGCTCATGGCACTCGTATCGCTACATCAGCGGCCCAGTCTGTCTCCAACCAAAATCGCTGACGCAGCGTCCGGCACCACACCTATGCAATCACGAGCCACACTGATCGTCACGCCCGCCTCGATCTTGCAACAGTGGCAGAGCGAGCTCAGTCGGCATGCCCCACACCTGAGAGTCTACCACTACCAAGGTATTGCTGGCAACAAGAAGAAAGATCCGACCGTCGATCAGCTCGTCAAAGAGCTTGCGACCAGTTACCATGTGGTGTTGACCACATACGCGGTTCTGACTCGAGAGGTGCACTATGCAGAGGATCCACCAAAGCGCAATATGCGGACCGCTCCCAGATTCGAGCGAAAGCAGAGCCCGCTGGTTCAGATCGAGTGGTGGAGAATCTGTCTCGATGAGGCGCAGATGGTGGAGTCTGGCGTCACTAAGGCAGCTCGTGTTGCGTGCCGTCTTTCGCGAGTACATAGCTGGGCGGTCAGCGGGACCCCATTACGAAAGGATATTCAAGAACTCCATGGTCTGCTGATATTCCTCCGTTATGCACCATTGAGCGAAAGCGCCAAGCTTTGGACACATCTCGTCAAGAACCACAAGCATTTATTTCGCCAGGTGTTCGGCGAGATCGCGCTTCGACATACAAAGGCACTGGTTCGCGAAGAGCTGCGTTTGCCACCTCAGAAGCGTGTGGTTGTCACGGTTCCTTTCTCTGTGATCGAGCAGCAGCGATATACAGAGCTTTTCCAGGATATGTGCGAAGAGATCGGCCTCAGTCCGAGCGGCACACCCACCGTTGATGGCTGGAACCCGAACAACGAGGGCACTCTATCGAGCATGCGTTCTTGGCTTGTTCGCCTTAGGCAGACTTGCTTACATCCACAAGTGGGTGGCAAGAATCGTAAAGCTCTCGGAAGAGGCAACGCTCCCTTGCGTACAGTCGCAGAAGTATTGGATGTGATGATCGAGCAGAACGAGACTGTTTTGCGCGTCAAAGAGAGGGAGGTCATTTCCGCAGCATTGAAGCACGCTCACATCATCGGCAACAACGGACAAGACAATCATCGCAGTGAGCAAGCCCTCAAAACCTATAAGGACGCGTTCGCTACTACACAGAAGATGGTGGAAGCTGCTAGACAACGACTCGCAGCTGTCAAAGCGACTCCCGCCAACGAGGCCGATGCCGCTAGCGGGATAGGAACAGAGGACGAATCCTCGGAACCCTCACATGCGCTGACTCGACATCGCGGTGCGTTACGAGAGGCGCTGAAGCTTCATCATGTGTGCACCTTCTTTACAGCGACTGCCTACTACCAGATCAAGACGAACGAGGCTCTGACTGCCGAAGGCTCGGGTCAATACCAGCGCCTCGAGGCGAAGGAGGTTGAGCTCTACGCAATTGCCAAAGCTCTGCGTAGAAAGATTCTCATCGATGTCTCTCGCAAGGCGGAAGGCTCAATACGACAGATTCGGACCCTCGAAGATCAAGACACGGCGACGAATATGCCAAAGATCACAAATCTGGTGAGCTTCGGTGGGATCGAAAGCCGCAAGATCGTCGAGAAGGCCGACGATCTTTTCGACGTCATCCGCCAGGAGGCAAAAGTCATACAAGACTGGCGGTCGAAGATGGCGGAATACCTTGTCAAGCCGCTAGTTGATGAGGAGACGGACGGCCTCGAGTCGACCGGTGACGAGTACGAAGATTCGACGAAGCAACAGGACGAGCTATACGTCTACTTCGATGCCCTGAAGGCGATGCATGCTGACTTGAACACTTTGATAACTGGTGAGGCTGCACCTCTCATCGACCACGAAGCGAAGGAACTTGTCAAGGCGGCTAAGAAGTACCTCGATCCAGAGACACCAGAAGCGCTGAGGCCTCAAGGTGTGCACGCGCCAGAACTGTTGCTTGATCTGTACATTACTCGTAATAAGCTCCACGCACAGCACAAGGATGTCAGCTCTGTCCGCAGATTGATTCAGGAGGCTCGTACGCTTGAGACGTCTCTCGAGTGGCAAAAGAGTGGGTCTCGTGCTGACGCCGAGCATACAATCGTCAAGCAGTATCTTGCGAGTCTACAGGGTATCTTGTCATCGTACACCAAGGCACTGTCGGGATTTGAGAAGGAGATTGAGCTGTTCCGCATCACGCAGAACCAGCGAGTTGAGTTCTATCGTCAGCTACAGGAACTTTCCGATGCCGTTCAACCCTACAAGGAGGAGCTGGATGAGCGACTGGATCAGCAGGCGCTCGAACTCGCCATGGACCACGAAGAGACTGCGCAACAGGAGAGAGACAGACATCGTGCGCGGCACCGCTTCCTCATGTCACTTAAAGACGAAGATGGATCCCAAGCTGAAGCGAAGACCTGCATCATCTGTACTTCCACCTTCGAGAACGGTGTAATGACTGTCTGCGGGCATCAATACTGCAAAGAGTGTATCACGCATTGGCACAAGTCGCATCGAGCCTGTCCGATGTGTAAGCGTGTGTTATCCAAGAACGACATGCACCCCATAACGTTCAAGCCACAGGAGCTCCGAGCCCAGGAAGAAATGCAGCCAGAAACATCGTCGTCGTCTGACAGCTCAGGCGGATCGTCACCATCCACACACTCATCCATCTACACCGATGTAGATTCGAAGCTTCTGGACGAGATCAAGACGATCGATTTGCCGACATCGTACGGCACGAAGATCGACACACTAGGTCGTCACCTGCACTGGATCCGCGAGCATGATCCTGGTGCAAAGTCCATCGTGTTCTCCCAGTATCGCGAGTTTCTGGACGTGCTAGGCACTGCACTTAAGGACTTCAAGATTGGCTACGCACGTCTGGGACGCGCTGGTGCTGCTGAGAAGTTCCGCCACGATCCCAGCATCGACTGTCTGCTGCTCGATGCAAAAACCGACTCCTCCGGCCTGACCCTGGTCAATGCTACCCACGTCTTCATTTGCGAACCCCTTATCCAGACGGCTGTTGAGCTGCAAGCTATTGCTCGAGTTCACAGAATCGGGCAGACGCGGCCAACTACCGTGTGGATGTACCTAATCAACGACACGGTGGAGGAAGCAATATACGAGATGTCAGTCGCTCGTCGCCAAGCTCACGTCCAAGCACGTCTGCAATCGAAGAGAAGCGAAACGTCGCGTTCATCGACTCCTGCACCTTTGCAAGAGAATGCGATCGATGCTGCGAACTCGGACGAGCTGCAGTCGGCGCCATTGACTAAGCTTCTTGTCCCTGGTAAGGGAGGCGGCGAGATGGTTGGCAATGATGACCTGTGGCAATGTCTGTTCGGCAAGGCTCAGAAGACGCCAAAGAATGCAGCACATCAGCAAGCCGGACGTCAGCTGAGAGCAGAGGCTGCTGAGCAGCGCACGGAAGGTGAGGCTTCTGCAGCCTAGCACTGTTGCTGAGGCATTACCAAAGACTCGGCAGCATGTCAGACAACTCGCTAAGAGACCACGAATCGCTTGTATATAGAACCTGATACCCCCGTCAACGACTATGTGAATGAATTGACGTCTCTAACGGCACCACACCTGCCTGAATGTGTACGATCGTGTTTGATTTATGCGGCCCGTGCACTCAAAATCGAAGCTCTCGGCTCAATCCACATTCTCTCCCATCCACTGTCCACTCCTCATCCACCATCTCCCACCACAATGTTTCTTCTCCGCAGCTCCCATTTCGTGTCCCTGCGCACCTCTATCCAACCTTTGCAAACCCTCCGCCGGTACGCAGCGGAACGACAACCTCAGTACCAAGCTCCCAATCCGACAGGAGGAGCTGCCCAAAACCCAAACCCTCATCGCGAGTTCTACCGAGGCGGCTTGGGGCGCGCTGTGGCTTTCAATTTCTTGACTGCGATGGCGACGTTTCAGGTCATTTATTGGGGTTGGCTGAAGTTGGAGAGTCTGGAGGTTAAGAAAGAAAAAGGAGAGGAGATTGAAAGGCTTCAAGGCGAGGTGGGGAGGTTGTCCGGAGCGAGAAAGGAATGAGGAATCGGCGATGAGATTGTGCAGTGATGATGCATAGATGTTGAGGTGGATAAGTGGCCTGGACTGGCTGTGTCTACGATGTGGTCGCAGAGAGAACCACGCGCGCTTTGGTATGCATCGATGCGGTGACTGTTGATCAATCGCACGGGACCGCATCTCCTGAGAGCAGGTCGACTACTGGCCGAACGCATGCGTCGGACACGAATTCCAAGACCAGACCAAGGCAGCACACGACGGTACTGCATCGACGGCGCTCTTAGAAGAACATTCCGCAGAAGATTCAGGAAGAGCCTTCGCGCTCCCGCCATCGCTAGCAAGGCGTAAGAGGTCACAATGATGCACTGCGTGGAAATGAGCACCTGCTCATCGAATTGGGACGAGAAACCGGAACTGCTCTCTGGCATGATGTGCAGGATCGAGAGGAGATTTGCGGAAGTTGCATGATTGAGAGCGCTGGCACCGCATGATAGCTGTGCCTCCGACCTCGGATAGGTATACACAGGCGACTTGACATCGTCTCGCAGTTCTGGTCAAGAGACTCCAATTGCGCTCGTGTATGCACACAGTTGCGGACGCCGACAATGTTCGTGCTGCCGACACCCCTTCAATTCAGAAGAGCCTCGTTCAACCAAGTGGATTCATAGACACATCACAATCGAGTGCACATACATCATAGTCTCGTCGAATTTACGCGGTCCTCTGGTGAACGTGGCTGGTCAAAGTGATGCACTGACCACCAGCGCGAAAAGTCGCGCTAGTGGTGTCGCGTAACGCGCTTTCCTAGACGCGACGAAGAGCTGTTTCTTCGGCAAGCGCTCTCGAGTACCTTCTCTCTCTCTACACCACCACACCTTCCACATCGCCTTTGTGTTCCGCATAGCGCCTTCTGCTTTTCTGCTTTGCGCTTGTCACACCACGATCATGTCTGCCACCGTTCTAGGCAAGCGAACTCGAAGCACCGTTGCCGCCGCAAGCACGAATCTGTCAGCAGAGGAAACGGGCAGGCGCGTTGCAACTGCAGTATCATGCACAGGTAATGCATCCACAGCAACAAGATCAAAGCGACGAATAGCAGTGAATGAGCCAAATGACGAAAACGAAAATCCTTTCATCACGAAGAAGAGTGCGGAGGATGAGGTTGAGGATAAGGATGACATCGAAACGCGACCTACAAAGAAAACGCGATCATCGGCGAGGACAGCACCTGCTAGACATGGCGGGCTTGAATCTTGTGTCGAGTTGTCTCCTGCAAAAGTCGGATCACACTTCAAGGTGTCCAAGGCTGAGATCGGCGTATATCAGGACGGAAAGAGCGAACAAGAAAACGTGGAGCCTCAAACACCAAGACGTCGCGACCAGCTTTCGAAGAAGGTGCCAGTCACACCGCGGCATAGAGTTCTCATCGCTGGCAGTCAAGCCACGCCACGATTGCCAAAGTCGCCTCATACACAATCAGTCGCCAACTCTGTCTACAACCAAGCACGGCAGCTGTTTTCACGATGCTTACATCCGGGTCGCTTGGTTGGACGCGAAAACGAAAAGGCAGAAATCTCCAGCTTCATCAAGACTGCAGTCGAGTCCAACACGACAGGCTGCCTCTACGTATCAGGACCACCAGGCACAGGGAAGAGTGCACTGCTGGACGAGGTGATTCACGAGCACACCAAAGACAGCCAGATTCCGGTGTCAGTGGTCAACTGCATGAGCGTACGAAACACAAAGGACTTGAGCCAGAAATTGTCGGAAGACTTGGACATCAAGGAGAATGTTGGCTTCGACCACCTGCGATCATGCTTCATGCGAGGCAAGGCACGCGACAACAAGAAGTATCTGGTGGTTCTGGACGAGGTTGATCAACTGGTGGATCTGGATCTTGAATTGCTCTACAGCCTGTTCGAGTGGTCGATGCACAACACTTCAAGATTGATTCTGGTCGGAATCGCAAATGCGCTGGACTTGACGGATCGATTTCTCCCACGACTCAAGTCGCGAAACCTGAAGCCGGAGCTTCTTCCATTCATGCCATACAGCGCAGCACAGATCGCAAATGTCGTGACTTCAAAGCTGAAGACACTGTCCTCAGAGGACTCGCAGAACGTGCCATTCCTGCACCCAGCAGCGATTCAATTCTGCGCAAAGAAGGTCGCAGCACAGACTGGCGACCTACGCAAGGCGTTCGACATTTGCAAAAGAGCAATCGATCTGGTCGAACGCGAGACTCGGGAAAAGGACGTAAAGGCAGCTCTGGAGAACAGTCCGTCGAAGACGCCGCTTATGGAGAACATCAATCTCTCATCGCCTGCGAAGTCACCCGCGAAGGAGCAGACCACGTATACGGTTGAGACTGCACCCAAGGCAACGATCGCACACATGGCAAGAGTGACAGCACTGGCATTCGGCAACGGTGCAACACAGCGACTCGGCGGACTGAACCTGCAGCAAAAGGCTGTACTCTGCGCTTTGGCGGCTCTAGAGAAGCGGAAACGCGAAACACAGCTTGAGAGGACGATGTTCGCCACACCATCGAAGACTAGCAACGGCAGTGCTCCTTCTGTAAAGCAGCTGTTCGAAGCCTACAGTGTTCTCTGCAGACAGGAGAAACTCTTCCACGCCCTTTCGAGCTTGGAGTTCCGTGACGTTGTCTCTGGCCTTGAGACTTTGAGCTTGGTCTCTGGTGTCGATGGAAAGAACGGCAGCTTTGCAGTCCCGATCACGCCTTCGAGAACACCGGGCCGAAAGCCAAAAGGTGCCTTTGGCGGAGCTGCTGTCGGTGACGAGAGGAGGATTGCGAGTGCTGTCAGCATCAAAGAGCTTTCTGCTGCACTGAATGGTCCCGGTGGAGATTTGCTGAGGGATCTGCTTTCTGGGTCTGATTGCGCATTTGCGTCTCATTGAGCGTGGACTGGCATGGCGGAGCGATTCAGCATCTGCAACTGATGGCGTTGGCAGCGACTTTGTATTGAATTAGCATGGGGTTGTCGGTTACTTGACGGGCATAGACTCGACTTGGATAGAGTCCTGCTAGCATGAGATGGCCTCGAGTCAGGTGAATGAATGAACTGCATATGATGCTTCCTTTCGTGCTTCCCACGCCCCCTCTCACTATGTGTGCTTCCCTTGTCTCGGTCTGATGCTGTCCTTCGTCATGATGCCTGTCGAATTTTGCTGGAGATTGTGCCTCTACACGAAGGTAAATGATCATTGGCCAGAAACGAGGCAATGGATGGGCCCGTCCAAACAGGAGAACTTGCAGATAGCTGCCATGGCAGCGAGCACGCAGCGAGTAAATCCGCAACGTTCACAACATCGTATTCGTCCTACATCACCCTCTCTTCCTTCTGGCCCTCCTCTCTACCCACAATTGTACGTCCAACCATTCATCAACGCCCCCCACAAAATAATTACCTCACTTAGATCATCCCCTCGCTGTCCTGCCCTGGTGAACACTAGCAAGAACAATCGACAGCGACGACTGCTGCTAAGAAAGGGTTCGCTTTTGCAGAGAATCTCTCTTCGCAAACGGATGCGCGAGTCATGACAATGGAATTCAAACTTGCGTGAATGTCAGGCAGGGAATGGCGCAGAGTCCAGCTGGCATGTGATGACCTCGTGTGAGGTCAATGAAATACAGAACCTCGTGCTTTTCATCAATCCCTACGCGATCCTTCTCGGTGCTTTCGTGGTGTGATGGCCTGCTTCTTCTGCGTTGTAAAGTCTCCAGCCTGCTGTCCCCTCTCAGCACGACTGCACACCAGTGGTGTCGGGTAGAAGCCTCTGTACTCCTGGCAGTGGCGCGACGATATGTTAAGGCACATTCTAGCCGCTCTGCTTAGACGACGTCACTACCGTCAGTCTCCTCGAGATATTTCCCTTTCCATTTGAGAGGTGGGTCCGCAGTCGCATTGATCAGTTCCGTCGTGTTCAAAATGTGCCGAATCGCCAATCATCCAAAATTAATGTCCAGCACACCTCAGCACACAACCATCCAATGGGCCCGGGAACTGCCTCAGCATATTCTCCAACCCACAATGATATCAGTACCTCCAGCATTTGCACAGAGCGACTCTTCCCACGATTCTCCTCGCCGTTGTCCCACCATTTTACCATTGCCCATTACCTCAACCCTAACGCCAAGCGGCCGACAAACGGACCCGCATCGGCCGCCCAGAAGCGTGCGCATATCTCATTTCTAAACGATCACCACAGAACCTGCAGTAGTTGAAATACTTCGATGCCTTTAAGGAATCTTTGGCACACCGAGATCGCGGTGAAAGCGGATGAGAAACACCGACATCGAAACGCCTCGCATGCTTTCGCGCCGGTCAGCTTCGGAGCCGGATGCCGTGTTTGTAAATGCAGCAATTTCATGCCGCGTGTAGGGCGGAGTCGGAGGGATTGGTTCTTGGGAGACGGTATAAGTAGAGCATAACGTAGACGGTATCCGACAAATGCAGTTCGATCAAGAATTAACATTGACTCTCCGTGGAGCTTCCTCTGAGCGACGTGGCCAACCAAGCATGGCAGATCACCAATCCAGGTCAACTCTGCCTTGTTGATCTAGGAACTGTCCCCAAACCAGGCCCGACTCAAGCTCTTGTCCGTACCCGTGCAGTGGCTCTCAACTACCGTGACATCCTGATCGTCACCCACAGCCCGGCGTACCCTCTCAAAGCCAAGCCTGGTCTTGTGCCTGGCAGCGATGGCGCCGGCGTCGTCGAGGAAGCTGGACCAGACTCGCGACGGAAGCAAGGCGACCGTGTCATTTTGCAGCCGAATACATTGAAGACCGGCACTGACGTCCGCGTTTTCGACCTCTCCAAGACACTCAGTGGTGGCGATGAAGATGGCACTTTCCGGAGGTATGTGGTCATGAACGATGAAAGAATCGTGCATACGCCCAAGGACCTCACATTCGAGGAAGCCTGTACGATGTACACGGCTGGCGTGACTGCTTGGCATGCTCTATTCCATGGCCACATCAAATTGGAGCCGGAAATGACAGTGCTCACCCAGGGCACCGGCGGGCTGAGCTGCTTCGCGATCCAGATATGGTGCGCGCAAACATCACACGTACATTGCTGATACGTCCAGATCGCCGCAGCGTACGGTGCGACCGTTATCGCAGTCCCATCATCAACTCAAAAGCTCGAGGTGACGAAGAAACTGGGAGCCAAGCATCTCATAAATTATCGTCAGCATTCCGAATAGCCGGCGGAAGTGTTGAAGGTGACCAATGGCAATGGTGTTGACATCGTGGTCGACGTCGTTGATGCTGACAGCATTGAGCAAAGCGTGAAGTCCACCCGATTGGGAGGGTCGAGTGAGCTGGTGGGTATTCTGTCGAAGGATCCTGAAAAGCCTGTCAATATCCTGACAGATTTGGCTGTTCAATGCCGGGAAGACCAGTGAGTGATTTCAAGAGAAGTCAACAAATTGCCGGTGCTGGTCGTGTACAAAGTCCATGCAATTCATGGCGCTGGAAGCAGGGACTTGACCGAAAAGTTCTCGGCGTTCATTGAAAAGCACCAGGTACATCCACAGAGTGCAAAGGTTTTCGACTTCCAGGAGATGGAGAAGGCACTCGATCTGGCCACAAACCCTGTCGCACCAGGCAAGGTGATAGCCAAAGTGTGAGGAGTATCGGATACTGTCAGGTCTTGGTAGCCTTGTTCTTTGCTAGGTGCTGCTTGTAGTCCTGATTTGAGTCAGTGTAGTATTTAGCAATCTCAACATGTGTTCACGCACCTCACATGCTCTCCTCACACCCTCTGAGATACCAACTTTCGGATAGTAGCCAAGGAGACGTTGTGCTTTCGCATTATTGGAGTACTGAGTCCGCACGCCGTCCGCAACACTGCCCGTATCAAGAGTGCTAGCTGTTCCAGTTAAGAGTGTGATCCATTCTAAGATCAATGCCACGAACCATGCAATCTGCATAGGTATATATATACGGAGGGCTGGTACGTGGCCGAATTGAGCCCATACAAAGGCCAGGAAGTCCCAGAAGTAGATCGGCTCCTGGTTCGAAATGAACATTGCTTCTCCTGCTGCTGTCTGTGTGGTCAGAAGATTCTCAATTGCGAGAACATGGGCGTCCACAGCATTGTCGATGTACATGAAGTCGTATATGTTGTTACCATCACCGACGATGAAGTTTGTCTCTCCCTTGGCGATACAGTCGTAGAAGATGCTGATCACCGCCGTATCCCCAGGACCGATTATGGTACACGGGCGCAAAGCGCAAGCCTTCAGGCCTCTCTCTTGATGCTCAACGGAGAGAACATATTGCTCAGCCAGACCTTTGGACTTGCCGTAGTGCAGATGCGCCAGGCCCAGAGGCGTCGTTTCGTCCATATGGAAGTAGTCGTGCTTGAGGTCATCGACCACGACTGTGCAGCTGCTGGTATAGACAAGTTTGCGGCATTCCGCAGCGAGAACGGCATCGACAACATGACGCGTGCCGTCGTAGTTGATTGCTTTGACCTTCTCCCATTGCCGCCTGTTCGTGCTATAACGTTGAGTTCGAGCAGGCACAATGCCAGCGGTGTGTACTACAAGGTCCGGACGAAGATTTGCGAAGGCCTCCCTCACGGCCTTTTCAGATGTGATGTCTGCCTCGATGAAGGAAGCGATACGGCCGTGTATGTCTGCATCCGGTTGCTGCAGGTCCAGCACGGTGATCCTCCAGCTCGGGTACCGATGTAGTAATGCTTTCACAATGCCTCGTCCCAGGTAGCCAGATCCGCCAGTCACCAGTATGTCTTTCTCGCCTTCAAGGGCCATGTCGACCAGCAGAGATGCTCGAGGAGAGGAGGAGAGTACACAACCAACATGTCGAATGTGGAATGACGAGACGATGTGAAAGTTAGACGAGAGTGCAAGGATGATGTTGCAGCGCGCCTTCTCGTCGTGGATCGCGATTGGCAAGGCGGCAAACGTGGGTCTGTCAAGCCGCGATCTCGATAACATCTCGACTCGCTCGACTCTTCTTTCACATCACCAATGATGTCGACGTGTCATTGTTCACGTACTACTGATACAGTGCTAGTGCGTAGCAAAGACTACCGTATGACTGACATGTCACCTAGTACATCGTCTCGACAGATCAAGCCCACCCGATCACGGGACCTCTCCCTCACGAGCACTCATGCTCGCGGCAACATGCTCGATGACCTCGATGATCGAGAGTACCTGCGCAACTAGCATCATGTGATAGCCATGATGTACGACATGGCGAAAACGACGATGAACTCGTGTGTGGACAAGCAGACTGCGGGCTTGCTTTGTTGAGTTCCGCCCGCGAGCACAAGATGAAGACGAATGCTTCTCGCACCTCGACCTCAACATAGGCATCAACAATCCAAGGGAGCGAAATGTTCACCCCTTATGTATGGAGCGGCGACCAAGAGCACGTTTGACCGCAGCGCGACACCGTACGAGTGCTGTAAAGACAATTCAATCGGCCATATGAGCAGCAAGAATGAATCTGAAAGGAGCATGACGACATGCCATCCAAACGGTCGCCGACACGAGGAAACGAGCAGCCATGTCTACTTCAGAGCCCTGACTATCCCGGATTGCCCAGGATGGAGGATGTGTCACGGGTTGAGTCTGGAATTCCATAGCTTGGAAATGAGGGCGGGGATCTACCCGAAACGTCGCGCTTCAGTCGTATATGGAGTTGTACGTGAATAAGTGCTGGAGACACGTTGTCTAGGTAAGCGTCAAAGCATCGCGCGGGCTGCCTCAAAAGCGGCGGACCACACATATGATAAATGGCTTCAGTCTCGAAGCGGGATACAAGCGGCCAGCGACATGATATTGAGTCCAGTCATTTTGCTTTTAGATACTGCCATTGAACTTCGCTATGTCAATACGCGCTCCCTGCACACAGATACCTACTCCATCCTCAAAATGCCATAACAATAAAACTCCCTCCTCAAACTCACAGTGTCAACCATGATATCAGAAACCCTCCTCCCCTCAATCTATTACCTCATCAATTCTACAACAGAATCGCAAGACCCCCAACAACACCAGCGATCATACTAAGCACCCCACAAGTCCTCAAACTGCTGGCAGCGCCATCATAAGCTGGAATGTCTGGCGAGCCTGAGGCCCCTGGGGACGTCGTGGCAGCAGCGCCACCTGGCACGCTGCCGGTGGCTTGAGCATTGCACTCTGGACCTGGGCACTGTGGGACTGGGGAGTTGGTTGGGTATGGTGGTCGGACGGCACCTTCGCTGGAAGGCTTGGGTGGAGTGTTACCGCCGGAGCCAGACCCGGCAGAAGAGCCTGCTGGGGGACTGCTGCCTTCGCCGGAACCAGAACCGCCGGAAGAGCCTGCTGGGGGATCGCTGCCGTTGCCGGAGCCGCCGCAGTCTGTGCCGTCGCAGGAATTTTCTGGGGTGCTGGAGGGGCCCGGGGCTTGGATTTGGCCTAAGAGGAGCATGTCAGTCTGGATAGTGGGCAAAGGAGAGAATTTGAAGGACTTACCGTCTGGGATCTGGGTGACTGGGGCGCCAGTTGCCTTTGGTGGAGCTGCTGGGGTGGTCTTGGGTTCGACTGGAATACCGCTGGTGGCTTCGCAGCCGCAGGGCTCGGTTATTGTGACTGGGACTGGAGTCTCGGGGCTGCCGCCCTCGCAAGCACTGCAGTGCTTGGTGGTGACTGTGAAGCCTGGTGGGATGTGGTCTGAGCCTGGGGTCCATGTTGGGGTCTCCTCCTCGCAGCTCTCGGTCACGGTGTAAGTGGCTGGGACAGTTCCCGTAGGGCACAGCGACTGATACACTGTGGTGTAGGTGGTAGTGTGGCCAGGCTTCTTGGTGGTCGGGCCTGGCAGTAGGCCGCCAGTCTGCTCGTGCTCACATTGAGGACAGTAGGTGACCGTAGTGCCACCGGTGACGGTGATCATGGTCTCTGGGGCGCCAGTAGGGCAATCACTGTACGTTATCGTTGTGTAGGAGACAGCCTCTGGTACGCTTGCTGATGAAGTTGCAACAAACGAGACATATGCGTTTGGTGTAAGCTGTGCGGCGGCGCCTCCAGCCAATGCTGCGGCGGCAGCCAATCTTCGCACCATCTTATCGCTTGTGTCTTAACAGTCGATGAATATCTGATGTGACTGCTTTGCAGAGCGAACCTCGCGAAAGCAAGCGTGAGTGAGGGTGCGCGCGCTGTGTAAACAGCGAAGCAGTGTTAAAAGCGAATGTGGTTTCGATGAAGAAGAAATGCTTGGGGAGATCAAACGAGTGAGATCCTCCGGAAGCAGGTATTATGAGTAATGGAAAACAAAAGCGAATGGTTTGGAGGGCAACAGCCTTATAGCAACTATCCGTTCGCGGTGCAGCTGTGTTGATCCAGCTGGCATTCCAGAGTAAATTGCCGGCTTGGTACGAGATTCATTCCACAGCTCGGCGACAAATAGCCGAAAGAGGGCAAGCTACAGTTTTGACGAGATGAAGACTGAGATGACATGCCATTTAGCGCCGGTTCAATAGCTTTCTGCCGTGCTCTGTGGTTTGGTCCTGCTCGCTGTTCAAGTCTCGTGGCAAAGGGGCGAAATCTTGGTGGATAGATTCCAAGATCTGGGGCCTCAATGGGCCCTGACTGAGGGGCCTGGGTAGTACCATCTACAAGGTCTCGTCTTGCATCGACCACAGGGGAGAGCATGATGTCGTGTGGCTAGGCCAGCCATGCCATAGTCAAGCGTGCGTATGAAGCAGTCTGTGATCGGGCGTTGCAATTTGTAGTACCCTACAGGAAATCAAGCAGTCACTGCATCTCTCTGCTCGGCGTCGTTTGCTGCCAACGCCGTGAAGAGTCAACTTGAGGTAGCGTTATTTGCTCACCCATCTCTGGCACATGTATTCCTAGTCTTCTCGTTGCACAGGCACATCGTCCATCGGCCCACGAGCGCATGCTGGTCCAGTGAGTCGGTCGATCCAGCTGCCAGATGTCATCGGTCTATCGCGTGTGAGCACATCTCACATACCTGCAGTGAGATGATGTTTTCATGGTCAGCTTTGAGGCATGCAGTTTCGACACGCTCGGTCAATTTCGGACTAGCGTCTTCTTGGCAGTCTTGACAGCGGGTTGTTCGCGTTGAGAGGACTTGATCAGATGCTTTCTGATATTCTGCATCTATCTCTCCTGAACGTTCTTTCATTCATTTGTGTCATCATCACGCTGAGCTTTTGTCGACGTTTCACGACCCATCCTTGCCATACCTGCATTTAACCGGCCCCTCCCTAAAGGTTGACGGCGTTGCGGAACTGGGCGCCAGCGTAGACAGCGTCCTTGCCGAGTTCCTCCTCGATCCTCAGGATCTGGTTCAGCTTGGCGAGTCGCTCGCTACGTGCTGGAGCACCAGTCTTGATCTCACCAGAGCGTAGGCCGACAGCGATATCAGCGATGGTGACGTCCTCCGTCTCACCGGATCGGTGGGATACCATGACAGCCCAGCCAGCACCGTAAGCATCCTTTGCGGCCTGGATAGCCTCGGAGATGGTACCGATCTGGTTGACCTTGAGGAGAAGAGCGTTGCAAGCCTTTGTGTCGATGGCCTTCTTGATGAAGGTTGGGTTGGTGACAGTCAAGTCATCACCAACGATCTGGAAGTCGCTGTTCTTGTAGAAGTAGCTCCAGGCCTCCCAGTCATCCTCGGCGAATGGGTCCTCGATGGAGACGATTGGGTACTTGGCGGCAAGGTCGCGGTATTGCTGTGCGAGCTGCTCGTATGTGATCCACTTGCTCTTATCGCTGTCTGGGTTCTTGAAGTCCAGGTCGTACTTCTTCTCCTCGGACTTGTAGAACTCGGAAGATGCGACGTCCATGGCGATCTTGATCTTGCCCTCGTATCCAGCCGACTTGATCGATTCGGTGATGAGCTCGAGTGCCTCCTCGGCGGTCTGAATATCTGGAGCGACACCACCCTCGTCACCAACGTTGCCGGCGGATTGGCCGTACTTCTTCTTGGCGAGGCTCTTGAGCTTCTGGTAGACCTCAGAACCCTGGCGCATGGCCTCGGAGAAGGTTGGAGCTTCACTGAAGGGAATGCAGTTAGTACGAGTGTCGCCGGGCTTGCGTGTGATCGCCAGGACTCACCTTGGGACGATCATGAACTCCTGGAAAGCGAGACGGCCACCAGCGTGCGAGCCACCGTTGAGCACGTTCATGAATGGCACGGGGAGGACAAATGGCTTCTTGGTGCCTGCAAGATCGCTAATGTGTGCGTAGAGTGGGACCTTCTTCTCTGCTGCGGCAGCTTTGGCGACGGCCATGGAAACACCGAGAATAGCATTGGCACCGAGCTCAGTCTTGTTCTGAGTGCCATCGAGCTTGTTGAGGAAGTTGTCGACGGCCGACTGGTCCTTGACGTCAATGTTGGCCTTGATCAGCTCTGGAGCGATCTTCTCGTTGACATTGGCTACAGCCTTGGTGACACCTTCAGAAGGTCAGTATGCGTATGATCGCGAGTATCATGCCCCGGACAGCGAATCGGACTTAATGAGCGCAATCGCTACTGTACGATGTTCTTTTCACTCACCCTTGCCGCCCCACTTGCTCTTGTCGCCGTCACGGAGTTCGCATGCCTCGTGCGAGCCGGTGGAAGCACCAGATGGAACGATTGCGCGGTGGAGACCGGTCTCGGTGACGATGTCGACCTCGACGGTTGGGTTACCACGAGAGTCGTAGACGGAGCGTGCGTGGATCTTGGAGATACCCATGTTTGCGATGATCTAGCTGGTGATTGTTAGAGGAAGGTGCTGTGCGGAAGCGGAGGAAGGCATGATGGAGATGTGGTGGTATTTATGCAGGGAACGAGTGACTGTGGCTCCGTCGTCACGCAGCTGGGCAGGCGCGCTGAACAGCATTTCCGTTCTTGTCCGCTAGGTGACGTCGCGGCAGTGCTGGACCAACGAGGTCGTTGCTACTGGTAGAACGAGATCATTGAGACTTCGGCTGACTCACCTGGTTGTGGTGTCTGATAATGTATCTGAAAGGAAATGCAGGCTGAAGAAGAACTAGATGTAGCTCAACCGTGACGACTTTTTTGTTTTGAGCTAGATTAGCAGCGTTGGTCGGAGGTCTGTTGAGAAAGATAGCCCCGCTGCCAGGACTTGGAGGGGCATTTGCGATGCTCGTCCACAAGTGCCCGACAAGTAGCCACGGAATTGCTGAGATCTAAAAAGCACATATTCGACGCACTTCGTGACAGAGCCGCGCTAGATCGGCAGAGGTTACGTGGGGACATGTTCAACTGGGTGTGGCATACATGTCGCCTAATGATGTATACTATGTACGATACACCGCATATCATGGCGGCAGCATCGTTCCTCACGGCCAGTGGAAGACACGACTGTGGCTGGAAAAATCGATGTCGATGTCGGCCCGACATGCGTGCATGCCTTAGGCCGCAACTCGGTCATCAACCCTCGCGTAAGTGACGCCGTGCCTAAGCCGATACATGTAGACAGCTCTTTGGAAACACTCGCCATCGACCAAAACACACGCTCATCGTCCGACCTTACAACAAACATAGCATCTTCGCACAACCACCTCAGGCCATTCTCGTCCACCCGAATACAGCGCACATCACGACACCGACACATCACACACATCCTCACGATGAGCGACCCGGAGAGAGACCACGCGCTGGAGGAGTATAAGAACAAGCTGCTGGACTCGCGAGAATGGGAGGCAAAGCTCAAGGCGCTGCGGTTAGAGATCAAGGACCTGCAGCACGACTTTGACGTATCGGAAGACAACATCAAGGCTCTGCAGAGTGTTGGTCAGATCATCGGAGAAGTGCTCAAACAACTCGATGAGGAACGTTTCATCGTAAAGGCATCATCAGGACCTCGATACGTTGTCGGATGTCGGTCAAAGGTGGACAAAGTCAAGCTGAAGCAGGGCACACGTGTGGCACTTGACATGACCACACTCACAATCATGCGTATGCTTCCCCGAGAGGTCGATCCGCTGGTTTACAACATGTCGCTGGAGGATCCTGGACAGGTCTCGTTTGGCGGTATTGGTGGTCTCAACGATCAGATCAGAGAGCTGCGAGAGGTCATCGAGCTACCTCTGAAGAACCCGGAGCTGTTCTTACGAGTCGGCATCAAGCCTCCGAAGGGTGTGCTGCTGTACGGTCCTCCAGGTACTGGTAAGACGCTGCTTGCAAGAGCAGTCGCCAGCTCGCTGGAAACCAACTTCCTAAAGGGTATGCTTTCGTCGTACTGTGCTGGTCTGTCTCTGCTAACTTCCCATCTCAGTCGTCTCATCCGCCATCGTCGACAAATACATTGGTGAATCAGCTCGCCTCATCCGCGAAATGTTCGGCTACGCGAAAGAACACGAACCTTGCATCATTTTCATGGACGAAATCGACGCCATCGGTGGACGTCGTTTCTCCGAGGGCACTAGTGCTGATCGTGAGATTCAACGTACGCTCATGGAGCTCCTCAACCAGCTGGACGGGTTCGACTACCTCGGGAAGACGAAGATCATCATGGCTACAAACAGACCCGATACCCTCGACCCTGCGCTGCTCCGTGCCGGACGACTCGACCGAAAGATTGAGATCCCGCTGCCAAACGAGGCGGGAAGATTGGAGGTGCTCAAGATTCACGCAGAGAGTGTGCAAAAGGAGGGCGAGATCGATTTCGAGAGCGTGGTCAAGATGAGCGATGGCTTGAACGGAGCAGATCTGAGGAACGTGGTGACAGAAGCCGGACTGTTCGCGATCAAGGACTATCGCGAGTCGGTCAGCCAGGACGATTTCAACAAGGCCGTACGGAAGGTCGCCGAGAGCAAGAAGCTTGAGGGCAAGCTTGAGTAAGTCAAATAGTGATCGCGCCTGGCCAGCAGCACGCTAACTTCATCATAGGTACCAGAAGCTGTGAGTGCGGGCTTGAAGTCCTGGCATCTGGCATACTATACAGTGCATCGCAAAGGAGCATGGGTTCCACGAGCATGGCGTTCGGCAAGCAACCACGCCCGTGTCGCGCATAGGAGCCATTGTACAACATGAATGCTATACTACGACGATCAACACCACCAGCAGGTATTTCTCACGGCTTCGAAACTCGAGTTTGTCGTTGTTGCCATTTCTGGACTAGTGCCACTCGTACTTTCATGAGCCACATGATCTCCTCGCTTGCGCTGCAACCACTGAGCATCCACAACTGCACTACACAATCGTTGTCAATCTCCATCACACCACCAAGGTTTAGGTATCCCAGATTGCAAGTTAATAGAAGAGCGCGATCTGCATGTAGGCGCCAAGCCACCCAGCAATGTATTATGTGCCAAATCAAAATCTGACTTCAGCTGAAAGGGTTGTCCTCTCGCCCTCATCAAGTTTCGCAAAGCAGAAGCCATCTTCATTATCTTGGTCAGCCTGACAACACAATCACATCATGAGACTCAACACGCATACTGGTACGCCGGACGATTGAGACGATGACATGACCACGAAAATGACTCACCTCTACCTACAGCACTATCGACACCAACCGTCCTACTGGTGCCCTATAGCGAGCATCATGTTCCAACTTACCATGAATGGATGAAAGACCCAGGTCTCCAGGATGCAACAGCGTCTGAACCGCTCAGCATCGAGGAAGAATATGCAATGCAGAGGTCCTGGCGAACGGACTCCGACAAATTGACCTTCATCATCTGCCAACCGCTCAGCCAAAGTAAAACTCCTGAGCAACCATCCTCCATCACTCACGTCAAGACCAGAGAGGATGATGAGCCAGGTAAGATGATCGGCGACATCAACCTCTTCCTTTATGGAGCAGACTCGGAGGAGATGGAGGAGGATATGAAGAGTTTGGGAGGCAACTGCTTTGGGGAGTTGGAGTTGATGGTAGGTCGGACTTGCGTCCCGTTCATACGAGCCATACTCATCCGCTACCCAGATCGCGCGCAAAGATCTCCAACGAAGAGGTTTCGGCCGTGCAGCTCTTCTCACCTTTATCGACTTCATTCTAACCCAATGGCCCGGCATCGCCTCAGAATATGCCCAGAGTACTGCCGGCGAGGCGCCGAAAGCAGCCCCCATGCTCAGCTTCCTCCGCGTGAAGATCAACCAGACGAACGCTGGGAGCATACGACTGTTCGAAAGCGTGGGTTTCGTCAGAACTGTCGAGGAGCCGAATTACTTTGGAGAAGTAGAGTTAAGATGTCTGCCGGATCTGAAGGGATTGAGGAAACAGCAGCGGTGGGAGGAGGCTGTCAGGTTGGAGTATAGGTAGTGAGTATACAAAGATGTCAGTGCTAACGAGGTCTCAAGCATAAGACTTGCACACCCCAAGACCTAACCTGCATAATGATCGTTCCACGACTTTGCAGAGCTAAGACCTTGGCGCGAAGTAGACCAGACCAAAGCCACCGGAGCTATAACCCAGCAACATGAGTATACCAACCATTCCAGCGCATATATCCTCACATCCACCATGGATACGTTCTGGTATGGAGAGCATGATTCTTCTCGCAACGTGGTCTTAATGAACGAGAGGTATATTGAAGTGTCAGACAAAATGGCAACGATCATGGCCTTAAATGCACTATCGCAATCGATCGCTCATCTGGGTTGATATGGTTTTTATCGACCAGTCAGACCTCGAGGAGAAAAGCCGACAGGTCAGCCGTATGGGCGAGGTCTCCACGCGAGCAGAACTCGTGGCATCGGTCATCGGCCAACCCGATGAGCTCATCTAATGTGCGCTTGTCGCCGCCAATGAGTTTGGCTGCGATGCCAGTCCACCGCTGGGAGGGAAGGGGAGGATCGAAGCAGGCATGATGCGGCTCGATTTGAACGAATACTGGCATCGTGCCTGGGTACTGCAGGAGCTGTCACTCGCCCGGAAGATCACGGTATGCTGTGGAGCGAAATGCTCCGCGTTTGAATTACTGGAGAAGCTGGAATGGGGCACGAACTTTTGGTCGGTGACTGAACTTGGAGCTCAAAGAATGGCGACACAGGAATGTCAAACGTCCACATGAGAGCGATCGTTTGGCAGGCCCTGGAGACGCATGGTATCGCACTAGTCGACCAGCCGGACCGACGCACGATAGCTCCTGCTCATCAGCCGTTCCTAGATGACCTCAGAGGTAGCAAGGATTGGACGGCTTGTAGTGATCCTCGCGATGCATTGTTCTCGAGGATTGCGCTGGCAGCAGATGGTGCTTCTCTTGTAAACGTGGACTATCGTGTATCAGTAGAGGCGCTGTACACTGGTTTTGCGGTGAATGCAATCCATAATTCAGGATATCGCTGGAGACCATTACATTTTCAAGCGCAACGGACCTCGCAACGGACCTCAAGCTGCCTTCCCGGGTACCTGACTGGCCCTCGAAGTGGTTCGCTTGGCGAAACGAATCTCAAAAGTCGCGGTTAGTAGCTCAGCAGCTGACGGCTTTGCCTTGAACTGAGTCAGACCTGTCGCGCTTTTCTGCGTGTCACAGTGCACTCTATGTGCAAGGGTGGGTTCTATACACTTTCAGCTCTCGAAGCTACCTTTCGCGTTCTATGCTGTAGAGTTCCGGTTTTTGAATCTCGGAGACTCTCGCCATACCTTCAGATCGGTAGAGAACGCGAGGCCAAGGGGATCTTGTTTCTCTGTTGAGACGTCGTAATGTGGCGGTGCATCTGCAGCCAGTCGACAACCACTCCATACTGGTCGGACGAAATTTTGTCAACAGTAATCTACTAGAATTGCCCAGTCAATGACTACCCCGACCAGGATTATTGAGGGGCACGATTCTTGGTGGCTATTCAGGGACAGCAAACGAGCAAGTTGATGTGCCAGGCGTTTGCGCAATACCGGAGCAGGTGTTGTGCATTAGGTAGTGTCCAAAGTGGAAGGCGTACTGGCTGCGTTCGCGGGTAGGGTCGACATAGCCTGTGGTGCCGCCTTTCTGGGGTAGCAGCATTCGTGTTGACCTAATGAGATGATGAACCTGCTGAGCTACGCAAACCCATGGATCAAACCCCCACGACGGCCGCAGGCGTTATTCCCAAGCATGCGAGCTGCGACGAGACGATAAGACGCCCAAGAATCGTGCTGTTGACGCCCCACGAATGGAGTAGTCACTCGCAACATTTGTGCTACTTCGTCATCAACTTTAGTATTGAACAAGTCAGTATGCTGATTCGCCCAAGATGTCGAAACGCAGGACCTAGGTAGCCATTCTGCGTAAGCAAGATGTGAATGGCTTGACATAATCTGGAACTGACCGGCGACCTCGGCGGGGAACAGTATCGAGAACAAGACGGCTGTCACGCCGAGCGTCAAGGCTACCACTTACCGTGACCACCAAGCGGCGATTGGAAGGCATCCTCGCCCCGTACCGACATCAATCAGTCCCGGCATCGTACTCTCCTCCACCAGCTTCAAGGTCCATGTGCCTCCTGGTTACGACGTACGCCTGAGCTTCGTCTTCTCAGACTCTACGAATAGTGCCGACCAGCCAGCTGAGTTCCTTGCGCAGCTGTGTGTCAATCAGGGGCGTCCTCGGAAGTATATCGATCACCTCGGTCCGCAGCTGAGGTCCCCGTCGCCTAGAGGCATCTTGGACCTCGACGGGACGAACCATTTTGCGATTATGCTGTGCGCACAGGAAGCTGGCGGCGCGAAATTGCGTGGATTGAAGCTGGTGGCTGATGCTGCGATTCAGTTTACGTATAAGAAGTCAAAGTTGAGTTGGAGCGATGTGTGGGAGAAGCGGGAGGGTGCTCATTGAGACTCGTGATAACAAGTGAGGCGGGCGGTACGTACTTATGCGGTGATCACCTCCTGCGATCGAGGTCGCGGCTACGATCTCGTCGTCTATCTCTGTCGCCATCGCGATGTCTGTCGTCACGATCCCCATGTCTCCGCGAGCGTTCACGTTCGTGATCGTCATCCCGGCCATCCCTCTCTCGCCCTTTGCGCCTTCGTCGTTCTTTCTCCTTCCTGCGACGGCGCCCTTCCTCGCTTTCATCTGTATCATCGCGCCGTCGATGATCTCTGTCCTTGTCCCTCCGGCGGCTATCATCATAATCGTGATTCCGCTCGCGCCTGCGATCCCGAGAGTCATGATCGCCATCGTCTTTCCCACGCCTGTCACGCTCCTTCCTCTCGAATTCTTCCTCGTATTTCGCACGTTCATCCTTCTCCCGCTTCTTCTGCAGCTCTTCCTCCGTAAACATCTCCCCCGTCTTCTTGTCTCTCAGCAATATGGGGTTGTAGATCTTCACCTCCTTCCCACCTTTCGCGGCTCTGCCCCACGCCCCCATTTCTGATGCAAGCGATTTGTCTTCTTTCGCGCCAATGCCGAGCAAGTTCGCTCTCCTCTCCGGAAGCTTGCCTGTGTCTTTGACCAGCTTCTTGCCTTTCTGGCTACCGATGCCCTCACCATCCTTCCAGCCCATGCCGCGGAGCATGGCAGCTCCAAACTGCTCAACCGGAACTCGGGCATAGTCGTCCAGGCTCGGTAGCTCTGGGGCTTCAGTGTAGTCGTGCTGAAAGGCATCGCCCTCGGTCATGGTGAGTCCCACTTGCGCAATGGTGAGGCTCTTGTCTGCGGTCGTCTTGCCCATTAATGCATCCATGGCTAGCTCGTCATCCGTCTTTTGAAGAGGCGCCACTCCTTGTTCTGCTTGTGCTTGAAGTGAGGATTCTGCCTCTTCAGGCGCATTGCCGCTCGTCTGACCCGCTTCGTATCCGTTCTCCGTAGACTTCTCGAACGTATTCAGGCCAAACTTTGGCTTCTTTGCCGCATCAGCTGCTTCGACATCTCGCATCTTCTGATCCATATTCGCATCCTGTCCAGGCGCGTCCCCAGGCAAGCCACTTTTTTGCCGCTTCCGCTTGTTGGCTGCTTTCTTCCAGTCGCGATTGGACATTTTGGGTATGACAAGAGGGCCGACCTCTTCTTTCTTTCGACTCTCGTCTACGGCTCCGCCAGCACTTCTGTCAAAGTGCGACACTTTTTCCATTCGGCCCAGCTCCACGCCATCTTCGTCGTCCTCGGTCAACGTAGCACGTGGCCGCTTGTGGCCATCCGTCGATGGTGGCGGCGCCTTGCGCTTCGCACCCAGCGAGAGTGATATCCTCCCGTCGGTCATGGTGTGAAATATGCAATTGCATGTGCTGGAGAGGCAGGTAAGTTGGAATTAAAGATTTCCTGGGTTGGTTTTGTGCACGAGTCATGTTGGGAGATATCGGCACGTGACACCAACCAGAGATTGATTCCGAGATCAAGCACACTGCACGAGGCGTCCACGTCAAAGGTTGCATGTAGAGTCTGAGCAGTGACAGTGGAGATGTAGCTGATTTCGCTATGTGATTGTAGCAGCAGCAACAATATTCGAAAATCCTAGAGCAGCACGAGCTTGACCGGCTCAGACATCGGCTACTTCGGTTTTGACAAAACCGCTACATGTATGGCCGAGTACGGGTCGCTTCAATGATGAAAGTCAGAAAAGTCTGCATGTGTGCCTGAGGTGACATCTTGCGCTGTCGTCTGGTGCTTGTGGCAACGAGACCTCGCGCTTCTGCACCTTTCGACCTACAGCAAGTACCCGCATGCACTTGCTGTTGTACAGCGCGACAATGCGGTCGACAATGAGTGGCGAAGTGCAGACCTCGGGCATTATTTGGAAGTGAAGCGACTCGAGAGCAGCACCGCCATTGTTGAAGCCCAACAAGCAAGCCACCAACGACTCGTGGCGCGCCCTTCAGATCTCAGAGGCACGAGAGGTACTTGCACATCTCGGAACAACGAGTCACGACGCGGCTGTCATGAGTCGGCCACGAGCAGATCGGCGTCCCCTTGAAAGAGGTAGCGGACCGGCGCCGCAATGGCTGAACGCATTCGCCATGCCTATAAGCCGACCGCGTTATTGCATGCAAACGGCAAACAACCACATCCTGGGGACTAGCGGGGTTGACGAAGTAGGCTTCTCCCAGGCGCGACGCAAGTTGCAGAAGGTTGGTCAGGATGCTGCTGACAGCAAAAGCTAGAGCATTGGTGCACCTGAAGGTAAACGACCAACGGCAGGCCGATCCTGGTCTAAGAGGCCATGTTATACGCCATATGGCTAGTGAGGTGGGACATCTCTTGAATTCGTCTGTTGGCATTTTCATGGCGTGCAGGCGTTCCGCAGTTGCTGTGTGCTGCTCTGTCGTGCCTCCTGCTCTACATGTCTTGGAGAATTGACTACACCTTGGTCCGGTATGGGGAGTGGTCACACTTCGAAGGCGCACCCAGCAGGACGTCATGGTCAGCCTGCTCGAAGACTGGATGCCTGGTCTGCCCAGGGCAGCAATTTGACCCTGGCCTACGGCCTCACGACCTGGAGCGCTGGCAACATTTCTTTGCCAGCAACTGCAACCGCTGCCCCATGGCTTTGCCCCTTTCGTTTCGACCTGAGAGGCTGCTGAGGCCTCAATGAGCCATCAGCTGTCTGTCATGGAACTAGCTGTTCGTACTGGGACTTCTTAACCATACGTCACTGTTATGCCCTTTGGGAAAGATCATCAGACGGGGCGGACATCAACAGTACCTAGGAAGCCAAGGTCGCGACCCACGCCTCAGCAATCTTGGAGTGAGAGAAGCCGAGGAGAATCAAATGAGTCATCGGCTTTCACATCAATGTGCCGCTCTGAGACATACGACGCCTTTGTCGTTGTCGGCGTGGTCGTTGTTCAGCACACATGGTACTCAGGGTGCAATCTACGCTGCAAAGCGATGGGGACGTGGTCCGAACCCTGTATGGGGATTTCCGCTCGACCCGGATTCAACGAGCTGCCTGCACCACAGCCTGCTAATGGTACGACCAGTCAGCTCAATGCGTCATAATCCATGTTTCCTTACCTGAGCCGTGTTGTTGGTCCATGCGATCGTCGATACGCTGTTGTTGGAGTGAAGCCAGCAAAACAGGCATGATCGGTACATGGAGACATGGTTGGAGAACAACCGTGACAACCAACCAAGGAACCTTCCTTCCCGCTTACGTGCCCTGTATGCTGTCAGAACCACCTTCTATCGACCTACTTCTCCAGTCAACGTCACCTAACCCTACAGACGCAATTACTGATGCCAAGGAGAGCCTTGTTATCACCTGACAGGGAGACACTCGTAATCGATGCTAGGAAATACAGTGCTGACATAGCTCATCTCAGCAGCGCTGTCGGTCGCAGCAGCTCCAGGGACAGATAATCTGTACTCTGCAGTCAACATGCCGAGCATTTCCAAAGTTTGGACCGAAGCCAATGGTCCTCGAGCGGCTCTGACTACCTTATCGGCTGTGTGGACTTTCCTGGAAGCACGCGGCTATGGGATCCGAGATGTCGATTGCCAGTATGACCATGGGACTAAGAATCGAACGCTGGTATCATCATATCAATACTGCGGACGCTGACCAGAACTTTACTACATCCGATTCCACGAGTCGAATGCGCTTGCCACGAAATTTTCCTGCGCTGTTTTAGCATCTTTGGACGATAATAGAGATCATCTGGAGCTCATCGACGGGGCTTCTCTCCACGAGGCTGATACCTTCAACAAGGTGGATGCATTGGAACGGAGCAGAACCCTGCAGCCGGTCCCAAGGCCTCCACAGAGGCGGGCTCTGAAGCCGAGCGACAGCTTTCATCGTGGCAAATCAGCATCGACAGACTCGCAGTAGAGGGCACCTGACTCGTTCGAGTCCTGAGCTCTACTAGTCGTGGCGAAGGTACATAACGAGATTCTGGCTCAACGGCGTGAAGACCCTCGGCTCTGTGCACGTCCATCACGACGCCACGCACGGCACGACATGCAGATACATGTGACAAATGCAGGAACGTACGGTGAAAATATAGTCGCTGCAACAGGAAGGAGGAATTCCACGAGGGACAGTGGCATCGGGTTTTCGGCGCCGCAATGCAACAAGTCGATTTTGTGTTCGTGATGCGCGAAGTGCTCTTTCGCAAATCGAAATCAGATCGAGGGCGGCGAGATCTCTCTGCCGCAGCTCGCTGGCTTCCATTCACATCCCACGGGTCCGTCAACGTGGAGTAGGATCAAATCCAATGGCGTCACAGTTCATCTGTGGGGCTCTTCCAAACGATCGTATGTCACACACCAGCTACGTGCTACGCCTGTAGGAACAGCTCCACGATTTTGCCACCGCGAGGCGAAGGCGCTCGCTCATGTCTTCGTAGCAAGCATGCGCGACACGTACACAAGTCTTGCAGCTTGATGGCCCGTGGCATCACTCAAAGCGAAGTTGAAGCGAGATACAAGAGTCGTATGAGAGCACGTTCTCGCGTGTGTGCACCTGCTGTGATTCATGAACCCAGCTTCTCGAAGACCTCTGGTGATGACTGCGCGACTCGGCTGCTCGCAGACCCTCCAGCTGAGAGCACGATCCTGGACGCTGATCGAGTGCACGCGGTAGAGCCGGAATCCCAGAGTTCTCAACACAACGCCTTGCGAGATCAAAATTGTCATCTCCGCCGAGGACCTTGGTCAGCGACCTGGACAAGTGGCCAAAGTACCGCACGAGCGGGAAGGCGTCGTGTGAAGTCTGAAGAGCTAAGAATGGACCGCGTGTAGACGTAGGTTTGCATCCCAGATACCGCGGCAGCATGGTGCAAGCCGCCGTCCCCGACAGCTCGTCACCGGTACTCAAAGGTAGGTGAGCTTGCAGGGATGAGCTCTTTCAATCTCGTTTACTGGCGATCTCCGCCTGGAAATGTCAAAGGCACAAGTCTTGTAATCCGCTGACGGCGGAAACTTTGTACAATTCCCCGGAGTCCAGCTTCGGCGGCCCGGCACTACGGACAGCTCTGGCGGGCTGAAGTCGAAGAGTCCAGATGCCGTGAAGCAACGGTCTTTCGAGGCTTACAAGCTTCCCATTTATCCAGGCTGGGAAGAGGAAGCGCATGCCGAAGAACCAATGGAACAAATGCCGCGTGGATTGAGAGTCCTGACGAGTTGCAACCCAAGGTCATCTCTTATCGCCCAGCAGCAACGAGCTCCGAGCCTCTGACCGACCCTTTGGACAGCGCTTGCCTAAGAGACCATGACCCCAGGACACGGCACATGCATGCGAACGAAAACGCTGACACCCATGACACCATGCAGAGTGCTGCCAAAGACAAAGTAAGTTCGTAGAGCTCTCCTCAGATTGACAAGTGTAATGGGATGAGCGAAACACTGTTCCTGCAGCTTGAAATTAGCTGTCAGCTTTCGTGTACCTGTGTACCTGCAGTAGTTCTGCATTAGGAAGTCTACGAGGCATTACTCGTTCAAAGTAGGTGCAGAAGCGTCGTATCTCTGTGGGTTATCCTCGACACTTGCATGGCGCGGCGCAGATGCCGCGGCCGTGTACGAGCAGAGTTCACTTGGGCTTGCTGAATACAGTAGTCGTGCTGCTAAAGATATACGGACCAGTGACGGAAAGCTTGGGCATCAAATTGAGCGTCCGTACTGAGCTCGCTGCTTGGAGGAGAAGCTGTTCGGGGTGGTCGACGCGAAGAAGATCTCTCTGACACGAACAGTATCACCGACGTCAAGCCAGCTGTCGTGATGTTCAAGCCGCAGATGGGAGAGATGTGTACACGCCTTCTCGAAGATGATCACCTTCTAGGTGATACAGACTGCCGGTGTCATTACCCTGCGGGCGGGGCGGCCTACGTGCTTCTGGTGTGTTGTTTTCCTTCGAGAAGACACTTGCTGCGTCTAAGAATGAAACACTGGCGTGGAGAAGCGCAGCGCGGTCGCTGGATCGTATGGCAGCCGGTCCCACGGATGACGACCGCTGGCACGATTGGCGGAAGGGCATCGGAGACTAGGCACTGTTCCTGCAGACGACCTTGGCCCTGTGTTTCAAGCCGCGGCCTGCCAGCGACGCACGGCACACGCCAACAGGCAGCGTGATGACGGCAGAGCTGGGCTCATCTGCACCACACAACGAGACGCGTCGCTTTTGACTCGGCTCTTGCATCGGCCGATGGCCATGGTCAGCGTCGGTGTGGTCACCATGGGATGTACCCCACGCCCAGTGGCAGCGCCTGCACGACGCCGTGTCTCCAAGTACGCTATGCATGCAGAGCGTCGTCGAACCCACACACGACGTGATGCTCGCGTGCGGAAGCGCTATTGGAACGAGTGTCGACACGCACTGTCTTGAATGTCCAAAAGTGCCCCCGGCGAATCCCCAGCGAGGATCTCGAGCCGACGTGATATAGGCTTCCGGCACAGGGTTATCAATTGGGAGTGAAGCCGTCTCGGTTGGCTGATGATGGCGCTGCGGTCTGGCCACACACACACCGACGATGTGGGCGACGAGAAGAATCACACAACAGGCCCACAAGCTTTCCGTGTCACAATACGGCATACGGTCTCGCCTCACGACGGTCGACAAGTGAGATGCGCGCGCGACCATAACACTGATTGACTGGTCGCGCTCACGACCTGCGGCCACGTCCACATGAGACAGCGGCAGCGAATTGCATCGGGTCACAGAACGGGTTCTTTCGCCGGGGCCGAGGACGCGGCTGTTCTGCCAGCTGCCACCACGCCAATCAGCCGTCTGCTCGTCGCTGCAGCACGCTGACTTGCACGGCGATGCTGATTCAAACGACGCCGTCGACAGACCACGGCTCATCAGCGAGGTGATTCATGGCTGCGTGCATGCAGGCCATGATACAGTCGCAGCGCAGCTTGCCGCCCAACGCCGCTCCGCCGCCGCCGCGAATGGCGAAGACAGCGCGATGCCGCAACATGTCGTCGTACGTGTCGGTGTATTATGGCATCGACACGTGGGCTAAACGAAGAATTGATGAGATGGCTATCGCACATACCGATGCGCGCTGTCCAAAGCCTGCAGGCCGCAGAGGCGCAGCAATCGCGCGGGCGACGAATTATGTCCCGAGGCTGCACCCAGGCGAGCCAATTGATCGTGCTTTCTCGGGCGGGCTGGAGGGACTAGGGCGGTGCTGGGGTGGGCGTACCTGCATCGACGCTCGTTGGCTGTGTCTTGGGTGCTGGCCGGCTTCAGCGCCTGTGCGTCCCATCCCATGGACCCAGCACCCGTGCCGATGTCCCCTTGAGCCAACTCGAATCGCGCATACGCTACTCTGGCACTAAGTTTTGTACCTGGGCTAACGTCTTTGGGGCCAACCTTTCGCTCGCCGCGTCGCCCGCTGCTGATCTGTCTTTATCGGCCTTCCTCCCCATCAATTCGTCCAACGCTTGGATCCAGGGTTTATCTTAACTTGGTCGTCGTTCTCTTGTTATCCTCTATCGTCATCTCTTGTACTTCTTTTGACCGTTCCCTTAAGGTCTCCATCCGATCTGTGCTTTTTGTGCAAGACTCGGGCTGAACGAACCTCGTCATTCCTTTGGAACATTTCTGCTACACTAACTTCTTGTGCGACCCTCGACGGAAAAGTTCCATCGTCGACCTACAACACCTAGTCGATATTGAGACATCACGCCTCGTGGTCGTCCACAGCCATTCCTTCCCACCTACATCTCGATCCGGCCCTGACTCGGACCCTGTACAGTGCGACACTATCATCAACCACCATCAATCTAATCGGAACCCTGAGGCGCAACCCTACTTGAATGTTTCGAGCCAACTGAGACCACGAAACGACAACAGAAAAACCTGGTAGGTCCGCTGGGAGCGATGCGGACCGTACCTCAACTCTCGCGTGCTAACAGCAAGGTCAGCAGAAATACCTAGCCATGGAGTACGCACACCAAACGACGCCGCCAATGGCACAAAGTCCATTCTTCTACTATCAGCCAGAGCCAAGCCCGGAATCAAGACAACACGGCCACTTCACTCCTCACCCACAGCATCCCCATGGCTTGCCAATGGCAGTGGTGCCATCGAGCCCCGAGCAGATGATGCACTTCCAACAGCATCAAATGTACCACCGCCCACAGACTGCGCACATCTACTACCAGCAGCACGCATACGGACCTCCTCCAATGCTCACACCAGATGCTTCGCCCCGCCAGCAACAGAAACCTCACTTTGTCATGCAGCACGAAGCGCACGGCCTAGTACCGATTGATACCGAATGCCACTACTTCCCAGCAACGCCCACTCTGTCGGCATCGGGCTCATTCAGCTCGGCCTCGACTCCTCCGCCAATGGGTGACATCCTCCCAACTCCCGTGCACGGCCAGAGTGTGTTTTTCGCCAAGCCACAGATGGTACATCAGCCTGCAGTGAAGCAAGGCTGTGAAGAGGAGGTGTTTTCAGAGGTGCTGGCCGGCGGTGACTGGACGCGTCCTGGCTCCCCGCCAATGACGCCAGTTTTCCTGTCGCACCACAATTCTGCTTCTGCAGCAATCGGATCCTCGTACGAAATCGCAACAGGCACAGGATCGAATCAGGTGTCGCCTTCTCCATCGCCAGTGCCACGGTCTGTCGCTTCGGAACAGGACGTCTGCGATCCCAGGAATCTGACGGTCGGCATTTCAAGCGCCGACTTCGCAATCGCGCCGTCTGCCGATAGCAAGGAGCACAACTTACCCCTGAAAGACGAACATCACGTCCAAATTGCTGCACCCAGCGACCTTGTCCAATACGGTGGCTATCCTACGTTCGAGCCCATCTTCGATCTCGACACCGAGGACGAATTCTCGGGCCTGGTCGCTTACGGCGGTCAACCCGACGTCCACTACCAAGGCAGCAAGCGACAACGTCTCGACCTGGTGCCAGCCCTTATCGACGACGACGGTTTCTTCAGCGAGGAGAGCTTCAGTGACGAAGACGAGATGGCACACCGCGGCTATTCACCGCTGTCCGATTTGTCGGTGCCGGACCAATCGGCCGCCGCGCAATCCAAGTCGAAGCGTAAGACCACCAAGAAGGTCGAGCTCGCCATCAGCACTGCCCAGTCAACCACCCAACAGGGGTCCACTGCACCTACGTCGACCGCACCCAGCACGACATCTGACAACAATGACTCCGCTGCACCAACTCCTACACAGGGCAGCAGTGTTTCTCGTCGCGGCCGGAAGCAGTCGCTGACTGACGACCCGTCCAAGACCTTCGTCTGCACCCTTTGCAGCCGCCGCTTCCGCCGTCAGGAACACCTCAAGCGCCACTACAGGTCGCTCCATACCCACGAGAAGCCTTTCGAGTGCTCCGACTGCGGCAAGAAGTTTTCCCGCTCGGACAACCTGTCACAGCATCAACGAACACACGGCGCCGGGACCATGGTCATGGGTGTCCTGACACAGCCTGGCGAGCACCAGATGCACCAACAACCCATCGAATCGGTGAACGGTGGTGACGCTGGCAGTGTGATCCGACCCAAGCAGGAGCAACAGTATTCGCCTCAACACTATCCTCAACAACATCGCGTCAGCCCAGACGCGCATGAGCTCGGCTCCATGTTGTTCGACGTCACTTCACAGATGGCTGGCTCGAGCTCAAGCAGCGTCGGTTACTCCGATGGCGACTTCAGCCCGTCCTCACAAGACAGGAAACCATCGCAGAAGAAACGCAAGCGGGAGGAGTAGAATTGTGCCGCCGCCCGATTTTTTCTTTCCGTTGCCTCTGCCTGCTTGCTTGTGAACATGGATCATGACCTATCATGTCACATCGCTGGAGGGGAACTACTCTGATACGAATATCACGTCGTCACGCTGGGGATACCATAAAAGGACACCGGGGAGTCACAACACACACTACCATCTTACCGACACACCTTCGATTCGATGCGGCATCAACGGTACGGAGCATTCGGACCGTACTACCTTCTTCTTCAATGGACATTCTTGCCATTCGCTGTACAACATAATACCTCTTCTTCTGGCTTGGACACCTTTTATCACCGAACAACTTTTCACTTTCCAGGAGTTCGGCACTGTTGTTGATGGCATGCTCGCGAGGACTAGCAATGTTTCCAATAACATGCCTCTGCTCGTAACCTGTTTCCTCGCTGCTCGCGTGTGCGAATACTGAAATGTATTTTACAACCTTTCCTTTTGTGCTTGGTTGTGAAGGGAGGCTTGTATGTATAACACCATCACCCGACGTGTGGCTAGCCACTGGCTACCTCGGCGCTCCTGCGCTGGTCGAGGAGTGGGGTGTGAGAGAGAGTGTGTGTGCGTGTGGTCTGTGGGAATGCAGCTACTGTACTATAGAGCCAAAAGCGATTTTGTCTCTTGATACCATCTATCTTTGCCATCGTTGCCGTCCTCATACCTATCTTCTCTTCGCTTCGCCTTCGTCTGCCACCGTTCCCACCACCGGGCCCATCTCGACTCATGTCCACGCTGACGCACCAGCACGGGCACCGCGAAACGAAACAACCATGACTTGCGTGCTGGCAACCACACAAACGTTGTCGACATCAAACGCATCTCGCGTCATCCAACAACCAGCCATCGCATTGTCCACCAGGATCTTGTACCCGCGTTGATGGACTTGTGTCATGGACAACGCCTATCTCAACCTCGAGACGATCAAGATCTGTCGAGGCTTCTCGGCATGTTGATCATCCCTACCCTCTGCATGATGCATGATGAAGATTTGCGATTTGTGTACCTTGCATAAGTGTCGAAATGCCTGCATATGGCCTGGCCGAGCGACCAATGAAGATTTCCGAGTTCCTGATAATGTGTTTCACCTTTTTCCTTCCTGGCTCGCGCACGAGAACAAGTGGCAACAATTACGAGATGGGCCTGACTACTGCAGGCTTGTGCTATGCAGCCACAATGTCGACGCTGGCGCTCATGCTGGCGACGATCTCACGACAGCGCAAGAACCACTGCACTGCGGCTCAAGATTTGAGATCGCGCAGACGCGCACATGACACTACAGAGTCTTAGGGCTTGTATAAGTCTTGCGACGAGTGCAAAGACCGCGCCATGTGTACTGCAGGAGAGTCAAGGCGTGGCGCGGCTTGTCGTGTTTTGCTTCTCTCTACCGCGGCATGATAAGACGACAGAAGAAAAGTCGATTAGCTCTCGGTAGGTGTGACTCCGCAGTCCTCATACCAAGTCTGCAGGATCCAAAACCGTGATGTCGGTTTCGAGGGGTGGGCCGAGAACAGATACGACGATCGCGCGATGACACGATCTGGTGAGCTGAGACATTTGAAGAGTATGGTAAGTGGGATAGGAAGCTTTGCGTTTCAAGACGACGACTATTGCGCGACGAGCTCTTTTACTCCATCCAGTCTCAAATTCGATCCCACACATGACCCACGCCCAGAGTCGTCGCTCTCGTCGCAGCACGCTCCCTTCTCCCACGAAGCCATCACCCACGTCCAAACTCCCATACCATATCCAACCCGAGCATGCCCGTAACCTATACTGTGACCCTCCTCAAATCCCTCCCGCGATGGAACCCCTCCATCTCTGCCCTCTGCTCCCTCCACATCGCCTTTAGCACCGGATCATGACTGGGGTCCCCATCCCAATACTTTGCATGAAAACTCCTCGCGCCACCCCTCCAGTCTTTCTCCGTAGGCCAATTGACATTCCAGCCATACCACAACACCTTCCATGGCATGTTCCCATCCCTACGATGAGCGTAGTTGAGGAGATTCTGCTCTGGGAATTGGGGATCGAAACGGCCAGGGACTTTTATCAGAGACAGGTAGTAGTCGAATAACACGAGTGAAGGGGTGAAGACAAAGAATCCGCAGTTCAGGTAATCGAGGTCCGTCGTCGGTGGATAGGGGTGATCGTACCCCCAATAGTCGGCATGTGTGGCGAACATGTAAGTCCTAGGTAGGGGCCCTTCGTCTTCTTTGATGTTTGCTGGGCTAGGGAGCGTGGCTTGGGTGAGAGTTGCTTCATCAAAGAAGACGCCGTCTAAGGGTGCCGTGATCAGGACGTCTGCATCGATGAAGCAGATTTTGCTGTATTCGATGAGTTGGAAGAGTCGCAACTTCGTCATTACGTCTCGCCAGCGTTCCTGACCACTTGCTATCCAACCGGGATCGAGGCGTTCGACGAGGACGATTGTGGCGCCGTCGGCCTTGAGGCGATCGCGTTTGCGTTTAGAGACGTCGCAAGTGCAGAGGACGAGGAAGGGAACGGAGTTGTTCGTACCGGCGGAGTTGGAGTGCAGGAGCTGGTAGGCCATGACTCTAGTGCCGAGATAGTAACCATCGTCTTCATCGTTCAACGCGGCGGATTCTTCGTCTGTGTGGTCCTTGGCGGCGGAGCTACCAGCGAGGAAGGTTGCGAAGGCGACTTTGTGGGTCTGGAGGACCTGTTGCTGCTTGCTGAGGGTGGCTTTGCCTTTGCGGACACTGCTCCCGTGGGATGGGAAGTAGTGGGTGGCATGGCGGGCCTGTCTCAGGGAGAGGGTGACGAGGGCGGAGGCGAGGAAGAGGAAGATACAGAGACCGATGGTCTTTGGGGTTGCCGCCATGGTGGCAACATTTTCCCGCAAAGTACTGGGGACGGAGGAGGTGGAAGAGTAGATATTGAAACGCGCGAACGTGGTGACATTCCAATGGCAGACGCGGATGTGTGGAGGGAAGGAAAGGGATGTAGGAGAATGAGACGACGAACCTCATTACCAGTTGTGCTACCAAGATGTCGCTATCGGTGCTGTCTTGTGCTGCCATGAGTGCTCCGAGGGTGATGGCGAGGTCTCGGGCACGCTCGAATAATACTGCCCAGGCGTTTCACCTGACCCGTCTTCGAGGCGAACTGCCCATGGTTCAACGGCAGACGAGCGCACTGGACACACCGCCCGGATATCATCGTTCTTTCTTTGCCTTCCCTTTCCACAATCGAGTACATAGTGTGAGTGCCCGATGCCTGCTGGCTGCTCAGGCGTTCACATGCTGGTGCCTCAGATCTCGACGGACCCCGTGCGGGCGGGTGTGCCTGGTCTCGATGTCGGTTGGTGTTGGGCGATGCGATGCGATGCGACACAGCCTTCTCGTCCACACACTCCATTTGCACATCTCAGCTCCGTGCATGCTGCCAGTCGAGTTCGCAGCGGACACAACATTCTTGTCTACCTGCTGCTCCTTCAACTTCCACGGCGACTTGCATGCTGAAATTGACTGTTGCGAGCGTAGTGACTCTATTGGCCCGGGGAAGGCCCACCGCGCGCTCTAGCCAACACAGAGGTGCTCTAACCGCCTTTCGAAGATGCCAACACTCGACTGGCCTAATCCACACGACGAAGCTCTACCACAAACCCAATGCTCGCCCAGCATGGACGAGCCTCGCCGCCGTCGGAAACACGACGATCGGGACCGGGAGTCCAAGTCGTCGTCCTTGAGGGACTCTCATAAGCATCGATCGTCCAAGAAGAGTGCCAGTTCGAGCAAGCTCAGAAGCGAAAGTCTGGATCGGGACTCGCGCAGGCCAGCCACCTCCCACAGTCAGAGAGCGGCGGACAGCAGGACGTCCCTCAGAGACTCTATCAGGGAATCGCCGCGCAAGAGCAGTGGTGTGCCTGAGATGGACCGTCGCCCAAGCGGTGCCAGCGGTGAAGTGCAGTCGCAGACGTCATATCCCTCCTTCAGCAAAGCACACAGCAGAGAGGCTGTAGGCAGCCGAGAGGATGTCAAGGCCTCACGATACATGCCGGAGGCAGAAGAGCCACCAGACAACATCGCCAAGCGGAGGAACTCGTCGCCGGCGAAGCCAGCAGCTGCACCATCTCGAGCGCCGCCCAGCCCACCACTGACCGAGGAGGACCCAGACATCAGGCGCTCAGGGAGCGGCAAGAGCATGCGCGAGACGGCGGATGATGTCAAGGCCAGAATGGAGCCCAGCAGGCACAGCAGCGATAGCCCGCGCAGCAATGGCATGAAGAGTGCGAAATCTGGCGCGAGTCTACGGAAAGAGGCGCGATTCCAGGAATCCGAGATCTCGAGCATGCCAGGCGCATTTCCAGGAGATGAGGGCAAGTCTACACCGAACAGCAGTTATCGCCGGACAGAGTCAACAGCTGCATCACATTCGCCTTCTACCCTCACAGAGGACACGACAGATTCCGACGCGACTTCGATTGCGCCAGACCGCAAACCCAGCCGCGCGCAAAGACGACCTCCGAACATTGCAACTATAAACGATTCTCCTTCATCGTTCCAAGATTCGCAACCAAAGACACCTGTACAAGACTATGCAACATTCTCGCCCAATGCGCGAGCTACCCCTGTCATCGACGTCGGCGCTGCCAACAAAGCTGTGCCGCATTCCATGAAGACTCCGATGACGGCGCGACAAGTGCCTCTCCCACCACCTCCGCCCCCGCCGCCAATATCTGGACCGAAAGAAGCACCAAGAGTTGACTATCTGCTGAAATATGGTGGCTTGCCCACGCCAGTGCCGAAGAGGTTGGTTCAGTCGCCCGCGCCGATTCAGCAATACAACGTATATCAGTCACCAGCGCTGGCTTCAGCAGCGCCTTTAGAGGAGTATGCAAAGGTCTTCTCCACCGTGCACAAGCGATTGGACGACTATCTTCACGTCATACATAGTAATGGCTCTCTGGCGGTTGCTACTGGATACAAATCGGTTGCTCGCAGACTGCTAGACAAGCTATCCCAGGTATTTGCACGAGACATCTCTTCGCAAAGATGCGATTGTGTAGTATGCAAAACAACTCCACAACCACACATGTCTGATGAAGAGGAGAATGGAGTAAGTTGGGGAGAGATCCTGGAATTCGTGGCTGGTCGTCGAGAGCTACCTCAATGGCCACCCTTCTCAATACAACCGGACGAGAGCGGTCTGGGCATCTCAGGTGCAACCCAAGTGCCGATGCAAAAGCTCGATATCGATGTGCCGGAAGAGTACAGAGATCACTACATCCGACAGAATCAAAAGACGAAAAGAGCCGTCCAAAACTGGTTGTCACAGCAGCCAGAAGTACCATCAAGTCCGCCGGAGGAGGCCGATGAAGATACACTCATGTTCGCGATGATGACGAAGTTGACAGTGCAGCAGAGGAACCTTTTCATTGCCTTGATGCACGGACAGAGTTTCATTTCAGAAGCCCGAGCGCCGACACCTGCGGAACGACCCTCTGCTGCGTCAAATGCTCTACGCCGGGCGAAGAAGGCACTGCAGCGACTATACAGGCTGGACAGGCCACCACGGGATTGCGAGGCGGCTATGTACCTCTTGAACAATCCTCACCTTCACGGCATGCTCGCGACTCTTGCCGAGGTGAACGAGGCAGAATGGGACATCCTGATATCAGGCAGATTCGATGGCTTCCTCTGGTCTGGCGCAGAGGCACCATTTCCTCCATCGGCGTCACAATGGGGTTCACAAAGAGCACCTTCGCGCAGTGCAATGAGCGGGCCGCAGTCTCGCAACACAACGCCCTTCAGCGGATTCAGCGCCATACCATCACGCAATCCAACGCCCTTCAGTGGAGTCAGTCCGGATGGAGTGCAAATGCCTTCCGTGTTTCCATCTCGCGGGCCTACACCTGGACCCAATGGAGCCGGAGTTGCGCCACCTGCGCCGGTTCAGCTGGACGAGGACACCGAGATTGCGGTTGCAGCAGAGCTGGAGCGCAATCTGTTCCTGGATATGGAGCGCCTGGAAGATGCGTTTGAGATTCTGCATGGGCGTGCTGAGCTTGTAAGACAAATGCTCAGAGAACGATCTGCTGGTCTTTCCGCTCAAGCGCAGCTCCGTCGCGGCAGTGGCTTTGGCGATCCTGTTGGTGTGAGACTGGACACACCGGCCAGTGGCGTCACCGATTTCGAGGAAGAAGACGATGATGGCTTAGGTGATACTGCCAGTCTGGCACCAGATGACTCTGCCAGTCAGATCAGTGTCAATCGAAGACATCGACATAGGAGAGAGCGCAAAACTCCCAATCCGGAAACGGTGCCAGAGGAGAATGAGAGTGTCTTCGAGGAACATGAGAGAAGCAGGAAAGACAGGAGTGGAAGACGATCGAGGTATTGATTACCATGATATTGGTGCAAGCGTTGAGCATGGTTGCATGGCGCCCAAAAGGTCTGCGTAGTCAGGTCTTCATACGACCTTGATGCATAGCGATTTGGCGTTATATGGGAGCTTTGTGGGACCGGGATGTCGACGAGGCTCATGATGTGACGATGGTATGGTATGGTATGGTAATGGTTAGATGATATGATACTTCCTCAGGGACTGGGCTTCTGGTGTGGACGATGAGGTAGATGAGTTAGGCAGTGCTACGTAGTCGCGGCTGAATGAAAGGCCGTCTACACTGCACACTGCTGTCTGCTATGTGCCCTTGTGGTCCATCTCACTGGTGCACCGCCATCGTCATGATCTCTCAAAGGTTATCTTGGCAGCGTGGTTGCCAGCACATGTAGCCGAGCTGTGCACACGCTTTCTCGTTCGTCTGCCAATTGGTCATTCTCTCAATGTTCGCAGTACTCGACAGTGCATGTGTCGCCCTGACACATTACTTCGTGTGGCACGTCGAGTACTCCAAAGTGGCGTATGCACCAAAGGCCTCCTCCGCGGAGCCTCAAACGGGCGTCATCCTCGCTTCCTTGTGCACAAATTCCGGTTCTGACTGCTTCCGCTACACTGGACCTCTTCCCTCATTGAGCTCATGCACAACGACGTCCTCGAAGCAGATACGTACAGGTACATGTACCTACCACCTGCCTGCATCGCAGTGGCATCTGTGGCGGCAGAACGTGAACGCGTCTTTGCCTCGCCGTCTCAACACAGCCGCTGCATGTACCCGCTCTCTTCCGAGCGGCGCGAAGTCTATTCGTCGTGGTAATTTCCAAGCTGTGACGTATGAGAGTCGTGTCGCGAGCCGGCGACAGCATTGCAAGGTTTGCTGCATCGCATCCTCTGCTACTGTTCTACTACCTCATCCTCCTCCTCCATACATCTTCGCCTCTCGGGGAGCTTTGCGCAAGGCACTGCCGCTGAAATTGTACTCTTCTATCGAGCAACACGAAGTTTTGACATCCCAGAGACCTTGCAGTTGACAAGGTTTCGGTAATCTTCCAGTTCCCGGCTCCAAGGACGATCGATATACACAACATCACATACACCAAGCCCTGCACGAACGAACGAGCATTATCGTGCCGCCACGACGACGACGACAAGATGTTTGGACTCTCGTATTGGTTCCTGCCGCTCTTTGCAGGATGTGTATGGTTGGGTACGAAACATCAAAACATGCACTTGAATGCGAGGCATGGTTGTTGACATGGGATACAAACAGGCACACTCCTCGCCATGCTCGGCCGCTGGGTCGCGCTCGGCAGCCCTCATTACGACAACTCCTTCCACGCGACTCAGCACATAGCCTACATCAGTGACATTGGCGCCACGAGCTGGGGCAAGCCGCTGTTCATCACTGGCAGCGCGGTCACGGTGGTAGTGTTCGATGTGGCATTTGTGGCAGAGCGGTGGTTGAGGCATACTGGAAGATTGACGCAAAACTACAACATGACTGAGAAGATCTTGGTAAGTTCACTTGAAGAGGATAGCGAGGCGCAGAAGTTACAGCGTCGTGACACATCGGAGTGTTTTTCTGTCAGTGTTCGCGCCTGGTTCCTCGTCGCCTGGTTCGCTGCAATCCCTGCTTCCTTGAAGGTTCAAACACGGCTCAACGATAAAACTTTTCCGACGTGGTAAAGACGCTGTACATCTCGGGCTCTGGCTAACACTTCCGACAGTCCGGCTTCGCCACACTCTTCGCGATCATTGGCGCAGCAGGCCTTATCCTCCTCACAATCTTCGACACAGTTGACTATCCACACGTCCACGATGCCATGCTCGTCGTCTTCATCGGCGGCTACATCATCTCCGCCATCTTCATCTGTGCCGAGTATCAACGCCTCGGTATCCACTACCGCGAGTATAGCATCCTCGCGTACTCGTTCTGGATCAAGCTGGCCTTCATTTTCGTTGAACTGGCACTCGCCATCGCGTTCGGAGTCATGTCGGACAAGGGCCATTACAACCGAGCTGCTGTTCTAGAGTGGACAATCAGCTTGATCTACATATTATATATTTGGAGTTTCATCATTGATTTCTTGCCGGCAACGAGGACGAAGCACAAGAGTGATCGATTCCCGTTGCCCTTGAGGAAGCAGGATGATGAGATGGCAATGAACACCGAGGTGGGAGGGAACATGATGGGCGGACCGGTATACACCAGCGGTGGACAGTACCCAGACCAGGGCGTGAATGGTAACATGCAGCAGCCGGTGCGTGAAGGGCAGGATTTGTATCCAACGCACGGCAGGACAAATGTCGGTGCGTCACAGAACTTTTAGAGGGTTAATAGTAATGAGGAGGCTTTTGGCAAGGCGTTCAGCATTGTACAGCATGTGGCTTGGAGGTCAGCACAAGCTCCAGCGGCATAGAGACGATACCATACTTTGAAATAATGATAGATGTTTTCGTTGTGTACAGATGAAACCTTGACAGTAGTGTTATGGCTTTCTTCTAAAGCTCGAAAAGCACTCGGTTGGGTATCATTGATCATCTACACTCGCTCTACCTCTACTGTTGAAGTCCTCCTGGTCGCTCTACGGGAAGCATCTCCGCCCTGTCGCACCTACAACCCACCGACCGTACTCGGCTTCACCCCCTCGTTCTTCGCCTCCATTGCCGCTGTAAGATCAAACTCCCCCTTCCCGTCCTTCTCAAACACCCCAATCTCGGTAATTATACCATCAATCAACTCCTTCGGCGTGACATCGAAACTCGGGTTCCATACTTCTATCCCTTTGGCCGCAATGCTAATCGTCTCAACCGCTTTCACATCAATATCGACACCGTCGAATCGGGGTCCTTTGAGCATGGTCATTTCTACCCCAGGCCGCTCTTCTATGACGATGGATGAGCCAGAGGGAGTGGAGAGATCGATTGTGGTGCGAGGAGCGGCGACGAGGAATTTTACCCCGTGGTGCTTCGCAGTGATGGCGAGTTGGTAGGTTCCGATTTTGTTGGCCGTGTCGCCGTTCGCTGCAACACGGTCGGCGCCGACCACAACGGCTGCGATCTTCTCCTTGTCTCCCTTAAGACGGAGAAGCGCGGATGCCATGGAGTCTGTGATCAACGTGGCGGGGATTTTGTCGTGGACTAGTTCGAAGGCTGTGAGGCGGGAGCCTTGGTTATAGGGCCGGGTTTCAGTGCAGAAGGCGTGGTGGAGCTTGCCGCTGAAGTGAAGAGACCGGATCACACCTAATGCTGTGCCGTAGCCGGCGGTGGCGAGGGAGCCGGTGTTGCAGTGGGTGAGGACTGAGATGGGACCTTTGTGGGGGGTGTTCCTCAGGATCCAGTCAGCGCCGTGGTGGCCGATGCCTTCGTTGTCGGAGACGTCGGCGATCAACATGGCGGCGGCGGCGTCGCAGTAGGCCTTGGAGACGGCGGCGCCATCATCGTCAGAGGATTGAGCAGCAGCTGATTCTGTGATCTTCTTGAGCTTGCCGGCTGCGTCTGCGAGGTTGACGGCCGTTGGGCGGCTGGTGACCAGGTAGTTGAGCTTCTCGATGATGAAGGCTGCGACTTCTTCTGCTTTGTCGGAGACTTTGGTGTTGGTGAGCTCGACTGCGAGGGAGAGAGCGGCGACTATAGCTATAGCAGGTGCGCCGCGAGTTCTCATGTCTTTGATGGCGTGCCAGCCATCTTCTGCGGTCTTGATCTCGTCATACTCTTCTTGATGTGGTAGCTTTAATTGGTTGAGGATGTAAAGGCTTCCTGGCTCATAGCGGATTGCTTCGAGCACCATCTTGATGTTGGTATTGCGTGTGGTCGTCACCGAGTAAATGTTTTTAAGTGGAGAGAGCGTTGAGCTAGTTTCAGATTTTGAGCTCACTGAGTGGATCCTCGCAGCTTCCCAGTTGGGAAAGTCTTACCACGTGATGACGTAAACGCAGCGAAACGTGGTGCAGGAACTTGACTTGACATGTGTCTGTCCTCTTTCACCAGTTGAGAAGTGAAATCAAATTGAGCTTTGCATGTCATCAAGGAGGATGGCGAAATCATTATCACTCAAAACGACGCTCAAGCTCAGGAGCGGTGCAGAATTGCCTCAATTGGGATTCGGCGTCTGGGACTCCCCAAGCCATCTCACAACAAAGTCATGTTTGGAGGCACTGAAAGTTGGCTATCGTCACATCGATACTGCCCAAGTGTATGGCAACGAAGCTGAGGTTGGCGAGGCCATCAAGAAGGCCGATATCCCACGCAAGGACCTCTTCATCACCAGTAAAGTGCTTGCAGCCGAAGGAGACGAGGAGGTCACCTACCAAAAATGCCTGGAGAGTGTCAAGAAGATCGATGGCGACAATGGCTATCTCGATCTGCTGCTCATCCACAATGGACAAACCCAGGGGGCCCGAGGTATTAAGGCGCTGTGGCCGGTCATGGAGAAGCTACACCAGGAGGGAAAGCTCAAGTCAATCGGTGTCAGCAATACTGGAGTTGGACTTATCGAGAGCATGAAGGGCTACGCGAAGGTCTGGCCGCCGCACGTCAACCAGCTTGAGGTGAGTAGAGTATCTGCTGCAGGTTCTGATCGAGCTGACATGTTTCTAGCTCCACCCATGGTGTCAGCAGCGGGAGGTCGTGGAGTACTGCCACAAGAATGGCATCGCCGTCGAGGCCTACTGTCCGCTCGTGCGAAACAAGAAGGCCGCTGACAAGACGCTCAAGTCGATCGCCGAGAGGCACGGCAAGTCGACTGCTCAGGTGTTGCTCAGGTATTGCCTGCAGAAAGCTTGGGCACCTCTGCCGAAGAGCGACAATCCAGAGCGTATCGCGCAGAACGCCAACATCTACGACTTTGCTCTGAGCGATGAGGATGTGCAGAGTCTTGATGGTGTAGGTGAGAAGGAAGCTGAAGCGTTGGTGGTGGCAGTCGACAACAAGAAGACTTCGTGAAATGAGACCCCGTGTCGGCACTAGTATAGATATGAAATAGCGCTACATGGCCTGAACACCGCAAGCCTCCACGAAAGGTAGCGGCATGATGATATCGCGAAGCCCTTGCGGGCTCGTACGGTCACGGACATAGCTCCCGGACTAAGTCATCTTCGTCGCCTCTGCGTCCAGCCGGACGAGTCGAGACCTCGTGTGCCACAGAAGAATTGGAGTGCTGAGTACAACAAGCTCGTTTAAGATGCTAGACACAGATACAAGCCCGCTGGTTTCACTTAACCCATATACCGGGTGTCGGCTCCGGTACGACAAGATCACCATTTTCTCCATCGGAAGATGCGGAATTGAAGCACTGCAAAGAGGTTCTGCGACTCACCTTTCCTAATATCGCGGCTCTACTTCCTAACGGACACCCTGAATCACTCGGGAGACGCTATCACCACATCACGCCGGCCTCCGAGTGAACCACATGCTCACTTCCTAGTAAACGGCCGGACGATGAGACCCGAAGGCTAGGGGAACTATGTGATCATGGCAAGACTTTCCGTAAGATCGAGGGAGGCGATTGGTCGCATTCGAAGCGCAGACAAGAACCAAATGTAAAATGTGCGCTTCGAATCAAAGCAGCGGTCTTTCAAAGCCAGGCTGGTCAGCTCGTGGTCAGCCGACCATTGCGCCTCTTTGGGCGACCTGTACAGTCAAGGTCACAGCGTGACCTGCATAGCGCAGCAGCTCGGTAGATCAATATCAGCCGTGCGCAGCAAATTCAAGTCATCCGGATTCACACGTCGCCTCGACTGAGTTTGACCAGCCAAGCAGTCTCCTGGAGTCGCAATGACGAGTCGGTCGTGTAATTACAACAGCAGCCGCAGCCTCTCGCTTTACAATGTCTAACAGCGGCGATATTCCACATGGTGCTCCTGCTGAATGTCATCCATCTCAACATGCGGTTGCCAGACCAAGAGAGGCTCATACAGATCCAGCACCGACCTTGCTGAAGCAGCATGCCGCATAACCCGAACCTACTGCCCATCAAACACAGCGCCGCGAAGCTCTCCCCACTGACCAATTGAAGTGGCCCACCAGGACGACACCATGCCTCCCAGTTTCGAAAGCCATGACCCCGAATACTACACAAACTTCGATACCGCTACCTTGCACCTCCTGTCTACCCTCAAGATTGTTGTCGCATATCACTGCCCCGTCCACAAGCCCACAAGCCACTGCAGTTGCCCCTCAGCCCTTGCCACGATCACCCCTAAAGCCAGCAACCTCTTCAAAGCCCTCAAAGTTACCGTCGAATAGGAACAACGCCTCATAGAAGTCGATTATCTCCAACAACGCCTCCTCCAAATCCAGCGTCACCTTCGTCTGCGGCCAAACACCCGAGAAGTTCGCTGGCAAATCCGCAAAAGCTACCTTCTCCGCACCGGCTACGACGAAAGCACACCACTCCATGAACGACGTCGTAGACGCCCTGCTCGCATTCTGGTACGACCGCGCCGCGAATTGGCGAGCTCAATTCGCGAATATGGCGGCTGTAAGGAAGGCAATTGGGATCTGCCAGCTGGGGGGTGTGGGCAGTGAGCTGTATGGGGATATGACAGGGTATAATGAGAAGTATGGGCCGCAGGTTGGGAAGAGACTTGTCCTGCAGCGTATGCATGTGGGGTACCCAACGAGCGGACATGTGGCGACGTTGTAAATGATGCCGTTGAGGGCGACGGAGATCAACGGGTTGGGTGGGATAACGTACATGCTGCTGGGGGTGAGGCCTTGTCATGAAAATGATGAGGTTTGGAGATTGAGGTTAACGCAGGAGGTGTGGAAGGGCATTGTGAGGTGGATTATTGGTGGTGCTGGAGGTCGGGATGGAAATTGAAAGTCAGGGTATGTGTACAATCCCTTCACATCCGTCTTCACCCAACGTAACACCCGACGCATCTGTTAGCCGCCACCGACGAAACTTGTGCATGTGGCGCAACTGCAGTTCATTGGGTGCAAGATAAGTTCACAGTGGACCATTACCAGCGAGATCACGTCCATTGGGAAATGGTCTCGGACAGATCATTGATACGTTCGATCCGCAAAGATTGCCGTTCACTTGGAGCTTCTCCACATCCGCAATAATATTACGCAGGGTTCCTTTTGCTATCCGGTTGGAGAAGGAGATGTTAAGGAGATCCGAGTTCCGTGACCGAGTGTTCTTTTTGCTTCCTGGGGCAGACGAAGTGGTGTAGGGTCATACGAAGTGAAGTGATCGCAAAGCTGGAAATGTGATTCTCGAGGCATGCGTGACGGGTCTGTCACCTTCCAGATCGGCAGGCTGAAGCTCTGATGCATCGTGAGCTGGATTAGAAGGAGGCTGATGGAGCCCGTGACCTTGGGACGATGCGTGTCGCTCTGGTAAGGAAGGCATATGGTGAAGCTGAGGAAACTGTATAACGTTGCCGTTGCCGGAATGCGCCGCTCCTGAGCGTTCTCAAGCGGGAACGCTTTATAATACTTCAGCCTCAGGTTATCTTGTACAACTCAAGTTTTACATCTTATTCTTGCTTGACTTGTAGGATCGGCAGGCTCGTTGAGGCACTTGGTGGGTATCAGTCTTGCATGCTCTGTCTCTACATCGTCCGACTGCCTCGTCCAGCCAATCCTCTCTAGCACGTCCATGTGCTTGGAGACTGTGCAACTCAACCTCAATGTACACTCATCGGTCGCACAGCCAAAGGTCTGCTGGCATCCACATACTTCTCCTCCAACCTACAAACCACGACCCTCTCATTTCGGCCACTTCGCCTTCGGCAATCCCCTCCCATGTCCCCTCTCCTTCCACTCCCGAATCATCTCCGGCATGCCCTCCATCGCTCTCCTCCTTTCCTCCAGTCGTCCCCTCATCGTCCTCTCCCATGCCTTACCCTTCACCTTCTTCCCCACACCCGTCCCCTGCACTCTCAATCCATTCTCAATCCTCTTCTGCTCCTTCACCTCTGGGTGCTTGGGACTTATGGGCATCAGGGGGAGCACATCGTAGGCGCGTGCGAGTTTAAAGAGTTCAGCTTGGCGGCGGAGGGAGATCTGGGGAGATTGCCAGTTTCCTGTTCGCGGATTACGGAAGGGGAGGAAAGGGTTTCGGGCGGGTTGTTGGGCAAGAATCTCCGTCGTGGCTGCACCGATGTTAGGGTCAGAGGAGGAGGTATTTGGAGCGATGGTGATGGTTTCGCTTTGCTGGGGTGCAGGTGTTGAAGGTGTTGATGCGGCTATTTGTAGTGGAGGGTGTTTCGCGAAGAATCTCAGCAGCCGTGGATGTAATTGCTGGGCCAGGCGTATGTGGTGCTCCATTGCTGCTATCTCGGGAGTGTCGTTGTCGCGGGAGTGGTGTTCAGCATGCGGCGAAGTATCGGAGGTTTGGTGATGGTCGGCATGTTCCGTGGAGCTTCCATTCCCACGCGTCAACCTGCTGGCTACAGCTCTCGATCATAGAAACGTCGACCGCCTCTCACACGACCGACCCATCATCACCGCGCAAACCTCGTATACCACCAAACAATAGCTCACCAACCTCCAACATCACAGCTCACGATCCAAACAGCTAGATCAACACCATCTCGACAGCTCCTAAACTCTAGGACGGCATCATGTCCTCGCCGTTCTCCATCAGTATGTCATACCAAGCATGTGATGTTTCCATATCCTGCTAACACTTCACTCAGACGGCGGTGCCTGCGTGGCTATGGTGGGCAAAGACTGTGTAGCCATCGCCTGCGATCTCCGACTCGGCCTGCAAGCTCTCACCGTCAGCAACAACTTCCCAAAGGTCTTCAACTACGGCCCTAGCCTGTACCTCGGCCTCACAGGTCTCGCAACCGACGTCAGCTCCGTGTCAGAACTCTTCCGATACAAGGTCAACATGTACCGGCTACGGGAGGAGAGAGACATCGCGCCACAGACATTCGCCAATTTGGTCTCGAGTAGTCTGTACGAGAGGCGGTTTGGCCCGTGGTTCATCAGTCCAGTCGTGGCGGGCATCAACCACACAACAGGGAAGCCGTTCATTTGTGGGTGAGTTGAGAAGTTGGAGGCCATGCGCGGCGAGCAGGACCGACACGATACTAACAATGGTGTCTGTGCAGCTTCGACTCAATTGGCTGCATCGACTTCGCAAAAGACTTCATCGTCTCCGGCACAGCCTCAGATCAATTGTTCGGTACCTGCGAAGGCCTCTGGGAGCCCGATCTCGGCCCAGAGGACCTCTTCGAGACCATCTCCCAAGCGCTCCTCAACGCAGTCGACCGCGACGCACTATCAGGATGGGGCGCACACGTGTACATTATCGAGAAGGACAAGGTGACCAAGAGACTGTTGAAGGGCCGACAAGATTAGGAAAGGCACAAGCAGCACTATTAGGCGGGTTGTACAATAGACGAGCATTGCATGATGTGCCAACGCAATGCGGGGCATTTGAGGCGCACGAGGACACGTTGTGTAAGAGAGTATCTTGCTAATGGGCGTCCACTGCTAGGTACGATCGATAGCTCTGATGACACGAGATGAACTGATCCAAGAAGTCTAAAAAGACCCCATATCGTGCGACGTCCCACCGGTCAGAGCAGCAAGTGGTCAGATGCTGCTAGTATGCGCCAATATCGTGCTCGACGCGTGATAGTAGTGAAGGAAGATAGGTGGTTTCAGACTAGGGAGCAGCTTCGCTCATAGCAAAAGGCCTGCATACTGTGTAAGAGGAAGATCGTCCGCTGAGTCTACGATCTCTATCATCAACATATCGAAAGTTCATCGTCTAACATGGTGACAGATCCGGTCCAGTAACACTACTAGCTGTGTGACGACTAATAGCGTGAATTGCAATATCTTATAGCTCGAGTTGCCTTTACTACACCGCACCGACGGGATATTCTCGACCGGACCGACCAGCCACGAAAGAACAAGTCACCGACAACGGCATAGAAATCGACAGTGTCGCAATGATGTTGGACGAGGAGACTCGCGACTGCCTGACGATAAGGCAGCATGCGAACGCGAAGCTCCGCCTCGTCATTTTGCAGCTCGAGGAGCTCAAGGAGAACCATGTTGTGGATGGCAGGTGATATGGCTGGCTTACATGGGTACATCGCTGCTGGACAGATGGACCTAGCACGTGCTACCGTGCCCCCAAGTTGATATCGGAGACTCAGAAGTACATCTGGAGCCCTGAAGCTACATCCGCCGTGTCCGAATAGACACTCTTACACTGCACTAAACGTAGCTAAGGCAAGTCGAATGTTCGTATGTCTTGCAGCTGTGTCCACACTCTGGCAACACGGACCATGGATCGCTTCATTTGTCTAAATCGTGTCCGCTCGCTACAGCTTACGTCTGTCCCGGTCTGAAGGAAGCGCTTCTGGTGAGAATGGACGTAGCTTCGGCTTTTATGCGTTTGTTCGCCGCACATGGGTAACAAAGCCAGCCCAAAGACTTGAACTTCGAACTTTCCAAAGTACGTCCATTCTGTATAAAACATTTTCATTCGGGTCCAATGGACGTGGCAATTGTATGAATGGACGCATATCCCATGGCTTGGACTAGCTGTCCCCGCCGAGCCATGCTGCCCTTTTCCTCGCACGTGAAAGGAGGCATTGTTTAAAGGCACGAAACTGCGTCCAGTGAGCATACAGCTACGTCCATCAGGCCCTGCCGGACGTGATCCAAGTGCGAATGGACATGGTTTGAGTCTATCGGATATAGTCCTGTGCAAATGGCTCGATTGATGGAGAGTTCCCCCAGTGGTTCAAGACACGATAAAGCGCATATGCTACGTCCATCCCACCAATTCCTACGTCCATTTGCACCACTGGACATTGTTGTGCAGCATTAGACGTACCTGAGGCATTTTGGAAGTACTCATGCGCCAATGGTGTGATAGCCGCGGAATCCTGCCCAGTCAATAGATCACGCCACAGCCAAGATGCTACATCCATCCACGCAATTCCTACGTCCATTTGAACCCCAAGAGTCGCATTCGACGATGAATGGACGTATCTTCGAAGGAAAGGTTGTCGTAGCCCATGGAGGTGGAAATTGTCTCCGGTGAACATCTCGCCGTTGAGACAAGATGCCACGTCCATCTCAGCAATTGCTACGTCCATTTGACCCTTAGGAGTTGGGTCCGACAGTGAATGGACGTAGTTTCGACAACTCGGTAGTAGTCGTTGCCTGCTGGTTACAAATCCCTTCCTAGAAGGACTGTGTCATGCTACGGCCTAGATGCTGCGTTCAATCTCACAAAAGCTACGTCCACTTGCCTTTGGAGAGTCGTATGGAATGGCATATGGACGTACTTCCGATCATTGGGTTCTAGTCGTTGCCGCCGGTCAAGTACCGTTTCCGGCAACGCCGGTGTGCTGGTATTCCAGACATGCTACGTACATCGTAGCATTTCCTACTCACGTTTGCTTCTGGAAGTCCTGTTTGATGGTGAAATGACATAGCTTTCCTCGTTGGATCCTGTCCGTGACTTACAGGTCGTTTCCCTATCTCGCGCGGCTGCCGATTCGTGCTACGGCCCATGTGTTATGTCCGGCCACGCACAAGCTACGTCTATTTGACCTCAAGGAGTTGTATCCGATAGTCGTTGAATGTAGTTGTGGTTTTGTGGGCTTTCCGGTCACCCACCAGACGAGTATCGCTCTTCTTGCAGTAAGGCCGTCCGGTGCTATAGCACAGATGCCCCGGGTTTTGCCGAAGGAAGCAGGACCCTCTGTGGTAGCTGGACTACCAGTGGGCGTGGGTTCTTCTCGAGACACCGGCCTAGTACCTAGCAAGACATTGAGAATTCCTGCGGCGATTTCACGGCGGCCAGATTGATTGCGTATTCTGTGACCATGCGACTGACCCGGTCTTTGGCAGGGTATCGGCTTTGATAGAAGGTCTTCGAACTCCTGGTACGATGTGTCCTGTTGGCGAGTCAAAGCCTTCCCACCGTCCAAGAGCACGGCGCCGTTCCGTTTGAACTCTGGAGGCACCGTCTAGGACCGTGCAGCAGCTCTTGCGCCTCAAAGTTGAGCTTATACGTCAGTGACTGTTCAGGGTTGGTTAGAAGGCGAGGGCTGTGGACAAAAGAAGTTGCCGCCTATGCACAATAACGCAAGTGTCTCTTGCTTGCTAGCGCGACGACATCGTAGCTTAGTAACTGATAGAGGAGGAGAAGCATATAGCGCGTTGCCTCAAGATTACTCGTGGTGTCTGAGGCACCTGGCGCACTTCGACGGCGGTCCACAACCGTTCTGTACATCGACACCATAACAGCAATATCTTCTGTCGATCGCCCTTGGTGAGTGCAGCGGACTGGTGCGATCAGTCGGCCGATTCGATCTTTGCATGTCGCGTTCTTCGTCTAGACCGCATGGGGGACATTATCCCCGCAACATATCCCTAATCTCCTCAAGCACTACACCTTACATTAGCACACTGCCTCACCTCCCACCTCAATGACCATACATACCATCCCTGACCGTCCCACTCTGCCTCCAGCCCTCCTTCGTCAATACCTCCAAATCAATTGCTCCGTTCGCATCAACCTTCGAATGCTTGACCTTTGTGACCAGCCCGATCTTGGGTGGTGAAGAGGGGTAGTCCTTCGGCATGTGCAGACTAAGATCGTAGTTCTGCCCGCCTGGTGCGCCTTCGATTTTGGCTAGCCATTCGAAGACGTCTTCGTCCATTACCGCGGCGGAGATGCCTTTGGGTGGGTTTGACTCGATGTCGTGGAGTTCCTAGTCGGAGCGTGAGATAGGCCGGTAGTGGTAGGAAAGAAGAGGGAGTGATAGTACCTTGGTGAGGCGTTGTTGTGCCATTTTGAGGATTGTTTCTGGCAGCACAGGGTTCTATGCTCTTGACCGACTTTGTGCCTGAACACATACCAGAGTTGAGGTGCAAATTGACCTCTGCGTGTGACGTCGATCGTAGAGTGATGTCGCGTGCTCTTGGACGGCTAGCCTGGTAGTGTGAACTCAATGCTGCGAAGTGCAGAATTGTGTGCCTTCCTGTTTGGGTAAGGGTTGGTAAATGGCATTGTCGTAAGGTGGCACGGAAGCATTCATGCTGCACTGACAGCGCCACCCTTCTCTCCCTTCAACTCGTCGTACTCGGGTCTCCAAATCATGCCCCAAGCCTTTACACCAGGTCCTCCCTTCTCCGTTGCTCCGCTAGCCGCATGCGTGCCCGTTCCCAGCTGAATCTCTCGGACAACCTTGAACCCGCACCTCTCATACACTCCTCTACTCTTCTCAGTCGTAGCTTCCAGCCAAATCGGTAACCCATCCTTCCTCGCCACACTCTTCCAGCCCTTCACAACACGACTCGCCAAACCTTGCCCTCTCGCTTCCGCAATCGTAGCAATAAAGAACAGATACCAGAACTTCCCATCCCCAAGCTCGGCCTTCTTTAACTTCTCCGTCTGGCCCTGGTAGTCCCATAGCATTCTCTTTAGGCCGCCGATGCCGAGTCTCAGCACGCTTTGGACAAGTCCGGCCTGAATGATGGTGAACGAATTGTCAACTTTCTTACCGGGTGGCATCCATACTGCAACGCAGGACCAGTCGGAGCATTCCTGGAACTTCGCGTTGTTGAGCATGGCCGCTTTCCCCAAAGCCGAGAAGTATTCGTGCATGTAGGACAGTCTGGCGGTGTCACCTAGGTTGGAGAGCATGAAGCGGATGACAGGATCATCGCGAAAGATGTCAGCTAGTAATATCGTTGTTTTCTCTTTGTACTCTGCGCTGAGGTTTTAGCAATGGGGTTGGCGCAATGTCGCGCAGACTTGCCTTGAAGATTAGCATCGCCTTGTGTTGCCGAGGTTGTTATGAGGTCGACCATGATCTATTTCTATCTACCAATCTTTTGGGCCTTTGCGTGTGCATACGACAGATAACTCGCGATGTCTCTTAAGGTAGCTGAAGGTGGAAGTGATACGGATAGTGTTTGGTCAAGGATAACGCTCTTGTCAGCTGTGCTTTCGCCTCTTCAGGATCCTGCTCTCGACCGAAGTGGTTTAGCTTCGAATGAGCTCACCCGGTCGATTAGTTTCATGGGTATAGAGGGAGCATGCGCAGTGAATGCTGATGCTGATCTTGATGGGCAAATTCGAGCGAAGCTGTTTCATGAGTAGTGCCATAATCGTATAAAGATGACAATGCTAATATTGCAGCAATTGAACTCGCTATGCAGCAAATGCAGAACCTCCCAGAACGCCGTCGCTAATCATCATGAAACAAGTTGTAGTCCAGAGCAATCGTCAGCTTGTGCTGGGCACCGCGTCTTTTCTGGGCCAATAGTCGTTTGTTCGTCGTAGAGTATCCGTCGTCGAGTCGAGCACGCTTCGCAAGTGGTGGGTGCTTCTATGCATCATCGTTTTCAGAACCAATGCGAGGCGGGCTCTTCGATTTCGAATGTGACACATTCGGGCTGTGGCTGCGTCTAGACACAGTGTCAGTAGATGTCGAGTGTTGCCTCCACACGTGACCTACGATCTCCTTCTCTCGCCCTCCTTCCTTCTGGCATCAATGATCCGCATGATCTCCTTCCGGCCTCCATATGCATCCACCTCCTTACCACGCATGCTCATAGAAATCTTATCCTGCGCGTGTGCTTTGAGCAGCCGTGTTATCAGCAAATGCTGCATGAGCAGACACACGAACACCCCACAATCCATTCCATTGTCCTGCTGAGGCGAGTCTTCCAGGTTGATGAACTTCAGTGGCTTGCCGAGAAGTTGTGAGATCTTGTACGCGACAAGTCTGGCATCCTCATAGTTCGAGTGACCCAAAGAGTCGTAGTGGAAGGCTACTCCATCGATGATGGAGACCAACAGTAAAGACCAATGCGAACCGCCCTCCGGCATATTTGGATTACGGCAGTCGTTCACCGGCAGGAAAACATGTGTGGTTTTCTCGAAGTCTGGTAGCGCGCTCTTGATGGTGAGTGGGTCCCTGGTTTGCTGCAGCATGAAGCTCATCGAGGGTCGCAAGAGGACAATGTGTGCTTGTGGGTATTGAGTGAGCTTCTCGCGTTCGAGATACTCTTGCCAGAACGATATCGCATTGTCCGTGAGCCAGTCATCCTTAATCGAGTCCACGTCTTCGCGCGTCAGTCGCACATCGTAGTAACTTAGGTATGCATCCTCGGGTGAGAGCGAATCGCCAAAGTGCCTCGAGACACGGCCGCCGAACGGGTGAAAGCCAGAAGGCGATGCGCGCGCGCCGTCCTTGTTATGTTTTTGTAGAGGCATATCGACGTTCGCACTGTGTATCGTCCGTGATCGGGTGTTATCGCGTGCTTTGTGTTGTTAGTCGCAAACTTAGGAAGTGGCGCTGTCGGCGGATAGATAGAAGTGGTGGTGAAGAATATCACGATCGATAGTGCGCCGTCTCAAGCGACGAATGTAAGCTTACGCACCACCAATATATATGTGGTCCTCAGGTGAAGGGTAAGTCAACTTCGAGAATGTCGAGCCCTGGACGAAGGTTCGTACACGACCAGGATGACGTCGGCTCCTCGGCGCGGCGTCAAAGACGCGTCTCACATTTTGGTTAAGGGCTCTTCACGATCATCATCACATGCATCTTCACTATTCGCTTCATCCTTCTCAATGTGAGGATGAGACCTACAATCATTGGGCGACACTGGATGTAGAGTACTGCAACGTCTTTGGTGAGTGAAGAGATTTGCCGTAGCCTTGCCGCGAAGACGACAGACTTACTGCTACCACCAGCACAACAGCGGCAGCATCGAATTGTTCACGATAGCTACGCAATACGGCCTTCAAATCCTGGGCCAGTCTCACCAAGAGTCTTACTCGACGCCCATATCTGAGCAAACCCTGAGAGACATGCAAATCCCTTGAGTTAGCTCGGACCAGTAACGCAATTAGCATTGAAGTAATGCAACGGTATAGCTTCCAACACAAAGAGACAGCTGCTGTTCCGCTTCTTCAGGCTATGTCTCGCGCTTTTCGTATGCGTGTGGTGCTCGTCCCGACCGGCGATCCCAATTGTCTGGTACCATCGAGCCACGCGGCAGTTCCTGGTCGTGCAGAGGGCGCCAGGATCGATAGCTGTTGATCCTCACGTGGCAGATGTCGTACTTCCTGCTGCAACGTCCGCCTTGTAGGTATCATCATTCAGCTCTGAATACTCGGCTGACTCGGTGGAGAGTCTATGAGCGGTCAATCGTGCATGTGGCGGCTTCCGTGCTTGCTCCTGCATCATGTACAGGTTGTTCGTGCAGTCTTCAGACCATATGACTTGGCAGTAAGAAATTCGCAATACCCTCCTTCACCGCATACTCATGGCCGCAGTTTCCACATGCGAGCTTGCCACTTGCGATACTTGTCTCCATGAGCAGCGTGTGCAGGTCTTTGAGCGTCTGTGTTGGCTCGCCATCCTCGGCGGCAAGGGTCTCAGCAGCTGGTGTTTCTGCTGGGAGGCTTGGTAGGCCAAGCTGTTATGATGTTAGCATCGCGTCACTGCGAAAGTCGCCAAATCTGCTACCTCTTGGTTCAAAGTCTTGATCGCGTCCCAGTCCAGTCTCGGCAGCATGTTCTTGATAAAAAGTGGATTTAGATCAAGCTCGATTTGCTCCAATTCTGCCTCCTTCGGGTGGAGTGGAAATGCCGCGGGTGACGATTTACAGGTCTTGCGAGCACATGTGAGGAAGTTGAGAGTGAGGAGCTTCATTCCGCCTTCTGGTCCTTGATTTCAGACGTCAATGCGGTTTCTATGAAATGTTGATGATCGTACTTGCTTGGATGAAAAAGGATTTCGCGAGAACGAAGAAAGCTTACCGCGACTTTTCGGCTTGAGTGTCAGCCGCCCACAACATCACCACACTTCTGGCAAACGACTCGCATTCTTCGTCAAACGCATCAGCTCAGACACGCGCCCCATTACCACCGACGACAACATGAGTGTGGAACCAGAGAATGCGCCCAATGGTGCTGAAGGCGACGCCCGCGACCCAAGCGGCTTCCTTAGTGAGATTATCGGCGCTCCAGTCACAGTGAAGCTGAACTCGGGCGTTGTGTACAAAGGTGCAGTCCACATTAAGAGTCGGATGACCGTCATAGAGGTTAATTTTCACCCAGGTGAACTGCAATCGGTTGATGGCTACATGAACATCGCCCTCGAAGACACGAAAGAATACGTCGAAGGCAAGCTCAGGCGAAATTACGGAGACGCATTTGTTAGAGGCAACAACGGTTCGTCTTACATCCCAGCATTCATTGCTCACGCTAGATACTAATCCACGAGCAGTCATGTACATATCAGCGGACTCGGCATCGGCATAGGAAGCTGTCATAGCGAACGATGCAGCTGAAAGAGGGCTGCACGCAGCATTACTGGCTCACTCCGAACGCATCGGATTCAAAGACGCCATGGACAATTTCTCAGAAGAGCTCAATAGCATGTGCCAATGCAGGAATTGTTCTGACGACTTTTTTGCTGTGATGAACTGGCTCCAACATCCAGAGCAAGCGGCAGCGATCAGGCTGGGGGAGTCTGCTGCCATTTCACCATGGCATATCAACGCGGCGGCCGTCACGGAGATGAGCGCAGAGCCAGGGGCGTGGATGGACTTCAGTGTGGTGTGGGGAGAGAAAGATTGGAAAATGTCATCACTTCGGCGCATTCCTGGACCTGATGGGTCTCTTACTCTGCTGCTCGCTCGACATCATCCAAGGTTTGGCTGCCTGTACGACCCTCGGCTGGGATCTTCGTAGTCCAGACAGCGTATGTATTGCCGTGGACTGCCACCTCTCCTGCCTCGTTCTTCTCAACCTCCGGCGCTGAGACGATCTCCATGAAAGTCTTGTGCACGCGCTCTCGATGTTCTTTTTCTAGCGCAGCGATGTGCCCAAGCGTGCTGTATCTGTTCCACAAGCTCTCTACACTCAGCGTCACCTCAAACGGCTCCTGCTCCTCCGCAATCGGCAGCGAGAAGAGCTGATCATCGCTGGCGATGAGCAAAGACAACGGCGTCTTCTTCACCTGCTCATCGAAGACTTTCCGCCACTGCATATGCCGGAATCGTGGCTCGACGTCGCCGACTTCTTCTGATATTTTCCAAGTAAGATCATGCAGCCTTGCTTCCCACGCCGTAGACGCCTTGTGATTGCGAGCGTTATTGTAGTCCTCGACATTCCACACGAGTCCGAGAGCAGAATGCCTTGCCATCACACGATGAATTTCTTTGAGCGCGGTCATGTTACTGAACCAATGGAAACCCTGTAATACACCGAGCACTTAGCTCGTTGCATGCAATAGAGAAGAGCTTTCCCCACGGGGGGAACATTCCCCATGTAAGAGAATGTTGACAAAGAACAACAGCAGGACACGAAACTCGGCACCTACCTGCGCAACAACCACAGCATCTACACTACCACTCTCCACACCCTCCATCCTCTCTCCAGTCCCCTCAACAACTTTGACCCTCGGCAACTTCTTACTGCTGAGCACATTTCTCATATCAAGGTGAGGCTCAACAGCAATAATCTCAAACTCCTCGTCCCTCGCTGCGAGTGCTTCAGTGAACTTCCCAGTCCCCGCGGCGAGGTCGACGATGCGTGCAAGTTTGTTTCCGGACACTTCAATCTTCTCAAGTAGAAGTTGCACAATTGAGGAAGAGTATGTTGGACGGTGGGCGTCGTAGGCGGAGGACTTGGCGAAGCCGCTTTGGGCGCGTGCGTTTATGCCGCCTGCTGCTGCAGGAGCGGCAGGGGTGCTTTGTTGTGTAGCCATGATAATGATGACGAGCGAGAGCTGGTCTGCATGTAAGATGTGTGTTGATCTTCAAATGGGGGGTTGGTGGAATGCTGGAAAAACTGTGGCGCACGCAGGGCTCAGGCACGGGAACGGCATTGCAACGATCACACTTTCGCTAGGAAAGTCTCTCCATCTGCAGGTCTCAGTTCCCTTGAACGATTGCTGCGCTGCCAGCCTGTTTGGCTTGGAGCCGGCGAACGTGTATCTGTCAACGACAGTTCCATTCCTCTCTGCTAGCCGTCTGGCGGCGTATGGGTACGGCGGAGAGGGATGGGAGCGTGGTGGGTGGCGTAGAGAGGTGGTGTGAAATTGGCGTGTTTCAATTCACGAGGTTGTGCATGACGACCTGCTGCTGGAGTTGCATAAGAGACGCCAAGCTCTGCCAACGAGAGATCGTCGCGACGGTGATTAGGTAGGAGTCATGGATTGGACGAGCCGACATTTGCGGCTTCATTCAAAGCGGGATGTTGCATAACACGGGTATCCTCTTCGAAACTACTCCCGACGATGTGATGGACCTGTTCGGTCCACGCATTACCTTCCGCCGTACCTCAGCACGACATTATCCGCACGAAGAGAACTCGTGGCCGGGGTTGGAGATGCGCAACATTACAAGGATTTAGTCTGTAATCCAGCACATTGACGGGTTTCCGCGGCGCCGCAGAGAGCTGAAAGATGCAGCACGAGCAACAGATGCACAGAAGTCGGCTCTCGGCGTGAAATCAATGTTGAGGGCAGCATTGTATTTCGGCGCTCGCCACTGCCATCACCTGTCGAGCGCTGGACACGGAAGCATCAAAAATGCGGGCGGCCGAGCAGGCGTGGCCGGTTAAAAACAAGGCGGCTGGACGAGAGGAAAGGAAAGTAGAGTGCCTCGTGCACTGCACTGCATCACTGTATTCGCGTCGCCAGGGGAGGAGTGGCGCTGTAGAGTACCTGTACATGCTCGGCGGTGGATATTCACATGCAGTCTCTGGTCTCAACAGATTATGGCTGTAGATCTTCCTCGGATCCTCCGTCACGTCGTGTCTGCTTCATCACATCATCGCAAGCATCAGCAGCAGCAGCGCCGCGCAATGGTTGATGACGGCCAACGAAGCGGCAGCCGATGGAGCAGGAGGCGCCGCTTGGCCATGTAGATTGAGTCTTATTATTGATGAAGCCACGGGCTTGTTTCTGTAGATATTGCAGCGAGTCTACGTGTTCCTCACGAATCAGCAAGACACGCCGAGCGCTGGGCTAGCAATTGTGTGCAGGAGGAGCTTGCCCGCTTGTGGCCCACTGAGGCAAGCCGTGCATGCATCGGGCATGGCGTACATTGTATTTCTGGATACAATGATCCCCTTTGACAAGGAAGTCGAACACAGCGGCCTCCGATGTGTGGCTGGTGCCTCTAGGGAGGATTCACGGCAAAGCAGCAGTAGCCAGCAACGGACTGGTAGATGCAGCCTTTCGAAAGGACTGCCACCCATCTCGTTGTTGATGTGCATTCATGTTACAGAGAGAGCCTTACCACACCCGCCAATATTGTTTCTGTACTGACTCTGTAAGTGCTGCCTACCCGTCCCGCCTCTCATACTTTGCAACGGTGGTGGTGGTCGGCTACTGGGCGGGGATCTGCGAGCTTCCTTTCTGCGTGCCTGGATCAAGTTCTGACGACGCAATCTCCCATCTCAGCATTGAACATCGTCCCCATCGAAGCGTCCTCCCCGATTCTCGAATCCATCCATAGGCGCCCTGTCGACACATTCCGCGCCGCAGACAGTCGTCGCATTGTGCTGCGCAGGCTGGTCACACACCTCGAAAGATTTCACCACTACCGCCCACCGTCGAAGGAACAACGAACGTCTCTGTAACACGACCCACGCGGCTGCCCTGTACATACATTTCCAATCCCGAACGCGTTCGCGAGGGCATTGTTTATCACTACATGGGACGATAGCGACAGCGACAGGCTGCACTGCAAGTCGCGCTTAGAAGCTACATCGCCGCCAGCACTCCGCCAACTAGACAAACACATCAACCACAACACCGGATACATGCCGAAGGGACTCAATCTGAAGGGTTTCGGCAGGCGCAAGTCCTCCGGCAATATACTTGAGGCGGAAATAGAAGCTGCTGCGTCTGCACAACCCGTTGGATCATCCACGTTCCGCGTGCTAGAGAGAAAAGACGGAAAACCGACATATGGCGTGCCGGTGACAAGGCCAGAACGGACGAGCAGCAGGCCATTCAACTCGCCGCTGCATGCACTCAGAGGCAAGTCCGCAGACCAGCTCGATCTCTACCCGAGCACGTCGGTGCACAACCCTGGAAATCATACCAGGCCGGGGTGGCCTTCAAACGACAACGCTAGGGGAAGTGGTGGAACCACCAATTCAGGCTCCTCCGGCTACTACGACAGTTCTTCGGCGTCGGCCCGTCACAGTTCGACATCAACTCTGCCTTCGTCTGTGGACCAGGATCATCACCACGAGCAACAGGAGGAGCTGTTTCCTGTGCGCAAGGTAGCTACTACGGGCATGTACCGCACCGTGGCCGCGGACGTGGACGAACCCCCTCCTCCACCGCCGTCGTTTTCTTCGCGAGCGGCGCGCGCATTCTCCTTTGGTAATAAGCAGCCCAGGAATTCCAAGGAGACTCCACCTCCAGTGCCTGTGCATACGAGCAATGCACTTCCAGCTCCACCGCAGCGAAGCCAAAGCCCATCCCGCGATCGGGCAATGACCACAAGCAGCTATGCCAGTACTGCGGTACCTACAAAGTCTGAGCTGACGCTGACTTCGCCTGACTTTGGCAACGATGATTTCAGCAACATGTTCGACAGTCTCCACAAAGACGCTCCGGTCCTGTCACCACCCACCACCAGTGCATTTCACCGCACTGTAAGTTTTCAGCCTCTGTTTCCACGTCTCACTGCTGACATTTTCGCAGGAGTCAGAACCCATGTACCCACCCAGAACACTCTCTCGCGACGCTCTGACACCCTCCCCAAATCTGCCGAACTTGTCATCGTCGCGCGACGACTTTGACGCATCTCCATACTCTCAAGACAGTGACAGTCTCATGTACAGTCCTGCGCTTAGCTCGCCGAACACGATCGACGGTACCGCGCCGGGGTCAGCCGTTGGGCATGGAATTACCCAAGCTTTCCTTGGCGGATCCAAGTCAGGCTACTCGCGCGTTCCTGAGCGCTACACTTCTCCCGGCCCGGAAAGAGCGTCAATCTCTAGCTACAGTTCCGTGATGGACGATGTCGTGGGCGACAGTCAAGAGAATGGCCATAACCCGGACCGACAGACACATGTTGATGATGAGGATCGATGGGTTAAGAGGGTTGAGCTGAGTGATCCACCCGTTACCAGATCGGAGTCGAGCAAGAGCAACGCACTAGGCATGTCGAATGTCTCACGTCCAGGCGCGATCAGCCCGACCAGCAATGCCGATGACTCTCTATTTAGCGGCGAGTCCAATGTGACCACACCACGAGCAACGAAACTAGTCGCGCGTGACAACGCCATGGACGATGCGTCACCCAACGGCCCACCATCGCGAGCTGCACGGCCTGGAGCGCATGAGCGCACAGAGAGCGGCAACCTGAAGAAGATGACACCGGCACAATTCAAGGCCCTGCAAAGAAACGGCCACGCCGACAGTGCTGAGCACAGTGAAGATGAGGATCTGTCGGACAACGACTATGACGATGACGACGAGCAAGAGCGCGTGAAGAGCCTGGCCAACCAACGCATGAAGCAAGAGGCGAACATGTCGGTCTACCGACAACAGATGAAGAAGGTCACTGGAGGCGGTCCGTCAGATCTACCATCGTCCGGCGCTTCCACTATACGGCCTGCTATGGATCGTGGCGCGACTGCACCAGGTGGAATGGGCATACACTTTGGAGGTATCGGCGGTCATCCACCACAGGACACTGTCATGGGTGCGAAAGCCAACGGAGAAGAAGACGAGGACGTGCCGCTTGGTATCCTGCAAGCGCACGGCTTTCCAAGTAGCTCAAGACCACCAACACGACAGGACGGTGACGCATATGGACGCCGTACTTCTGTAGCGGGATCCACCATTGCGGGAGGCGGCGCAGGTCAAGGAAGCCTACCACCGTTCGCAAGAAGGCTGCCAGCGGACCCGTACTATGGTGCCGGTCTTGTTAATCAAAGCACAAGAGAGTCACTGGCAATGAACAATTCCGGCATGTCCGTGATGGGCGGACAGACTACGATGCATCAACCACCGCCAGTACCTCAAATGCCTCAGGGTCATCCGCAAGGTCTGGTCGGTGTCATTGCTGGAGAGGAGCGTGCCAAAGCTGCACGGCGTGGGACCCCCAACACAGCAGCTGGTGGCTTCAACACAATGGGCCAGATGCCACTGCCATCGAACATGAACATGCCACCTATGCCGCGTGCCAACTCGATGGGAAACCTTGCCCCACCCTCGGTCTACTCACCTTCAGGCGCTCCACCTATGCCCATGATGCCGCAACACTTCGCTCAAATGATGCCACAACTTCATCAACCGATCGGTGGAGAGTCGAACCAACAAGTGATGCAGATGATGTCGATGCAAATGCAATTGATGAACAACATGCTCCAAATGCAAAATATGCAACTGGCAGCTCCAGGCACGCCAGGCACACCGCAGCAGCAACCAGGTCAGCAAAGGAACGGAGACTATTTCAACTTCGGCGCCGACCGACCCATGTCTATGGCAAGCCAGTACGGCCCGTCGGGTCCGCAAAGTCAACAAGGCCGTGCGATGACCATGATGAGCCCTCCGACTGGTTGGTCACAGGCCCCACAGCTTGCAGGTACGCGGCCAAGCAGCGCAATGCCTCTGCAAGGCAGCACATACGCTCCCTCTGTACAGGGAGTCAACGGCTATGCGCCCTCTATGGCGCCGAGTGAGCGCAGCAATGTCGGCATGCCCTCGCGCTATCGCCCCGTGACAGCGCACGGAGATACATCGCGGACCCACAGTATCACATCTAACAACGCTCTGAACGCATTTGCAAACCAGCAGACCTTGCCGAATTATCCCGGAACACCCTATGGGGCTACCCAGGCACAACCTCCAAAAGCGACGATTCGGGTCGTGGACAAGCCCAAAGGCGGACCGAAGACACAGACACGAGCGGCCAACGATGAAGAAGACGACGGCTGGGCGGACATGAAGAAGAAACGCGAGGAAAAGAAGAGATTTAAGTGGGGCAAAAAGTCGCCGTCCCAGGCCACGGCCGAGCCATCTCTCAATGATCTTTACCAGGGTCTGGATTAGAAGTGCAGACGTCCTCGAGTAATTTTCGTCGATACTAGCCAGTTCTGGCATTAGATGATGATCGAGCGACGCGACGCAGGACGTAATTTCTCAGCAGAACGACAGCTGACTGTGATCGAAATGATCTGAGTCTTGGATGTGGCCGATACGATGCCGGCGAGCGTTGCGGAGTGGAATGATCGATAGAGGCGTCCGCCGCCATTGTGGGATTTTCCGGTGTTCGGCTGTTCATATGGCATTGCGATTGGGATACAAAGGGGCGGCTTTACACGCAGGGTGGACTAGGGAAAGAACTCCATTACGCCGTTTGCGCTGCGGAAATTTGCACACGGCGGACGTGTTTCTTTGCGTGTAAGGATTTGGAAAAAATTGCTTCGATTTGTGGGAAGTGTGTGCATTGATCTAGCGACGGAAAATGGGAGTGGAAAGCATGGTCTCATCAGTGGGCCTTGGTGAGTCGAGGTTGCGGAATCAGATATATGCTTAATATGGTAATCCTGGACCAGGCCTTCTTTCAACGAAGACATTCCTGCAAGGAAACGACTTCTGATGTGGCGAACAGCGATGATCAGGGTGCGGCCTCGTCAACGCCACTGGCGCAATACTCACACAGTGCGGCGAAAGGCGAGGAGCAACTCTCAGCAAAGACCAAAGTCAGCGATACTACCAAGACCCTAGAGCATCCTTCACTGGCGGGAAGAAGTTCGAAAGCATAACATGATGTATTGAAGACAACTATACAGTGACGGAACATTCGCCGCGACGACAACACCGCCGTGAACAAGCGATCACTTACTCGACCGTAAGACCGACAGTCGCTTGCAACAGTCGTATTTGTGTCCCAGAGGCGTCGAGGGCATCGTGTAGGTAGCTTTGAGGCTCATGGTCACCAGCTAAGAGGGGCTTGTGTCGCGTTTGATATTGATGCTGTATTGTCGAAGTCCTAGCTCCTGTTGCAAAGCTACCAGCTCATGTAGTACGTCTACCCACCCCATCAGTGCCCACCACCTGCATTTCAAGCACACCTGCTTTCGCCTTATTTTCCTTGTGCATTCGGTCTGAGTGCATGTTCCAGCTCGTCTAGCAAGTTTTCGCCACCATCATTTCGTACGGCCGTATCCTTTCGCTCGAGCTTCGATTCTTGTGCGACGGCAGCCGCAGAAATATCGTTCTTGTGCTCTTCCATCTTCTGCGTATCGACCAGCTCATGTGATGGCTGCGACACCCCCACACTTGAGGAGTGTGCCTTTCTAGCCAATGCGAGCAGAAGCCTCCGGTAAGTCTGCTCGACGTCTCCATTGACGACCGGAATGGCAAGAACTTTGTCATCGTTCTTACGATGATAGTAGTCCGCTACCTGCCCGTGCCACTGCTCAGGCTGTGAGCCTGCGAAGAATATGATAGCATTCGGCTCAGCGACCTGGGAGAAAATCAGCTGTGACTCAAGCACGAGCGCCAATGTCTCGAGTCTGCGGCAACTTGCCTTGCGACTGAACTCCCACAGCGTATCAACATCTTGGCGCATGTCGGAGATGACGAACTTTCTGCGTCCAACAGCGACCTGCTCATCGATGTGCTGTTGGATGATATCGACTAGGTGCAGCACCGGTGGCCAGAGCCTCCGCTTCGTGAGAGCCTCAAGTGAATACTGGTCGACGTTGCGTAGGGCCTTCTTCTTGTAGGAGTCACCGTGGGGAAGATCGTTGAGCTTCAGCAGGTGGCTCAGGACGTCGATGTGGTGGTAGCCTTGGAGGCCTTCCGCCAGACGGGCAGCGATGGCGGAGATGCTGCTGTAATCCGACCCACACATCACTATGATTTCGAGTGTCGGCGGTGACGGTGGAGGGTTGATTTTGCATGGTAAGACATCTCCTCCTACTGGGCAGGGATACGAACTTGGCCAGTCCGTGAATGCTCGGATCACCTTATTCGAATTAGAAGACATGTTGTGGACCGTGTCGAGTGCTTGATGAGAGCTGCTGCTGCTGCTACTGTTGCACGAAATGCACCAACGCAGCTGATGTGTGGCGCTGTCATCACCAACGACGGTGGTTTGGGGGGGGGGGGGGGGGGCAAACCGCGATGTGCTGCAAGAATTGCTCTCGGTCGTGTCGTATCGACGGGGAAGTGCGCATTGAGGCAAGAGCCAGAGCAGGAGCCATAGTGGCGTTCACGGTTTGTGATCCTCGAGCAAGCCTTATACATGTGAAGAAGTAGCGATCACCAGTATCTTTTGCTTTCGATTCGCTGAAGGGAATTGACTCCAAAAGTCGTAACTTGTTCATTCATGCTCTTCCATAGTCTAAGGGTATCCGCGATACAGCAGCCAGCCTGCCCAAGCTTGCGCTCGTCCTGTAGTCCATTCCCTCGTAGATCGTTCGCCTCTGAAGATTGTCTCATAACTCCTTCACATCCTTGCTTTTGTAGAACGCTCAAGTCTGCTTCATCTTGGTCACATGAATGCTTTAGCCAGTCCCATAACGCCACTCATGCCGCCGAACTGGTCCATCAAGCCTCCTCCGCCTCGACTACTATATCCACTCGAGCCGTAGTATCCACCGCCGCCGTGTCTCGTCACGCCATCGAGCCCAAACGGCATCCGAATGCCGAACTGTCTCAGCAGTCCGTGGATAGCACCTCCTGCGCTGAGCAGAGGCACAACCACCGCGAAGAATGCCTTGACAGGGTGTCGTCTGGCATAGTACCACAGATCCTTAATCATCCTTTGAAGCTTGTGGACCAAGTACGAGATATAGCCATCTCTGGGCCGCCTCTTATAGTACGAGTTGCTGCCGCTGCTCCCAAAGATGCCTCTGCTTCCACCTCCCAGCCAGCTGCCGCCGCCGGGGCCATAGTTCTTCGAGCCTCCGCCAAAGAAACTCCCGCTGGCACTTCGGGCGTAGCCAGGTCGCGAGTTGGGGTGAGATCCAGAGGCGGGCTTCACAAAGTAGCCTTGTGACTTTGTCGATCGCCCTCCCGTGCTACGCGCTGGTGAGACACCACGACTGTGGCTGCCATGTGTGCTTCGAGCAGTGAGGAAACCGTCCGGTGCGCTGTACGAGCGACCGTCATCGAAGAGTCCCATGTCGACGAGTCGAAGTACCGATCTTTGGCTATTGGTTCGGTTGGCACTCCGTAATGCGCTGACCAGCTGGGATTGGTTGTCGGTGTCTGCTTGCTTGCTCGTGCGCTGGCGATTCCAGCAACCAGGTGAGACAATACGGTCGCTCTAGGCCTAACGAGCGAACTGGGTCGGCCGATGGACGAGAAGTGCTTGTCGGTGAAGTCTTTCCACAAAGGTGCTGACCTCAGCTCTCACTCCAGTGCTGGAAGATGCGGTGTCTGGGTTGGCGTCGCACTGCGTTCCTGGTGGCAGGAAGGTTGAGGCTATCCCTGCTCTGGCCAAGCGCCGCTGCTCGACAAACACGAGGAGGGAAAGTCTGTTGCGGAGCGGAGTCAATGCCGAAGATGGTTTTCGGCTTCAGTCTGCGGCTATGACTTTAGCAGCAGCACTGCAGCTGAGGAAAGTAGTCTGTCAAGGAAGTATACATTTTTCATTGATCTTTCGTATGATCCGTTGCACAGCCAGACTATTCTCACCAGTATCCGCTTTCCGTCCGACACGAAGTGTCAACATGAAGCACCATCTTATGATTGGAACATGGTGCGTGTACCTTTCCACTTCTCCGACGATTCGAATGTTGGTCACGCGAGCCCGAGAAGGCCTGGAACGTGCCCAGTCGCCTCTCTGCAAGGTCTGAAGCGATATTCACGAAACTGAGAGCCTCAATCGGGTAGTTCTGCTTCTTCCGAGCTTCTGGCGGCATGACTCCAGCTGTGGAACTTGGAAGTGATGAACCACAGACGTAGAAAGACCATTTGCTGAGATGTGATCTCAAAGGACGCCACCAGGTGCGATCTTTACGGTACAGTTCGATGACGAGACGCACGAACTCAAACTGGTCAAACGGACGGAAATTCCGGAGGATCAGCCAATTTCGTGGATGACATTCGATGTATGAGGATAGCATTATTCATTCACAGTGACACGACCTGACTCGTGACGGGCAGCACTCACGGAAGAACATCTATGGAGCCGGCATGAAGAAATGGGGCTCCTACTCGGTGGCAAACCCAAGTGAGATAACGCATCACGCCTCAATACCCATGGGTGGACATCGTAAGCGTGGTACTGTAGGTTGAAAGGGCGTTGCAAGCTAACAGGTCGCCAGCGAGGGCGAATGACAGCGATACCAAGACACGAGCCATCTTCATACTTGCCGCGAAAAGAGCGCCGTACTACGTCTACGGCAATCCATTCTATGATCATGCCGGCTACCTCAATGTTCATAGTGTCGACTCTCAAGGAAAGCTAGCCAAGAATGTTCAGAATGCTGAGCTTGATGAGCGATCGGCCATACATGGGATGGTGTTTGATCCGCAGGAGGAGTACCTGTACTCTGCAGACATGTGGGCTAACAAAATCTGGACTCACAAGAAGGTAAGCCGCCGCTCGTACTAGTTCTGTTGACCATGCAATTAATGCTTGCAGAACCCCGATGGCACCCTCGAACTAGTCGGCTTTGTGAGCGCACCAGATTCCAGCGACCATCCTCGTTGGGTCGAGATCTCACCATCAGGGGCATACCTTTACGTCCTCATGGAAGCCGGCAACCGTCTCTGCATCTATGTAATCGACGAGAAGACACACCTTCCGGTCTACACTCGCACCACGTACCCTCTTATCCCTCCTGGCTTTGACAAGTTTCACCCGAAAATGTATCGCTCCGACGTCGTCTTCACGTCACAGTCGGGCGAATACCTCTTTGCCACCGCCAGAAGCAACAGTCCGAGATTGACTGGATACATCGCCGCTTTCAAGCTTGGGAAGGAGGGACAGGTGAAGAGGCAGATCTGCCTGTATCCAACGCCAACGAGTGGAGGGCATAGCAATGCTGTGAGTCCGTGTCCATGGGCTGATGAGTGGGTTGCGCTGTGCGACGATGAGCAGGGGTGGGTGGAGATCTACCGATGGCACGATGAGTTCCTTGGTCGTGTGGCTCACCTTGATATCAAGGAGCCTGGGTTTGGTATGAATGCGATATGGTATGACTGAGCTTGTCAAATCTACTACCAGCCGCTCATGTCAGGCTCTTCTCGATTTATACTCATGCTATTGGGTGAGAATGCCGTAGTCAATGACATACACTTCGAAGAAGCATTGCTGGAGCTAGAGGTATGAAAGAGCACGGAGGCCAGAATGTTAGAAGAGAGCAGACTGAGAAGGAGAGTCCTTTGAAAGAAGTGGCGGAGGTCTTGGTACTGACAGACACTCCAGGTTATCGACACAGGCTGCGGCAACGGTGAAGCGAAGTGAAGCTTAGCAGGTGAAGTCAACGTGGAGAGGTTCCTAACGGCTACAAGAAGCGAAGCCGCTTGCCACGATTCTGACCGCGCTCCTTTTGCGCACGTTCACCTTTTGAGCTGTGGCTGTATAAGTATCAGTACACCCGCGCCGACAACACCAAGATGGCCAACGCCGTTACCCTCAATACCGCTGGCATCGTGGCTTTCATCTCGCTAGCTCGCGCCATGTTTTGGACTGCATACTTCTCAAATGCCACCCTCGCCGCCAAAGCTTCAGTGCAGCGCACCGCCATTCCGACCACCACGATGGAAGCACACCCGGTCTCTACCGTCATCTGCAGCGATGACTGCTTCCGTGTCGACAGCAGCCGACATAGTAGATGCTGTCAATCTGTACTGCGATCAGTTCGGCACTTGTACGTACCCAGATATGAATAGCAACTTTTCAGTCTACGACTGGTAAGCCGCTCCCTCAGGTCAAGATACTCGAGGGGAAGCTGACAACGAGGTATGGTAGGAACTACGACTGCATCCTGGAAGGCACTGGCACACGCAACATGGGCAGCGGCGCGTTCGAAGAAGGCCGCATCGAGGTCGGGATCGACATGATCAAGGAGACACCATGCGACCCACCAAATCCAGATGACCCGCGATGCTTGCTACCTGAACCTGATGCATTCCGTGGATGAGTGAGTCCTCCCTACTCTAAGGTCGAACTGAGCTGATCAAGTGTAGCTGCGACGACCAGAGCGAGAATGGCAAGCGGGGAGGTTACCTCAAGTCTGGTTGTCTTGAATACTGGGTCAATCCGAACCCTTACTGGTGGCCAAAGTGCAGGGAAGGTGAATGCAAGCCTGTTGGCAGGCGGAAGCACGAGTGCTGGCCTACTATGACCGTGCCGACAGCCTGACACGGTTCGTAAGCAAATGCAGCGTTGCATGCCCGGTGAGTATGGAGTGCGTTCGTCTTGGCCTTTTCGCTGTAGCCGCCTGCTCCGACCCATGCTGCAGCTTCTCTTACATCGTGTGGCTGAGAGGTAGAATATGAAGCAAGTACAAGGACAGTGCCGTCTCCTGGGCTTGACGTCTCCATGGGCCATGCCACGATGCAGCGCGACCAGGATGCGAAGAGTCAGAAAGTCGCTCACAAGAGAAGGTGACCAGAGCAAAGCGGCATCCGAGTAAGGCCTTTTGTCCTGGCGGCCACCTTGCACTTTCCTTAGTTTATGTCTCTCGTACGCCTATCAAAAGCCCTGCTTGCTTCAGCAGGCACGTGCTTACCTGCGCTTTACTCGATGAAGTACGTGAATGCCGACGTTCCCCGCGACAATGGCGTAGCTAGCACGGACAACAAAAATCGAGCCCTGGGCCTGTCTGCCATTGATGAGACTTCTCACTCTGACTTAATTCTTCACTTTGACTCACCACATCTACGCCTGCGTACACATCAAAGCAGCTCACCCTTCCACTTACTCGCTGGTCTCTATTCATCCCTATCGACATCGCGCCGTCATACTGCAACGACAGTGCGAGTAGAACTCAACAGCCGATACCGGAGCAGCGAGCTCATAATTACAACATGTGCCCGGCACCAGACGAGGCGACAAATGGTCATGCCAACGGCACCAACGGTGTCGCCAATGGCCAGTCAGATGCCGGCTACCAGTGAGTTGCCACCTCGATGGGTCAGGTCGCTCCTCATCACTGATGCTTACCGCCTCCAGGGCTTTCGAGACCAAGCAAGCCTCAAGACCACAAGCCAGCAACCCATACGCACCCGTACAGGACTTCCTAAGCAATGTATCGAACTTCAAGATCATCGAATCAACACTCCGGGAGGGCGAGCAGTTCGCCAATGCCTTCTTCGATACCCAGACCAAGATCAAGATCGCCAAGGCACTCGATGAGTTTGGCGTGGACTACATCGAGCTCACATCGCCAGCGGCCTCAGAACAGTCGCGACTCGACTGTGAGGAGATCTGCAAGCTCGGATTGAAGGCCAAGATCCTCACGCACGTGAGGTGTAACATGTCCGACGCCAAGCTGGCGGTCGCGACAGGCGTTGATGGTGTCGACGTTGTCATTGGCACAAGCAGCCATTTGATGCAGCACAGCCATGGCAAAGATATGACGTACATCAAGAACACCGCGATCGAGGTCATTGAGTACGTCAAGTCACAAGGCAAGGAAATTCGCTTCAGCTCGGAGGATTCTTTCCGCAGTGACCTGGTCGACCTCCTCACCATCTACAGTGCAGTGGACAAGGTCGGTGTACACAGAGTCGGTATTGCGGATACTGTCGGGTAAGTCTCACGGATTCGGTGCAATGAATAGGTGCAGAAGCTGACAAGGAGAAGTTGCGCAACCCCACGACAGGTCTACGATCTCGTGCGAACCCTTCGCGGGGTGGTCAGCTGCGATATCGAAACACACTTCCACAACGACACCGGGTGCGCCATTGCGAACGCGTACTGCGCTCTCGAGGCCGGTGCTACCCACATAGATACCTCGGTCATTGGTATTGGTGAGCGAAATGGTATCACCCCTCTCGGTGGCCTCATGGCGCGCATGATCGTCGCAGACCGCGACTACGTTAAGCGCAAGTACAAGCTGGAGAAGATCAAGGAGATTGAGGACCTGGTTGCCGAGGCAGTCGAGATCAATGTGCCCTTCAACAACCCAATCACCGGATTCTGTGCCTTTACCCACAAGGCTGGTATTCACGCCAAGGCTATTCTGAACAACCCATCGACGTATGAGATCATCAACCCAGCAGACTTCGGCATGAGCAGATATGTCCACTTTGCCTCGAGATTGACCGGCTGGAACGCCATCAAGTCGCGTGCTGAACAACTCAGTCTTAACATGACTGAGGCTCAAATCAAGCAGGTGACCCTGAAGATCAAGGCCCTGGCAGACGTGAGACCACTGGCCATTGACGATGCGGACAGCATTATCAGGAACTTCCACTTCAACTTGAGCTCTGAGAAGGAGAGGCCACTCCTGGAGCTCAGTGCGGAGGAGAAGAAGAAGTTCCTCAAGGCAGAGCAGGACCTTAGCAAGGAGGCAGAGAAGAGATCGATTGACGAGGCAGCCGACCAGCAGGCGGAGGTACCACTCGCCAAGAAGAGCAAGACTGTGACTGTTTCGTAGAATGATACCAGCAATTTTCGGCGTTTGGAGGTAGAGGCTTGTCACTAAAAGCGAGCATTGAATCGCATGTTCTGAGCAACAGGCGAAGCGTGAGTCCGCGATCCGAGCCAGTCTTCCAAGGATTTACATATCGACTGCTCCGATGTTAAGAGCAGCAGCAGCATGTACAATATTACGATTCCCGAATTATCAGCGACAACATCGTCACATGACCTTCGTCCACTACTTCTAACCGAGTCGTCTCCTTTGCAGGAGAAGTGCAGCATCTGATCCGACACCTTGCCGGGCCATATTCCGCACCCATGCATGTATGCACCCCGATGTTACCCCGCATGCAGCCTGCATATCCCCACCTTCTCGTTCCTCTAGCACTAGCCCGGCCCAGGCGCTCTTCCCTGGGTCCAGCTCCATGGTATCGAGCGTTCTTCCTGGGGGTAGCTAAGAAGCGAGCATTTACCGACAGCATGATCTACGAGGGAGCAGCAGATTCGCAGCTGTTGAGGCGAACGACATCTCACGCAGTGTGCTGCCTGGCGAGCGACCGTAGCTGACTTTGCAGTAGCGCATCTTATGCCAGATTGAGGAGCTCAGTGGCGCGAGGCGCCCTTCATTTCTGCTCTCTGCATTCCCGTGTGCGTATTGCCACGTCCACGGGACACGAGATTGCCGTTGCCGATTCGTCGCATATGGATCAGACCACGGTCGTAGGGAGCTCATTCGCCAAGCCGTCAAGATTGGAGTGGGAACTTCACTTATGTCTCGCGGCAGACTTTGGCCCTGCATGAATCTAAGAAGATCTCATGCGGTCCCATTTCCGCTCTCTTGAGCTCTATAAATCTCATGCTGTGGCCCTCGTATGTTGTAGGAGCGACACCTTCTTTCCGAGACGCATACCGACCAGCATTCGCCCGTGGATCGATTATGGCGACCAACGGCACGGCCAATGGCCACAACCTTCCTGCTCTGCATACTAAGGCTGAAGACTTCCTCAAGCATGAATACGACTTTATTGTGATTGGTGGTGGAACCGCTGGCCTTGTCGTTGCGGCAAGACTGACGGAGAACGAGGATGTCAGCGTGGGCGTGCTTGAAGCAGGCAACTGCAAGCTTGGAGACATGTTGGTCGATTCGCCAGTCATGTTTATGCAGACATTCAATAACCCGGATTATGATTGGGGTTTCATGACGGAGCCACAGGTTGGTTGTGTCGAGATGAGCGTCGGGAGCACAGTACTGAAATTTTGAGCAGAAGCACAACAAGGGACGAAGACACCACATCCCTCGAGGCAAGGCTCTTGGTGGAAGCAGTGCAATCAATTATATGATGTCCGCGATACTCGTAACTTGATATATCGTACTCGTAACTAACTATATACTAGGTACGTGAGAGGCTCTCTGCAAGACTACGACGACTGGTCCATCATTTCCGGCGACGACAGCTGGAACGCTGAAGGCTTGATGAAATATATGCGCAAGCACCAAACTCTCGAGCCAATCGACGACTGCGTTACAGACCGATCCACCATGCCATTCGTAGGTGAGTATCATGGCACCTCTGGGCCAGCAAAGACCTCCTTCAACGATTGGCGCCTCCCCATCGAGGATGATTTCATCAAGGCTTGTGACGAGGTCACTGGTACCAAGAACAAACCTAAGGACCCATGGTCGGGAGACCACATAGGATTCTACAACACCCTTGGCCTTGTCGCCAGGTCTGGCCCGAACAAGGGCATGCGTTCGTATGCCGCTCGTGGGTACTTCGCTGCTAACGCACATCGACCCAATCTGCACGTCTTGACAGACGCCATGGTCCAGCGGATCGAGCTCGAAGGTAACACCGCGACTGGCGTCACGTTCAAGTGTGGTGGTAAGGAACACACCGTCAACGTGAAGAAAGAAGTCTTGGTTGCCGGTGGTGCTCTCCAGTCTCCTCAGATTCTGGAGCTCTCTGGTATTGGTGATCCCGAAATCATCAAGGCTGCTGGTGTGGAGCCCAAGATCGAGAACAAGGCTGTCGGTGCCAACTTCCAGGATCATGTGCTGACTGTCGGATGCTGGGAGATGAAGCCTGGTATCATGACACTGGAGGCCATCCACAACCCGCAAGTCATGGAGGCGGCACAGAAGCAGCTTGCTGAGACGGGTGGTGGTCCACTGACCTCTATTTGCACAATGCAAGGATTCTTTCCTTACAAGGTGAGCTCAACTACCTCTCCATTCTAGAAGCGTTGACTAAAGCAATGTAGATGTTCGCCACGCAAGAAGAACAAGACCGCGTCGTGAGATCGATCGAACAAGACCTGCCCAACCTATCCCCCTTCCAACGCAAACAGTACGAACGCACCCTCGCTCACCTCAAAGACTCCAAATCCGCCAATCTCCAACTCGTCCTGGTACCTTCCCACTTCGGCATGGAGAAGGGCGTCGAGGACCAATCCGGCGTCTTCCCAGCCCCCGATAACCCCGAAGACCCCTACGCCATTTCCGCCGCAATGTGTCTCCAATATCCACTCTCTCGCGGAACAGTGCACATCAAGACTTCCAACCCTGACGACCATCCCGCCGTTGACCCAGCATTTCTCAAGCACCAGGCGGATGTGGATGTCCTCGCGGCTGGTCTGAAGATGTTGGGTAAGGTGGAAGAGAGTCAGCACATGAAGAGTAATATCACCAAGCGACTCTTCCCACCGCAGGACGCGGATATGAACGACACGGAGCAGATGAGGGAATGTGTGAGGGATATTTGCATGAGTGAATACCATGCTTGTGGATCTGTGGCGATGGGTGATGCAGTGGACTCGAAGTTGAAGGTCTACGGAACCAAGAATATCAGAGTCGTGGACGCTTCAATCTTCCCGAACCATGTTTCGGGCAATATTGTCAGCTCGGTCTATGCAGTGGCTGAGAAGGCGGCGGACATCATCAAGGAGGAACATTTGTATGGCGCTTTGAAGGCTTAGATCAGCACTTAGCAGGCGAGTATGTATGTATCTGAATGAGAAGGATGGATGAAGTATCACGAAGGTATGGAAGACCAATGACGCTTCAACACCAATCCTGTGTCACATACTTATCAGTGCATGCTTGTTTTGAGCCTCTCCATTTCCACTCCCTCGAACGTGGGCCGGATATGCGCATCCTAGCATCCAAGCATCCAAACTTGTGGGACTTTGTGGGACCCACTCCCATCCGTGGTGGGCAGCATACCTTCCTGTTGGTGTGCAGTCCCGCACTGAAGTTCTCCAAGCAGGATTTATGCTCAAAGCCGACAAATGGAACCGAGGCACACCATCGAACTCTATCTCCACATGTACCAGCAGAGGGTCTCGATCCGCGAACGCGCTACGTGGGAGAGATGGCGTTGGATGAATGCTTTCTCCTGATCAACTTGTCGTCCACTATGAGCGTGTTTCCCAAAAGCCAACGCGAGCAACGATCGAACGCGACCAGCGGACAAAAGCCTTCAGATAGCGCATGCCTCAAACCGCCCACTCACTCCGCAATGGCCAGAGACTTCGATGACACGCCCGAGCAAGCGGTCCTGCTCAAGACCTTTGAAAGAGAGAACCATGAAGAGATGACCGAAGTAGGGGCAGGAGCAAGAGAAGGAGCGATGTACTCAAATGCCAATGGTAGCACGCACGGTACCTCGGACTTGTACGAGTCCCACGACACTGCAATAGCATACAACGAACACAATACTCGCGAGGTACATTCCCACGACGTACGAGGGGCATCGACGAAGGCATCACACGAGAACGTCAGCATATGGCTTCGCCTCTTACCACTCCTGCGGTCCCTCCTCGGCCTCTCCTGGCTCCGAGCCATCCCTGCCACGACGAGACGCCTTGGCTTCAGAGGGACTCTCCGCTCAGTCTTCAACTACATCGAGCCAGGTTTCAAACCTCGCAGTACAGCGTGGCTGGATGGGCTCAGAGGACTGGCGGCGTTTGAGGTCTTCGTCTTTCACTACAATGATGGCTGGATGGATCGGACGCTGGCGTGGGGCCATGGCGAACATATGAGCCCTGCGTGGTACTATCTGCCGTTCGTCAGGACGATTTATGCTAGTGGCGATTCGGCGGTGTGTTTGTTCTTCGCCATAAGTGGATACGTGCTGAGTTATCGCATGCTGAGGTTGATGAGGCAGCAAAGGCATGATGAGTTGCTGCAGGGGTTGAGTTCGGCGGTGTTCAGGAGAGCGATACGACTGTATACGCCTGTGCTGGTTGAGACATTTGTCCTTATGGTGCTGTGTCGGTGGTTTAGTCTGCCCAAGCCAGTGCATTATCAGGCGGCGCCGACATTCTCGGCAGAATTGGACGGCTGGTTCAAGAGTTTCGGACATTTGCTGTTGCCTTTGCGCTATCCGGATCGATGGGATCAAATTCAGGATCGGTACGATGGTGGGATCAGTTGGACAATTCCATTGGAGTACTATGGGAGTTTGTATGTGTACATGATTGTGCTGTTGGTGTCGAAGACTGGGAGTATCGTGATTAGGAGGTGCCTCATCTTCGGGCTGGTAGCGTTGAGTTTTGGAAAGGATGATTGGATTGCAGCGCAGTTCATGATGGGCATGGCGTTCGCGGATTACCAGCTGGAGCGGGAGGAGAGGGTGAATCTGCCGAAGGATGCGACTCGCCCTGCTGGTGGGAGGTGGAGCAGGATTCGGCCGACGTTTTTCTTCGGCTTATTCCTGTTCGGATTCTACCTTTCTGGCTTGCCGGGAGGCTACATGGTCGAAGAGTACGAGGGTGATATTAGAGTCAGTCCACGGCCGTTCTTCGACTGGTTCGTGCAGCCTATCGCTTGGGCAGGTCTCTACCCGAATCGCCAGATGGACCGCAACATACTCTGCTTCGCGACGATGTGCTCCATTGCTGGCATTGGAGAGACTCCTTTCCTCAAGCGGCTCCTTGAGACTCGGCCTGTGCAGTATCTGGGCAGGATCTCCTTCGGACTGTATCTCTGCCACATCTTCCTACGTGCATGGATGAAGCCATGGGATGATGCTGCGCTGCTAATGTTCGGGTACGACCCTGGGACCTTCTACAAAGATCGAGAGGGAGGCTTAGGGTTGCTATGTGCCTACCTGTCGATGATGATACCTTCGACAGTCGTCAATTTCATTGTTGGCGGACTGTTCGAGCGGTATCTGGACAAGCCTTCGGTCAATGCTGGCAAGATGTTCGAGAAGTGGTGTCTGTCCTTTGGAAAGCGCGCTGATCCAATACGACCGTTTACATAGAGACAATTCATGATGTGTGCAGTTGATCATATGGGCTCTTCGCGTGAATGGGCCAGAACTCTGCTAAACAAAATTTACTGGCGATTTGATGCTTGATTAGTGCTTCCCGATAACCTCAGAGACCCCTGCAGCTACTGCATCAAACGCGAGAAACGCCTTGAGATTTTGGCTCGCGCGACAGCAACACCGAGAAAACCACGACACCTGCACAAAACTCACAAAATATGGTGAGCCGCAAAGTGAGGATGCGAGTGACCCGTTACTGACATGTGACAGTCTCAAATTTTCGCAGAAGGAAGCACAGAAGAGCGAGGCGAGAATGCTCGCCTGAGGCAAGTTCCAGCAGGCGCGCGATACAAAACGAGTTGTACTGACCGTGCTACAGTGCCTTCGTGGGCGCTATTGCGATCGGTGACCTCGTCAAATCGACACTCGGGCCCAAAGGACAAGACAAGATCCTGCAAAGTGCTTCGACTGGCGAGATTATGGTGACGAACGACGGCGCAACGATTCTCAAGAGTGTGGCTTTGGACAACGCAGCAGCAAAGGTCTTGGTGAACATTTCAAAAGTGCAGGACGACGAAGTAGGAGACGGCACAACCAGTGTGGCAGTACTAGCAGCAGAATTGCTGAGGGAGGCAGAGATACTCGTAAATCAGAAGATCCACCCACAGACCATCATTGAAGGCTACCGGATAGCAAGCCATGCGGCGCTGAAAGTATTGGAAGAGAGCGCGACGGATCATAGTGCAAACCCGGAGGCCTTCAGACGGGATTTGATCGCGATTGCACGGACGACACTTAGCTCGAAAGTTCTCAGCCAGGACAGAGAATACTTTGCAGAGCTGGCAACAGACGCTGTACTGCGCATGAAGGGATCGACAGATCTCACACACATTCAGATCATTAAGAAGGCCGGTGGCAAGCTTTCGGATTCATACCTCGACCCTGGCTTCATTCTGGACAAGAAGTTCGGTACTGGTCAGCCTAAGCGAGTGGAGAATGCCAAGATCTTGGTCGCAAACACATCCATGGACACAGACAAGGTCAAGATCTTCGGTGCCAGAGTGAAGGTCGAGAGCACGGGCAAGCTGGCAGAACTCGAGAAGGCAGAGCGGGAGAAGATGAAGGCAAAGGTCGAGAAGATCAAGTCGCATGGCATCAATTGCTTCGTCAACCGACAACTCATTTACAACTGGCCAGAGCAGCTGTTCTCGGACGCCGGTATCGCTTCGATTGAGCACGCGGACTTCGATGGTGTAGAGAGACTGGCGCTGGTCACGGGAGCCGAGATCACGAGCACATTCGATCACCCGGAACATGTTAAGCTCGGCCACTGCGATCTCATTGAGGAGGTCATCATCGGCGAAGATGCTCTCATCCGATTCTCTGGCGTAGCAGCAGGACGAGCTTGCACAGTCGTGCTCCGAGGATCGTCAGAACAGCTGCTCGACGAGGCAGAGCGGAGCTTACATGATGCTCTTGCTGTACTTTCACAAACAGTGAAGACACCGAAGACCACACTTGGCGGCGGCTGCGCAGAGATGGTCATGTCCAAGGCGGTCGATCAGGCAGCACAGAACGTGGCAGGCAAGAAGGCGCTTGCAGTCGACAGCTTCGCCAAAGCACTACGGCAACTGCCAACCATTCTCGCCGACAACGCCGGTCTCGACTCTGCCGATCTCGTCGCGCGGTTACGGAAAGCAGTCTACTCCGGCATGTCATCGAGCGGTCTTGATCTCATGAGTCCTGGTGGTGGCATCGCTGACATGCGAGAGCTCGGTGTTGTGGAGAGCTACAAGCTCAAGCGCGCTGTCGTCTCATCCGCCAGTGAAGCCGCTGAGCTTCTGCTGAGAGTGGACAACATCATCCGCGCCGCTCCAAGACAGCGTGAGCGTATGTAGAGATGCTGTCACTGATGGTCATTGCAGGCATATCGCTAAAGTGCTCGGCGCAGGCGGAGAGCAGGCACGATCATGTGCCGCAGCTATTAAAGCCGGGAGGCTACATGACTGTATGAAAATGCCAAAAGGTCTGCGACACGAAAGACACAACCGTCACCATTCACCACGTGCCTTCACTTTCTACCACATCCTCTAACGTCTGAATCTACCAACTCAATGGCCCTGTGTCCTTCACCTCGTCAACACACTCGTCACTCCCCCTGACTTGACTCTGTTACTCATCATCAGCATCTTTACAACACTGATCGAAACCATCATCGTCAAGGCATGTTGTCGACGCTCCCGTACATCGATTTCTTGGTCTCGGCGAATCAACACACTTTGCGCTCAAATACGGAGCCTCGTGAACGGCATTTGCCAGCCGGATCGTTACTTCAGGCCCTTTTGTCGGGCGGATCCTGGTATTTGCAATTCTTTGGGGGCGAGGACGATGCTAACGAGGAGAAGGGGGAGGTTGGCGATGAGGGTGGTGCGGATCGTGTTGATCTGATATACGATTTGGTTGTGAGGTGAGAGGTCTAGATTGATGTCGTATGATAGCACAATAGGTGAGGAGTGGCTCTGCTACAGGCTCGCTCGAAGAGACACTGGGATCAGTACTTGGTATCTTGCTTCGTCGTGATGCAAGTGCACAATAGAGCACAAATGGCGCGCTTGCAATCAGCTGAACGACTCCAGACGTGTTATATATGCTCCACATTGATGAAGGACGTTCAGGGTGCTCGGCCTCGTCCTCATTCCGGTGTCACGATAGGACGGATTGTAAGACAAGATCACACCTGCACCGTGGGCAGTGGTCGTGGCCGATGATGTGTCGATGTTTCGCCGTACATGAAAACAGCATTAACCATCTGTCTTGAACGTCGATTCCATGATACTACAGATGGCACAATAATTTCTTAAGTGTGCTATTGGACAAGATGCCTCGAGACGCCAATATCACGTGCGACTTGCATCTATTACCGCAGGTTCGAAATTGTGCAATCTCTTATCTCTTGCCTCCACGCATCGACTGCGCTCATCTTGCGAGATCGCTCTTTCATGAGCTTTCGACTCTGATTTGTTTGGCTTCGGTCTGCATTCACTGAATGATGCGACTGAAGATGGGATACAGTCGGTCTCCTCGTGCCCCGTCAAATGCACTGCTGTCTCTTCGCCGGTGGTCGAAGTAGTTCAGACTGTAGATTCCACACAAGCAGCCAGCAGATAGCTGACACGAAGATTGAGGACAATGTGAACGTAAGTGGATGCGTCGTTTTCTTCAACAGATTCACTATTCACTTCTTTGCCTCTTGATACGCTGTGTCGATTAATGACAGCTTGTGCTCCCAAAATTTCCATTAAAGTGCTGAATCATGTGGTGCGCCAGTCTTGTAGCCTCCGGGTGTTGTGAAAGCGCTTTCATAAGCTGTCTGCATGTGACTCTTGGCAAACAATTCCCGCAGCTGCGACATCTCAGCGTCCCAACAGTCCACCAGAACACGACAGCCTGAAACCCTCCACAAGTACATCCACATAACGACAGCATTTCAACATGTTGGAGATCCGCCATGCCCCAGAAAGCGTCATCCTCGACTTCGACGGCAAGACTCCCCTCCTCGCCCTCTTCATCGGCAACATGCGCTTCGGCCATGATCATCAAGAATCCAACATCGCAGGTATCTCCCATCAAGTCAAGAAGCGCATCGCTGCCTACTCGAACGAGGTGCGTATCACCCTTCCCAGAACCAACAACCTCCGCTGACCCCCTCCCAGCGCTCCCAAGACCCCCTCCTGCCACCCCTCGTCCTCTGCGGTCGCTACGCCGACAACAACATCTACCTCTTCTTGCCCGGCGTCCACGGCGGTCTCGAAGACTCTCTCAAAGAGCTGTTCCGTGTACGCAGCAGTACCGAGGACATGGCGAAGCGATGCGAGGCATATCTAGAAATCCTCGCGGGGTGGAATTCAGAGGCCTTCCCACAGCTCAAGAAACGACGCAGAACGCTAAGGGACTCGGGTACTGGGATACTGGCTGAAGGTCAGGAGGATCTGTCAAGGGAGGCGGAGCTTTGGAGTGCTGGTGGTGGTGAGATCCAGACTTCGATGGGTGATGGTACTCGGAATTGGGTCGGGACTTCGTTGTGAGTAAGGTCATTGGACAGGGCAAGTGACATTTAGAGCGACTGGAGGAAGCGCTCCATACGAACGCGCCCTTGGTATTCGCGAGGCCCAGGTTGAGGTATAGCTCCGCGACGTGACGAGATTGTGTAATACACAGAAAGGGACCTGCATAGATACGCCTCGTTGTGATGTACACATATATACAACAGCCGCGTTCTAGAACCGAGCGCGTACAGTGCCGTGCTCGATCTGTCCGATTATGCCTCCACCGGCGAGCGTCCACTTCTCACTCACCAATCCATCCGTCACTGTACTCCTCAACATACCAGAATGAGCATAGAATTCCATCACTCCACGTGCCTCCTCTTTGCTCAGTCCTTCCACCTTCTGCACACCAACGGAATGCATCGCTTCTTGCACCCACTTGTCGTAAGACGTGTATGGATCCCATCCCGGTACCGCCAAGTTCTCCAGATGAGACAGCTTTCGCTGAAGAGCTTGCCGTTCATTCCTGAGAAGCTGATGATATTCGTGCTCCTCGATCTTCTCCTCCTTTAGTTCTTGCTTTATATCTGCGACTCGCTCTTCATGTCGCTCTCGCAGCGTCTTGATCTCCTTTCCAAGCTGCTCAGGATCAATCTCCATGCGCTCTAACGTCTGGATCTGGGCGTTCCTCTTGAGGGCGTGATCGAGTGTGTGAGCAGCAGCGCGGTTCGATTGGGACGTAGCCGCGAGTATCATGCCTCCGTTCGGCATTGCAGTCTTACCGGACAGCAGTGAGACAAAGTGCTGCACAAGAGTAAGCTCGTGGGCGTGAATTGGTTCGGACTCGGCGTTGAGGTAGGCGGATAATCTCATCACGTGGTCGACAGCGTCGCAAGTGAACATAACTGGAGGACGCTGCAGGCCTTGGCCTTCTCGTGATGGAGCCAAAAGTTCGCTCCAGAGTGCTTGCCAGATTGGCCAGGCCAGTTCTGGATCTCTTGCGCCAATCTCAGCCAGTCGAGCGAGCGAAGTCTTGGGCTGAAGCTGAATCGGCAGGTCGTGCTGTTGTGTCACCGACATCTTGTTCAGAACTTCCAGGTTGGCTTTACCCAGGTTCTCCAAAAGCTTTGCAGTATAGTGTGGCTGTTCGTAAAGCGTGCCGTCGGGTGTCTTGATAGGCTGGTAGGAAGTGTGCGCATTCGTCAAGTCTTTGGCCTCTGGTATATGCACCACGATCCACTTCTTGAGTTGCGCCAGAGCAAGTGCTTGCAGTTGCAGAACACTCTTACCACTGCCTCGCTCGCCAAAAAGCACTTTACGCACGACTCTGCCCTCGCTGTTCTCTGCGACCCACGCAATGTCGCCGGCCAGCTCCACCGTCTCCTTCCTGACCAAGCTCGCTGGCCGCCTGAATAGACTCCATCCTTGTGTGGGCTTGAACGCTTCCAGTGCACGCAGCGCATCCACCGTATCGTTTGGAACACCAAGCACTTTGCCCTCAGCCTGCTGGATCTGTCCATACTCACTTGGCAGGTCCTGGAGCCCGGCCACTTCCAGCGCGTTCGTGTTGCTAAGTACGACTCGTTTCCTGATCGACTTCCGCTCTCCCACGGCCGGTGGTCTAGTCGTCCCTGCGCGCTTGTTCTTCGTCAGACGCAGTGTTCGTCCGGTTCGTGCTGCTGGCTTCGCAACGACACCCTTCTTCTTGACGGGCTGCGCGGAGAGGGCCGATGAGGTCGTGAAGGCGGCGCGCTGGATGGCATTGTTGGGCGATGACAATTCGACGCCGCCCAGAGAGCGCTTGAGGCACCGCAGGCACATTGACGATGCCATGGCTGACGCTACCACGTGGACTAATGCTCATCGACTGCCATTGAATGTCGATGGTCGCCGCGGGAGAGACCGGGCGTCTCCGGCCGAGAACCGGCTACAAATTACCCGGAATATGAACGCGCCTGCTTCGACTTCGACATCAACAACTTTGCCAACACATGCGCACTACACAACCTCACATATCAATGATGAGCACAGCAGGCCGCCACGATGATGGAGAAGAGGCGAACGATTGTTCTTAGCCAGACTGAACCAACCTCGACTCGACCTCCGAAGCGAGCAAATACATTGCGATATGCACGAAAAGACTCGAGTTCAAGCGATGATGCTCTTGAGACCATGAGCACCAGCGCTTTTGTCAAGCGCGAGCGTGATGACTTTACACAAGGTAAGTCATTATCGGCGAGACTGTCGCTACCTATTGATGATACTATCGGTACCATGGCGACAAGCGCATCTATTCATAGCGGACGGCGGGGCATGCAAGCAAGCGGCGTGGCAGAAAGTCAGCGGAAACACAGCCGTGCCCCTAATAGGCCGGGCGATGTCTCGAGAGTACTTCCAGAAGAGCGGGTAAGCTTGAAGTGCACCACCTGTGGCAGAAGGAACCATACCGAGGAGACCTGCTACCAGATGCATCCCGAGCTTCGTCGAGCTCGTAAAGCACAGCTTACTGCGCAGCGAGGCGTCGATATCGCCACCGTGAAGATTGCGATCAAGTCAGCATGGAAGCTGAGGGCATCCGAGGTGCCACTGTCATGCAAAAAGATCTATTGCGTTTTGAAGGGAATCAAGCCTGGCTTCTATTACGAGTACTATGGCCCTGATGGAGCTGAGGCGCAGGTAAGAGGAATCTCAGACAGCCTCCATAAAGCCTTTCCGCAAGGCACTGGGAAGAAACTCTCCAGAGACAGGATTGGCGAATGTATTGCTGCTGCTGTGGCGTACATGAATCACGAGTCGGATTCATGCGAATATGGATGCGGCGGACAGTGCGAGGCTGCCAAACCCGAGGTCTCGCCTGAGTCGATGAAGGCGATAACCCAAGCTGCTACTATTGGAGCTCTAGTCAGCAACGTCAGAGTCACTAACAGGTCGCGCAACCATACTCGGAATCATCTGATCTGCAGGAGCTGTGGGGATCGTTCTCCTGTCGACAAAGGCAGAGTGTGTCAACAATGCCTCGACTCTGACGAAACGTCTACGCGTCTGACTGCAGCAGTGACGGATTTCAGTTTGTCCGAGGAGCAATACGAAGTGCTGAAGCTTGCCGCTCAAGGTCGAAATGTATTCTTCACCGGCGCTGCTGGAACCGGCAAGTCTCGATTGCTTGAGGCAATTGTACGCTACCTCAACAAGAGCGGACTATCACCTCAGGTCGTTGCTCCAACTGGGATGGCTGCCTTGCAAGTGTATGGGTCGACCATTCACTCTTACGCTGGCTGGAACGTCAAATTGGCCAAGAGCGCGCCGGGAGAGCTGAGTAGAGCTGCAAAAATGTCGAAGAACAGGCGGCGGTTCGACAACACTGATGTCTTGATCATCGATGAGATCAGCATGGTGGAAAGTGATATGTTCAGTCGATTCTCTTACGTTTTACAAGAAGGTTTGCTACGCGGCCAGTCTGATCGGCCTCCATTCGGGGATACGCAAGTCATTGTCACTGGTGACTTCTACCAACTGCCGCCCGTCCTACCGTTCGAGACTTGTATTAAATGCGGCGAAGAGCTCCAAGGGTGGAAGAGCAGAAAGGAAGATGTTTATAAATGTGAGCAGCATGGCGAATTTCGAGACGAAGACAAGTACGCATTTGCGAGTCCTGTGTGGAAGATTGTGACTTCGCCAACGTTGAGCTTCTGAAGGTACACCGTCAGCCAGACTCGCATTTTACGAACCTCCTACACCGGATGCGTAGAGGAGTAGATTGGACGTTTGAGCAGGAAAAGGTCCTTCTGGACCACGAGAACGACGTTGTCTTCGATGAAGCGGTCAAGTTGTGCCCGCTCCGAAAGGAAGCAGATGCCATCAACGATGCACATATGGAAGAGCTCACAACATCCGTTCATTCATACACATGTGTAGATGACTTGACCTGGGTCAGAGCACATCCCGAATTTGCGGATGCGGCACAGCTAGATGGCATGACGAAGGCACCGCTTCAGGCACTTTTCAGACATCGATATCAGGATAGCTTGGAGCTGAAAGAGGGCATGCTTGTGATCCTCACTCGAAATATCAGCACCAAAGACCAATTGGTCAACGGCAGTACTGGCAAAGTCGTTGGCTTCTCAAAGATAAGTGATGAGACCATGCCGCGCGCGAAGAAGAACAACAAGGACGTGCCGAGTAATGGAGAAGAGCTCATCGCCGGAGTCCATCGTCGCTACGCCGAAGACAAGATCCGCCACTTCAGGAATCAAGCCGAGGACAGACTTTGGCCGATCGTACGTCTCAAGAATGGGCAGGAGATCCCAATCTACGCGGACTGCTCCATCACTGAGCTTGGCAGAGATGAACCATACAGTCTGCTCTCACGCACCCAGATTCCATTGATCGCTGGCTGGGCACTCTCTATTCACAAGTCGCAGGGAATGACACTGGATAACGTGGTCACGAGTTTAGACAAGTGCTTCGCGCCGGGACAGGCGTACGTGGCGATGTCGAGAGCGAGGTCGTTGCGGAATATCCTTATACAATCTCTACCGCCGAAGTCTATGCTTTTGCCCGATCAGACTGTGCATGATTTTATGGAGAGAACCTTCGGCAATATCAAGTTGGAAGAGTTGGTAGGCGCTGGGGAAGAAGGTGAGCAGAGACAGGAAATTCAACTTGGAAGCAACGGAGAGGAGCACCATGATACCAGGGACTACGTTGAAATCATCCCAGATGAGATGCTTTCTGATCGCGAGGGCGATGACGACGAAAGCGACGACTACGGGGAGCTTGACGAGGAAGACGTCGAGCTTCTCAACCTTTGAGAGCTGGTGCATCAATGGCCTCGGACGTATTTCCTGCTTGCAGTGATACCCAATCAGCTTCAGCGTGCCTTTCTGCCATGTTTTTACGTCCACGTCCTCACAGCATCTCCAGTCTTAATAGTAGCCTGTCCTCCAATCTCAGCCGAAGCCAGACTTGTATGCACACCAAACAGCACTCTCCCACTGAACCTTCTCGTCTTTGCCAACGTGACGAATGGCTCCTGATTCTTCTCCGCGCTCTCCTGATCCACGCAGACCATCTGACAACGCCTACACCCACCCAAGAACTCAAAGCTCACCCCGTCACCATCACCGCCGATCCGCATCCCTTGCCAATCATCTTCCACCCACGGCTGTTCCTGTCCTGGCGGTAAGAACGGACTTTCCGCAAGCACAATGTTTGCACGAAAAACCGCTGGGTGGGCAGCTTTACCGCCTTTGGATTTGATGTTTTCGTTCAACCGGTTCAAGGAAGAGCGTGATATGGTTAGGATTGGAGATTCGTTGCTGAGGAGTATTGGGCGTTGCTGGTTGGGTTTCCTTCCCAAGTGCCAGAGATGTGCTTTGCTGTATCGTGCTGAGGGCGATACTTGGCTGGCGGCAGAGAATCGAGCTAGCGTGCACGACACGCCGATGGCCTTGGTGAAGAAGTCTGATATGGATTGGGATGTGTAGAGTCGCGATTGAATCTGGTCGCCGCAGACGGTTGTCTGAGTATTGCGGAAGGTGCATGTGTCGAAGTGTTGTGGATCTTTCGATAATGGTACTGTTATACTTTCTTCACTGCCAGCGAAAGTGATGCGTAGCACGCCCTTACTGAAATCGAGATAAGGTCGTATGAGCGCCATTCGTGGGTGTGCTTTTTGACTTAGGGCGACACCGTTGGCTTTCTTCACGATGCACCACTCGCGATCCCAGGATAGTCCTTCTTGGCGTATGTCCCAAGGAGTATCGTAAGGCACTCGCCATCCGGCGCAGCTCTTGATGGGATATACCGTCAGGCTTTCCACGTAGAAGCGCGATGTCCGCGGATCATTTACAAGTAGTGGCGAGGGAGGGCGGAAGCTTGACGGAGCTTTATCCACGAAGAACTCTTCGATGAAAGCGGTAAAGCGCGAGACATCCGAGGAGGAGCTCATTGCGCCAACACTGACACGTACTACTCCTGTCGGTTTCCCGTTCATGATGTCGTTCTCACTGCCGCAACGAAAGCCGGCTGAGAAGTTCTCCTTCATCTCCCATGGCTCCAGACTCAGGCTCGTTGCGACTCCGCCCGGATTACACAGCCCTCCAGTGCGGAGGTGTATATCACGGACAGAAGCGAGTTTCTCAAGTTCAGAGTTGCTGATCCAGCGGCCTTGACTGTCTTGAAGGTTGAAAGCTACGGTCGGACCTTGCGTGCTTGTATCGTTATACGAAGACGCTTCGTGATTGTAAATTTCGCAAACCTGTTTGCCGTTGCCATGCCGTAGTGCTGAGAGCGTTTCATAAAGCTTCTTGGCGAGCGCAGCAGTATGAGTAGCTACTCTCTCCAGGGATGAGAAGAGCTCTTGATGAGTTTGCATAGCTGCCCTTAGAGCAAGTATGCTATGAATAGGCAACGTGCCATCCTCTAAGCGAGCATGAAGAGCACCGGTCTTCGGCTCGTGCCATTGCTCTTTGAGACAGGTAACCATGTCCACTGTGCCACCTCCAAAGTACTTACGCCGGTCGAGCAGGTGAGCAGCATCCTTTTTGACGATAAGACCGCCCAAGTCTGGAAATCCAAAGATCTTCGTGAAGCTCAGAACAGTGAAGTCGGGTGCAGAGTCGACATTGTCCAAGCGAAGAGGCGACGTTGCGGCGTATGCGGCTGCGTCAAGCAGTGTATACACTTTGATAGCTGAGCGAAGTCGAGTCGGCCACTGCAAGGGAAGTCTCCGGCCGTTCATGTTCGATTGAGCAGGGTAGGCGAACAAGTGGGCGCGATCTGCGCGACATTCGTGCATCTCCTCAATCCAATTCTGGACCTCACAATCCGACTCGAAGCATCGATTCTGCGAAGCGATTTCCCGAACACCAACCAGGCTTGTATGCGAGTCAACATGATATCCATACCAGAAGCCCTGCTCCTGTTCACGCAACGCTTCCACGACTAATTTGACGGCAGCAGTTGTATTGGCAGTCCAAACGAGATCAAAATGCTCCGGATCAGCATCAAAGAATCGCAAAGCTTGTGATCGAATCAACTCAATGTCTTGTGTAGATCTTTGGCTAGATGAAGACGCCGAATGAGGATTCCCAAATAAATTGGCCATCATAGCAGCATGGAAGCGGTCCATAGAGGTCTTGCTGCACAGCGTGGTCCCGGCATGGTCCAAATAGAGGGAGCCTGTGAGCATGGGATATTCGCGTTTCCGCATGTCTTCGATGTAGGCATCGTAGGCTTCAGGAGTCAATTTCTCCAGGTCAGTCGCCATTGTTGGTGGTTCGTGAGCGTCTGCTCAAGATCGCCACGCCTCTCAACCGGCTTCGTCCCAAGATGAAAGGGCAGATCTTCGTTCACGGAGATGCGACATAGAGTCTTGATGTAATGATCGGGGCAAGACTTCGAGATTTCACGATGGATGTAGAGATATGCTGATGGCAGGCGCGGTTTGTGTATCGGCGTCGGAGGTGGCCGACGCAACGGAGGCACGCGCTCTTGCCTGCGCCACAGCTTGGCGACAGGCATTGTCGAATGCATTTTTCACTTCACGTCTCAATGCTTCATTGCGACAATGTTGATGTTCGGACACTCAAAAGCATTATAGTGGAGCGGGTGAGATCAAGAGAGGCTGCGCCGGGTTCGATGCAGATGGTGCCAAAGCCCATCGTGTATAATCGCCGCTGGGACACCTAGCAGAAGGCACCGCTCTGGCCTGCCTGGTATATGGCCGCATCGGTACTATGTAAGTGACGAGCCGGCGACCGAAGACGGCATTTGCATACCTACTGCGGCTGCTTTCTCTCGCGCCCCCGCATCATGTGCGAGCATCGTCAGGGCTGCTCAATTCGCATTCGCCAAGCACGCCATCACGCCGCCATGGCCCTGTCCCAAATGGCAGAGTGCGCGAGCGCGACTCTCCAGGCCTACCTCAGTCGGGCAAATGAGCGTCAAACTGGTTCGATAGCTGCTCGATCCAGCAGCCGGAGGGCATATCATGATACACCCGGCGTAGTGCGTGGCGCTACCACCCGCGGAAGCGCTGGTCAATTCCGCGGCGACCGAGATCGCCACGTCTTTTCAAATCCCTACAATCCGGGTTATGTTTCGCGATGCAGGGGCCTTTCAAGTCTTCCTCATTGCCCTGCGTTGGAGTCGTCCGGCGCGGCCAAGGTTGGAGTGTCTGATGCCGTGGTTACCGCCTAGAGCTGTACGAGCACTGCACTTTGATGGCACAGCTTACGCATAAGACACGCATGGCTCAAGCGCATGTCGCTTAGAATGACCCGACGAGCGTATTGTGTCTTGATGCTTTGAACGAAGCGCGGAGTCAAGATCAACAGCCACCATGCTGTCCGGATTTGACAGAGCTTGCCATGAGATTGACTGTTTACTATGCTCACCGACCGCGGTCAAGAGACGGTGCATGGTCGCTAGGAAAGGGTCCGATAGAGCCACTTGCCGTGTAGCTAGGTTGCCGCACTGAACGAGTGCATTTGATGGCTTCTTTGGTAGCAATCCTATGTTTGGGAGTTGCAAGACATCCGGCATTATCCGTGTTCCACGGCGACCAAAGTCCGCTGCCGTTCTACGCAGACAAGCGATTTGAGAAATGTGGAGCAGTTCGTGCCATGGAGTATTCTCGCTGCCACTCGCCAAGCTCAACGGCACGATTTGCGCTTGCACATGTGTGCATGGAAGTTCGGCCGAAGGGATCAATAAATTTGGGACCGGTTTGGTCGCAGCGACAATGTCAGCCCTGAGTCTTAATAGCTGCTTGATAGCACAAGGAAGTGCTGTCGGGTGTCGTAGTGCCAAGCGACCTCAAGCTTCCCGCGCAAATATGTCTTATATGGTGCCAGTAAGGTCTGCTTGTCGCCAATAGCCTGTTACGGCACCGGCATGGGCCATTATTTCACATGCACCCCATCTCGTCCGAGAGAAGACTGGAATCAGCTTTGATGATGTCCGTCGAAGGCGATCTGGGATATCCTTGTTGCTCGCAGATGAAAAATGTATCCCTCTGATCGAGTCAGCATGCCTGCAACCTCATTGCTTCGCGACCTTGGTGTCGGATCGTAAACACGATGGGACTTTGGCACAGTACCCGCACCTCAAGGTTCTGTACTGCCTATGCTCCTGGTTTGCAGGCAGAGCAGAGTCATTCGAGTCTTCAGCTGTAAGATAGAACGCTTGCTCCAACAAACGAATACCTGTCCAGGTGTGCTTCCAGTGATTGTCTCAGCACTGCTTCCCTGTCCGGTAAATATTAGTCAATCTTGTCCTTGCATGATGCGGCGCATCTCGATAATCGGGAAAACTTCTCCCTCTGGCGTTGATCCTCGCTAGCATCTTGCACTATCACATGGCAAGCCCATTTAAAGTTTGCCAAGAAAACCAGCCACACCTTGCTCGAACGCTTTGTTCGCAGCGAGTGAGCAAGAGGACGGAATCGGGTGCAGTATTCCGAACTTGCTCTCAATCGGCGACTCGATTGAGGCGCAGTCTCTGCTTTGCCCTTTGCTGTGACGTGGCTGAGGCTGATAAGCAGATTGTAGAAATTGTAGAGCAAGGATCGACTAAGGCTCTTGTTTAGGTTGCTACGACCTTGGTAGCTGCCGCAGATCATGTATTGCTTGTTTGGTTCGAACGAAGCCGACTGGACACCTTTTGTGGTTGACTGAGGGTCTCTTCGAACCTCACCGTGAAGCGTCTGTTAGCATTGCGTTGGCGACACTGCAAGCCTGGGAAGGTGGTCGCGATGAAGGACGGCAATCGTCGCGAAGCCGCAATCTTGGGTATCGTTTCTGACGGCAGTGCTAAGTCGAGCGCGTTGAGTGGCCAATGCTCATCCTGTAGATGGTCACAATCTGCTGCGCTTCAAGATAGCCCGCGTCGCCCCGGGGGAAGAGAAGTCATGGGTGATGCGTTCGTAGGTCGCTGGTAGGCGGGAGCATGATCGCTGATTCTTCGCTTACTTGCAGCCGATGGTGTCCTATCACACCATCGTCGCAAGACAGAGCCCGTTAGTCGACAATCCTGCAGAAGGTGAGGAATGACACGCGAGGGCCCAGTAAGGCAGCTTGCCGACCCAAGAGAAGAACGTCAAGACTATGCGAACCTGCGCATTCACCTGATCTCCCCGACCACAATGCCCTACGGAACTGGCAGGTCGACGATTCTACTCGTTCACCACCCGAGCTATAAATCCCGTAGTCGCGGCACAAGTAGCCACTCTCAACGCGACTTGCCTTGCGTTGTTTCGCATCGTGGTCAAGTGTGACCGAAGGCGTGTTGGCAAAGAATGGTCGTCTCATGTTGATGTGCGCGAAGCAGCTCACGAAATGTCTTGGCTCTCCTGGGCCCGGGAAACCCCTGGCAGCTGGATGTAGCTGCTGTGATTAACGCACCAATGCACGCAGCGCTGGGATTCCGAGGATGAGCGTTCGCGGTCGGCGTGCAGCCCGCACGCCAAATGGCATGTGGCGAACGCATCGGAGCTCAACGCAGCTCGCTCAATTCGGCGTCAAGAGGCTGAAATAGAGCCTCCCAATGCCGCGTATTGAGCATCTCGAGGCCGCGCCATCGGAGCATCCAGTAGGGCGGTTGAAGGGTGGCGGTAGATCGTCTGGTTGCAGCCGAGCTGTCACTTCTCCTGTTCCGTCAGATATCTGGTATAATGTCGGCGGGAATGCCGCTGTTCCCAACGCTCGACGTGCGGCAAGGCCCTCGATAACGCAACGCATACTACCTTATTAACATAGCACAGCAATTTGATGAGCTGGCCAGCGCAAAGAGGCACCAAGACCACCTGGCGTCATCCGAGGCCAGTCGCGGATGCGGGCCCAGCGATTCCTACTGGGGCTGATGTCCCAGCGCAACGGCGCAGCTGCTTGGAGCTGCAGGGAAGGTCGTGCAAGCCGAGCAAGCGCGCAGGAGTACGGCGAGATCCCCGCTGGATCTGAGCGAAAGCGGCTCGTCTCCTATTTGCTCGAGCCGCCCTCCGGTCTGTGGCTGGTGTGAGTAAGGTTGTATGTAGCTCGATGCGCAACATCGACGAGCACTCGTCGTTACGAGAACAGCAGCGCTTGGTTCTTCGCGCTGGTAGAGGTGGGGCAGAGACTACTGCTGCATGTCTCGCAGCGGCACCAGGGCATCGTCCCGTCACGGTCGCATTGCAGCACTTCTTAAAAGCTGCCTCAATGCGTCCTGCGTCCCATGCTGTGCCTGTGCATGTCCCAGTCGTTGAGCCGTGCTGCTGGGCCTCTGTGTTCTGGCATCTGCATTGAGTCTCGAGCGATCAACGACTGCTACATGTACTCCGCAGACTACTGATACAGGCATCGCTCTCAGCAGTCCGGTCTGAGCATTCATCGCCCAAGACGCACCCCGTCGTCACATCTGGGCCGGCCGTCGAAGCAGCCCCAGACAGCTTCCCAGCACACATGTACGAACCCAGCACAAGGCCATGCGGCCCCGTTGACATGCTCTAAATTGACTGGCCCTTCGCAGACTCAGCGTGCATCGCCGTGCAACACACACAATCAACACACCTCGCCACGCCGCCCGCCCGCCCTGCGCCTGACGCCTGTCCATATTCTCCGATGCCCCACTAGCCAGACCCAGACCTCGAGGCCCCGTTCGAAACTTTTGTGACCAGACCACGGCACAATGCTGCATGAGCAAGGGAAACTGTAGCGAGAGAGCTTGTGACGCATTGGGCACTATCGCAGAAGAGCGCATCGTCTACAGGGTGTCGTTGTCGTCGTCGTCGTTGGGGGAAGCGCTACCCGACGACCTGGTTGGACTCGAAGTCAATCACCCATATCACCCATCTCATCCACCGCGCCTGCCCACTCGAGGTCGGAGCTACCACACGAATACACTTTTGGTCATTGTCACTGCCTTTCGCGTTCTGGCTCCCGTGCTGTGCGCGTGAGAAATTGCTGCTGCACTGTCCCGCGTTGCGTACATTCTCCACAGGAAGGCACGTTTGGTTGTGACCACCATGCACGCGCAGGTCCCGTCTCAGCAACACCTCCAACACCACAGCCACCCGCTCTCGAACCCGGCCCAGTACTCCGCCAACGCCATATACGACAATCGATCACAGCAGCCAGGCTACGCCAACAGACAGAGCAACGGCGCGGACATGAATTCGAATCCATACCAGCAGTATGGCTATGGCCAGCCGCAGTCGTATCCTCCGCCGCCCCAGCAGCACCAACAGCCACCCCAGCAGCAACATCCACATCAACAACCTCAGCATCAACCGCAGCAAGGAGCGTATATGCAGCCTAGCCAGCGCTTACCTCCCTTGGTTCCTGGTATGCCTCCAGGAATGTCCGGAATGCATAACGTGCGAGAAGAACCTAGCGAAACGCCCGCTAGCTCTGCTAACACCCAGCAGCCGTCGCAATACAGCATGGTGGCTCCGCAGGCGCATCCTCAAATGCCATACCAGCCCCCACCACAGCAGTCGTTGCCTCCACCTCCGGCATCAAGAGCAGGCGCGAGCAATCAATCGGGCGAGAAGAAGATGTCACACAGCGGGTCCAGAAATGGCTACAAATACTCACTGCACGTTGTTCAGCAACCGCAGCGAGCAAGAATGTGTGGCTTTGGAGACAAAGATCGTCGGCCTATAACACCCCCGCCTTGCGTCCGCCTCGTTATCACCGATGAGGCAACAGGCCAAGAAGTCGACCTGGAAGACTTCCCCGGAGATTCGTCTTTCTTCGTGCTGCAGGTCGATCTCTGGGCAGAGAGCGCCGACCGTGAAGCCAATGTCGTGAGAGCCAGTAGCAACAGTCCGGCCGTAAGCATCAGCAGTGCAACCACGACGTCCTACCCACCACCGGCGGAACACCCTCGCCACATGGCCCACGAGCAGCCAATGATGTACATTGACCCACATGGTCAACCCATGTATGCCAATATGCCCGGCTATGCGGTGGCCATGGGCCGACCTGGTATGATGCCACAGCAGCAGTATGGCGGTGCCCTATACTATCCACAGATGCCCGGCCAACCCATACCATTCATGCAGCCGCCGCCGCAGCAGAGCGCCATGTACACTCGGAACCTGATCGGCAGTCTCACTGTGAATGCCGCGAGGCTCAAGGATAACGAGAACAAGCAAGGTTATTGGTTTGTGCTTCAGGATCTCAGTGTTCGAACTGAAGGTTTCTTCAGGTATGACTGTACTGAAACGTTCACTGAGACTGCGCTGACATGTGACCTTAGACTTCGAATGAGCTTCATCGACATCAGCAACCATGGCGGCCCGGGCGTAAGTCGAGGCAAGGCGCCCGTTCTCGCTTGGACATTCTCGGAAAAGTTCCAGGTGTACTCGGCAAAGAAGTTCCCAGGAGTCATCGAGTCGACCCCACTCAGCAAGGTCTTTGCACAGCAGGGTATCAAGATACCCATTAGGAAGGATAACAAGAATGAGGGCGGCGACGACGATGATGGTGATTGATTACGAACGCCCCCGTGAGCGTACTCACTTCCTTGGGTAGCTCACACTCGAGCTGTGGCTGCCTCAAGGATGCCAGTGGCCACCGCTGCGATGACAGTTCGACTACCTCCGCAATGTAAAAGGTCGCGGCCGAGGAACTCCAGGCGGCAACGGCGGAATGAAGACAGCGGCAATGACGGCCAGGACCTAGAGGCAGCGAAGTAAGCGGAGGCAATGTCGGGGCCAAAGAAGCCACTCTCGACCGTGACATGTCAACAACGAGTAACACAATGTTGAGGTCCGGTGGTAATGCGCCACAAGCCCGCCAGAACGTGCCCACGTGAGCACGCGATCATGGCCAGATTCTCGACTGCGAGCAATCCTCACACGTGAGGAGGTACACCGGTTTGGGGGTGCGGGTCATGTGTACGATTGCATGAGGGTATATTGTTTTATCACACAGCACGACACACAGGACCGTGTCGGACAGTACACAAGGCAGCACTAGAGATGTGTCAGCAACATAACGAGAGTAGACAGCAAGTCACGTCAAGGCGTGCCAGTGCAATATATTAGCAACTTTGTGCGCATTTCCTTTACCCATGTGTGTGCCTGTAGCACTTGACGAAGGACCACGCTCTCACTTACCTTCGAGAGAGGGTTCACCTAGACACTTAGTCGTCAGTCGCTCCGTCCGTACTATTTCTGGCGAAGCACATATGAGTGAAAGCAGCTCGTCATCTGTCGCTTCGGTAGAGCTACCTTCGAGCCTCTCGAGTGCCCCACTTCCCGTCGTCGCCCATCTTTGGCCGATCTCTATGCCCAGACGTTCACCACATCCGAAACGAGCACGAGACCTTACGCGCTAAACCGACGAGCTACGACACATACCCATAGGTCGCTCAGACCTCGATTGAACGGCCTGCCGATGCAAATGCCGTGCTCACGATAGAGCGCGCTCTCTCCTTCGACGCAGCAACATGCTAGCTCCAGGCAGAAGACGAGGATACTTGAGCGCATTGGAGCATGGTACAATTGCGCCTCGACGGATAGGGCTGCAAGATCTGAGATAGTAAGGGAACGCGAAAATGTTCGAAAAGGACATCTATCAGCTCATAAGAGGCCTGCGAGCCCATAAAGGCAACGAACGGGAATATATCCAGGAAAGTCTGCGAGAATGTCGGAAGGAGATCAAGGGCCAGGACATGGACCAAAAGGCGACGGCCTTGCTGAAGCTGGTATACCTTGAGATGTTTGGTCACGATATGTCGTGGGCGTCATTCAATGTGCTGGAGGTCATGTCCTCGGCCAAATACTTGCAGAAGAGGGTGGGTTATCTTGCGGCTGTACAGAGCTTCAGGCCGGACACGGAAGTCTTGATGCTGGCGGAGAATCTTCTGAAGAAGGATCTGAATTCACCAGACAAGATCACGATCCAGCTGCCGCTAAATGCGATCCCGCATGTCATCAACCCATCCATGGCTAATTCGCTGCTGGTGGACCTGATACCGAGGATGTCACACTCGTTACCTGCCATACGGAAGAAGACTATCGTCACGCTGTACCGCTTGGCGCTTGTATACCCCGAGACTCTGCGACCTGCTTGGCCGAAGATAAAAGAGCGCTTGCTGGACGAGAACGAGGATCCTAGCGTGACCGCGGCGATCGTCAATGTGGTATGTGAACTTGGATGGAGGAGACCGCACGATTTCCTACCACTTGCGCCACGCTTGTTCGAGCTTCTGACTGCGGGAGGCAATAACTGGATGGCCATCAAAATCATCAAACTGTTCTCGGTGCTGACACCGCTCGAACCGCGTTTGGTGAAGAAGTTGCTACCGCCATTGACATCGATCATCAAGACCACACCGGCTATGAGCTTGCTATACGAGTGCATCAACGGCATCATTCAAGGTGGCATCATGGAGGCAGCGGCGGGTACCACAGACGGCGATGAGATCGCTCGGCTGTGCGTGAACAAGCTGAGAGCTATGCTGGTAGTTGAAGGCGATCCAAATTTGCGATATGTGGCACTGCTTGCGTTTGTGAAGATTACGAGCTCCCATTCCGAGCTTGTTGCACAACATCAGGATGTCATTCTGGAGTGCATCGATGATCCAGACATATCGATACGCGCTCGGGCACTCGATCTGGCGATTGGGATGGTGAATGCGAACAATCTGCAAACGGTTGTCGAAAGACTGCTCAAGCAATTGCGAAGTGCTAGTAAGGCTTCCGCCGCTGACGAGCCTGAGAACGATCGCGCTATGCATGATGGAATCGTACCAATGGCCATGGAAGATGACGACGATGCTCGGACTTCAATACGACCGAAGGAGCCAAAGTCTAGACAGGCACCGCCTCTACCAGACGACTATCGGGTCTCGGTAATAGAGCGAGTCCTGGAGATGTGCTCTCGAGAAAACTACACGAACATGAACGACTTTGATTGGTACATTGGCGTACTAGTAGAGCTCGTCAAGCAATGTCCACTTTCTTCATCATCTACTATACTTAGCGGCAAGAACACCACCACTGCAGATGCCATTGGGTCAGAGCTGCTTAATGTGGCCGTCAGAGTGAAGGCAGTCCGACCCGATGCTGCAGCTGCAGCGCAGTCACTATTGCTCATCGAACAGCGAGAAGAACTTTTCCCGGCTGGCAGCACGGGCGGTCAAGGTGTGCTTGCCGCTGCAGCGTTTGTTGCTGGTGAGTACGCAGATATGCTTCCGGATCCAGAAGCTGTCTTGACGTCCTTACTACATGGGTCGAATGCACAGCTGTGTGCTGATGTCCTGCGCAGCTATGTGCAAGCTATCCCAAAAGTCTTTGTGGCCCTTACAAGTGATCAGCACAGTGGCTGGAGTTCGACTCGTCGTGGCACTACGACATTATGGACGACACGAATCATCCACTTTCTCGAGCCGCTAACACTGCATCCAAATCTTGAAGTCCAGGAAAGGTCCGTAGAATATCTTGACTTGATGCGGCTGGCTTCTGAAGCAGCGAGCAGTCAGCAAACAGACAACGAGACAGATGGCTACGCCGAGCCACCGTTACTACTCACTCAGGCCATACCTGGTCTGTTCTCTGGACATGAGCTCAACCCTGTGGCGGCGACAGCAATACGAAAAGTTCCTGTACCCGAAGAGCTGGACCTTGATGCACCGGTCAACAGCAGTCTGCAAATGCTGCTTAGCCAAGCTGAGTACGATATCGATATCGATGAAGGTAGCGACGAAATACATCGATTCTACTACGAGAAGCCTTCGACGGTGGGGGTGGACTACCAAAGGCCTGCTGCTGAGCTTCTTGGACCAGGTTCGGCCAGGGTATCGTCGTACCAGGAAGCCGATGAAGAAGCCGACCGTGAGTCTCTCCTGCGGAAGAAGGCCGAGCGAAGAGAGCGGTATAAGGACGATCCATACTACATCGACTCAGAGCGCAATTCAGGAAGTTCTACGCCGATGCATCAAATTTTGCGTAATGCAAATGGCGAAGAACTCGACGTCGATGCTATACCTGTCATGGAGCTCAATCTTGACATCAAGGATACAGCTCAACGGAAGCCGCGAGTCATATCGTCGCAACCAATACGAAAGCCGAAAAGGCACTTCGAGATTGCGGCAGATGAGACTCTCGGTGGCGACGATACTCTCTCGCTTTCCTCGAGCCCTGCCAAGCAAGGTGTATCGAGGGGTAAGAAGTCCCTTCTGCAACTTGATAGCAGTGGCTTGTCTTCGCTCTCCCTGAACGAGCCTTCAACAGGTGTCAACGGTAGCAGCAAGCTCGAGATCGAACGTCGCCAGGCCGAAGAAGATGAAATGGCGAAAGCTATGAAGGAGGTGGAGCGATTACGATTAGAAATGCAGAGGGCGCAAGAACGCATCCAGCCGAAAGATGTGCCCGAAGAAGGGACCATTGTCAAGCGGAAGAAGAAGAAGAAGTCGAGTGTGGAGTTCGCCGACGAGCCTGCGCCTGCTGCTGAGATGAATGGCGAGGAGGGCGGTGCTGTCAAGAAGAAGAAAAAGAAGAAGCGGAAAGAGGGTGAAGGAGAGAGCGCTGAGCCTTTACTCAATGCGGGACCTGACGCGGGAGAGGCCCAACACGTGGCGCCTACAAAGGTCAAGAAGAAGAAAAAGCGGCAGGTTACCTTTGATGAGGAATGATGATGTAGATGTTAGGAAACAAGAATTTACTGATGCCCATACGCTTGATTCTCGATCAACTTCCAGTGCTTACTTCTGCATCATTGATTACTCACCATCCCTTGTTGCAGCATTCGTCGTACTTCTCGTGAGTGCACCCGACTCTCCATCGCCCAAGGCTAATACAGTAAGCCAGGAGCGGGCGATGTATGTTGTAAAGATAAACACGGCGCTGTGGGGATGAGGAATGGATGGTCGGATGGTGGAGTGGTAGAGGAGAGGATGAGAAGATTGTTCCCAAGGTATGGAAATTCTGGCCGAGGGCAAGAGAATGTAGATGTGGGAAGGGGAAAGAGGATTTTTGAGCTAGGTCTTCACTCTCTCGAGCGTGTCATCTGGAGCTACGTCCATTGGACAGGGAGTGGTGTGCTGCAATGTCTTGTAATGGAGAGCACGGTTAAATATTGCACTTGATATCCTCCCGGTGACACAGAATTGGAGCAGTCCGTGGACGCTGGTCATGCTGCAAGCAGTGCAGAGCATTTCACAGCGCTGTTTGTTCCACGTATGTCTCTGATACGCGTCGCTTGCATGTAAGGGCTCCAGTAGGAACAGTTGAGAACCAGAGGCGAAGGATCGGTCTCATCATCCTCCAGGACGAGAAGGCAATCCTTTGTACATTGCATACGATGGCATGTCACTCTCTCACGCTGGAGATCGCAAATGGGCTAAGACAACAAAGACTGACGTACAAACGGTATGCAACGACACGGTGGATTGCTGAATGTACAAGAATGAGGCTCTCCACTAACCATCGGACTTGCCGCGCAGCTCAATGTCCCGTACCGTTAACATTTACGCCATTCGGCATGGGCAGCTGACCGGGCTTGGCCTGTCCGTTCGCCTGTTGCGGCGGAGGAGGAGGAGGTGGGCCGTACGTTCGAGGAGGCTGTGGTTGTTGGACAACCTCAATCTCCTCTTCAGTATCGTCGTCATATTCACCTTCTTCGTCTTCGTCGTAGTCCTCGTCGTATTCAGACTCGGTGTCGCCTTCACCTTCTAGGAACTCGTCTTCGTGGGCACCTGCGAGCAGAGAGTAATGTTAGTTCGGCTCGAAAGCTGTATGGGTGCCTCAGAAGACAGTGGAAGCAGTGAAACGAGGCATTGCACGAAGCGCCTCTCTCACAAACCTCAACTACCTAAGCCACTGCTCAACTCCTTGAGCCTTCAATTACTTACCTTGCTGTGCCTGTGCCACCTGCCCTGCACCACCATAGCCTTGGGTCTGCATCGCTCGACACAGCTTCTTGAGCTTCTCATTCTCACGAGTAAGGCGATCTATCGCCTGTTGACTTTGACTCCGCTCCTCGGCCATCTGAAAGATGTTTTTATTCGTCGCTTCTTGCTTTCTCGTCAGGTTGAGATTCTCTTTCTCTAGCCGCTTCGTCTTCTTGGACATCTCCTCCATCTCCTTCCGGAAGGTCAAGAAGAGGTCGTTGCTGTTGTTGAGGGTGTCTTCCACCTGCTTTGGGGTCAGTCAGTTACCAAGCTAGACATTCAGCGAAGCAAGTCGAATGCACCGGATAATGTTGAAGTAGAGAAGTGCTTACCTGCTTGAACTTCTCGACATAGACATTGAGTTGTCCCCGAAGCTCATTCTCGGTCTGGCTGAAAGTGCTGACTTGGCGGGTCAATTGGTGGCTCTTGCTGAGTTCGTTCTCTTGCGCCTTCTTTAGCTGTTCGTGGCGTGCCCTTTCGTATTGAATCTCGAGGTTCTTGACGGTGATGAGTGATTGGAAGTGCAATTCTCGGAGTTCGTACTGATGCAAGAAGGACGTGAACTTCTCCCTAAACAGCTTGTCCTGCTCCAATTCTTGTTGTCGTTCGGGCTGTTTTCGATCCGACACAACCGCTTCCACGTCCAACACCATGTTCTCCAATTTCCTATGCAGCTCATCGTTGCGATTCGCCGAATTCTCCTTGAGGTCGCGGTAGTCATCCTTGAGTTTCTTGTTCTCCCGCGTCAGCTCTCGACTCAGCTTTTCCAACTTCTCCTTCAACCCTCGCTCCCTCGTCCTGTCCTTGGTCACCTCCTCTTTCTCCTTCTGCAGCTGGTCGCCCCGCTTTTTGGCCTTGACGTGCTCCCGCTCGACCCGTTTCATCTCGCCCAGCAGTTCACTGTACTTTCTCTGCAGGATGTCCATCTTGCTGTTGTGCGGTTCAAGCGTATTGAGCAGCTGCGACAGATCGCGATTCGCCTTCTTGACTTCGGCCTCGATCTCGGCCGTAGCGCTCGACTCCTCGTGAGATTGGCCTTCGAGCTGCGAGATCTTTGACAGCAGCGCCTTGTGCGCATCGGTCGGATCAGGCGCGTTGTTCCCACCCTTCTTGCCCTTTCCCTTTCCTTTGGCTGGCGCAGGTGCAGTGGTCGGAGGAGGTGGCGGAGCGGTGACGGAGGCATCGGGGGAGGGGTACTCGACGGTCGAGGCGGGAGAGTGCCGAGAGGGCTGCTGCTGTGGGGCATGTTGCTGCTGCTGGTGGTGGGCGACTGCAGCCATTGGGTTCGGAGTGGCAGAGCGCTATCTCTGCCTTCGTATGCTGTATTCGAAGTTTGCAAAGGTAATCCGGGCAGCGCAGATTCGTCGACCAGATGGGCTGCCAGTCCGGGAAGGCAGACGGCAGACTTTGCGGTTACGCTGAGCTGGGCATCGACACAGCACTACTGCAACGCGCTGATATGCAAGTATATGTCGCTCAATGGGAATGAATGTATGCCGTGGGTGGACTCTGATGGCTCCCACTCCGAGTCGTGTCCCGGCGGCGACCACTCTCTGCTGATAGATGCTTTGGGAAGTCGTTGTGGCGCAATTTCGTGGCACATCAGCCGTGCGAGCGTTGGTCCAGAAGGTGTAGCTGTGCCGTGGGGTGCGATAGAGCCTAGAGGGTGGTACGGCGGGTGGTTACATGTCCTCACAGATGTGCCGTCGGTGTCGTCTGCGCAGAGAGGACTGCAGAAGTCATCGTCCGCGGCCACGATTCGCTCGCAACCGAGTGGCCACCATGCCGGAAGCGGCGTCGAGGCAAGCAGCTGGGGCGTCATCCCTCCCGCCCAGATCACATACAACATTGAAGCATACATGTACATGTACATGCAACAGTCGAAGAACACCTCATGCTCCCCCTCGATCCGCTTGACATTCACTTGATCACACTTGACGGTAGTAACCGCTTCCACTCATGTTGAGTACACTGCGAGCTGCTGCGCGCTCCCGCATCGTCTCGCCAGCCCAACGCATCCGCCTCCGACGCGACTACGCCTCCGTCACAGAACTCAGCCGTCTCCCCAAGCCAGGCGACCGCCTCCATGGCTTCACCCTCCAGCGATCGGAGCACTTTTCCGAGACGGAACTGTCCGCCCTGCACTTCCAACACGACAAGACGGGCGCCGACTATCTGCATATAGCAAGAGATGACAACAACAACGTCTTTGGCATCGGCTTCAAGACGAACCCGCCCGACGCCACTGGTGTGCCACACATCCTCGAGCACACGACACTATGCGGCTCGCAAAAGTACGTCAGGCTGGGATGCATGCGACGCAGGTAGGACGTAGGCTGATGATGGTCGGTAGGTACCCAGTGCGGGATCCCTTCTTCAAGATGATGCCCCGTTCCCTTCAAAACTTCATGAATGCCTTTACTTCTTCCGAGCACACCACCTATCCTTTTGCCACTACCAATGCCCAGGACTTCAAGAACCTCATGGGCGTCTACCTCGATGCGACTTTGAACCCACTTCTCAAAGAGACAGACTTTGTGCAAGAAGGTTGGAGGATCGGGCCGGAGAACCCCAAGGCGGAGGTCAAGGACGAGAAGGGCAGCGATTTGGTGTTCAAAGGTGTCGTCTACAATGAGATGAAGGGGCAGTCGTCCGATGCGGGATATCTGTACTACATTCGCTTCATGGAGCACATCTTCCCCGCCATCAACAACAGTGGCGGAGATCCAGCCAAGATGACCGACCTTACATACGAACAGCTGAAGAACTTCCACGCCGCACACTACCACCCGAGCAACAGCAAAATCATCACATATGGCGATCAGCCCGTGGAAGATCACCTTCGCTTTCTTGACGACCAGCTAGCAAGCTTCAACAAGCAGGAAATCGACACGGACATCAAGACTGTAGACCTGTTGGATGGCCCAAAGAGCGTCACCGTTAAGGGGCCAATCGATACTATGACTTCTCCCGACTCACAATTCAAGACGTCCGTATCGTGGCTCACCTGCGATCCAAACGACACTGATGAGTCCACTGGCCTTGCAATCGCCCTGAACCTGCTCATCGACGGGTACGGTTCGCCATTATATCGTGCTCTGATTGAGTCCGGTCTTGGCACAGACTTCTCACCCAATACAGGACTTCTCAACGAAGGACGAAGAGGCATTTTCTCCGTTGGTCTGACTGGCGTCAGGGAGGAGAACGTGCCCAAGGTCAAGGAAGCCATACTCGAAGCGGTCCGTGAGGCAGTCGCAAAAGGTCTGGAGGCGCAAAAGGTTGAGGGTCTCTTGCATCAGACAGAGCTTGGCCTGAAGCACCAGAACGTCAACTTTGGTCTTAAAGCGGTGCAGCGCCTGATCCGGAAATGGTTCAACGGCCTTGATCCATACGAGGCTCTTGCTGTCAAGGCTGACATTGATCGCTTCAAGGCTAATTATGCCCAGCCTGGATATCTCGAAGGTCTGCTCACGAAATATCTCCTCGTCGATAACACATTCACTTTCACCATGGCCCCAAGCACGACATACGCCGCTGAGCTCGCCGAGGAGGAAGCAAATCGTCTCAAATCAAAGATTGCCGAGGCCGTCAAGTCATATTCCAGCGAAGACGAGGCATACAAGCAGCTACGTGAACGAGAGTTGGCTCTTGTTAGAGAACAGGACGCTGGCCGTACGGCCTCGCTTGACAGCTTGCCCACTCTCAGAGTCACAGACATCCCACGTGAGAAGCCGGAAACTGAAGTCAGAGATGGCGCCGTCGATAGCGTGAAGGTGCAGTGGAGAGAGACCGCGACCAATGGACTTACCTACTTCCGCGCACTAGCACTGTTCGAAGATTTACCCACCGAGCTCAGAATGCTGGTACCGCTTTTCACGGACAGCATCATGCGGATAGGCACGAAGAACAAGACCGTGGAGCAGATTGAAGATCTGATCAAGCTAAAGACTGGTGGCATCAGTTTCGGGCATCATGCCACGTGCTCTCCGTACGACACACAAAAGGTCGAAGAGGGCTTCGCTTTGACCGGCTACGCCTTCGATGAGAATGTGCCGGCGATGTACGAGCTCATGCAGACAGTCTTGTTCGAAACTGATTTTGACTCGCCACATGCCGCCAGGATGATCAAACAATTACTGCGGACCGGCGCAGATGGCGTAGTGGATGGCATAGCCTCGAGCGGCCACTCCTTCGCGATGAGATATACAGCAGCAGCATTGTCGCCTGATATGAGAATGGCGGAGCAAACTAGCGGGCTGACACAGGTGAAACTCATTACAGCTCTTGCAGCTGCAGAAGACAGACCCGAAGCTATGGCCGAGCTCATCTCGAAACTCAAGACGATCCAATCGATTGTGGTCGCAAATATGCGCGCTGGCCAGATGCGCGTGGCGCTCACTTGTGGTGCAGATGCAACCTCTGCCAACGAGTCCGCGCTGCAAAACTTCATGACTACCACGAGCAAGTACAATCTTCCTACTCCATCAGTGATCGCGACAGGTCAAAGCCAGCTCGACTTTACCGCGCACCAGAAGACCTTATTCAACCTTCCCTACCAGGTCTCATACTCAGCCATCGCAGTGCCTACAGCTCCATACTCCGACCAGTCTACCGCACCGATCGCCATCCTCGCAAAGCTCCTTACACACAAGCACCTCCACCCCGAGATACGCGAAAAGGGCGGCGCCTATGGTGGCGGTGCATACACCAGAAGTATTCAAGGCATATTTGGCATGTACTCCTACCGAGACCCTAACCCGACCAACACCCTTCGCATCTACAACGAAGCCGCCCAGTGGGCCGCTGAGCAAGAGTGGTCCGACCGAGAACTCGAAGAAGCCAAGCTCTCTATATTCCAAGGTGTCGATGCGCCGAGAAGTGTTAATAGTGAGGGTATGACGCGCTTTTTGACTGGTATTGATCACAAGCTAGATCAGAAGAGACGGCAGTGGCTGCTGGATGTCACGGCGAAGGACGTCAAGGAGGCTGCACGGAGGATTGGGAAGTCGGTTGAGGAGAAGGCGTATATTACTGTTTTGGGCAATGCGGAGAAACAGAAGTTCCATAGGGAGGGGGATGAATGGAAGGTCGAGGATATGGGACTGGCGAAAGAGCAGCCGGAGGTTGTCGCTGAAGAAATGAGGGCAAAGTTGTAGAGTGCAGGACGAGAGGGGAATATGTGTGTGTATAGTGGTCATACCCTGCTCTCTGTGCCGATATGGAATGTTCAGAAACGCTCGAACGATCACGCAGCGAACGACGAGTCCCATTCACGACGTTGCTCTTGTCCACACACTGCGTTCGTGTCGGTCGCATTGACGATACACGAGTACAACGATTGTATCCTGCCCCTCTTCGCCAACTCCCTTGAGCCCTCATTGGCCGCAGACCTGCAAGCAACACGGTGGCCACAGCCACTTCTGAGCTTTCGAAGCCTCACAGACGGAGGAGATGGATAGGAGAAGAAAGATACTAAGCTGAAACGTCTTCGCGTTGATTTTCTCCACCTTCGCTGAGACCATGATCCGGACATGATGTGGCTCGGCTACAAAGACTGTGATGTCGTCTAAACACCATAGGTCTGGTCTAACGAGGATGCGAAGCTGTGTGTGGTGAGCAATGGGAAAGTTTCCTGGAGGAGCTGCACGACACTATGGGTCAGGTCATTCGAGATGTCATCCTTGCCAAGCAAGAGCCGCGGAAGGAGCATCTCGGAATGCCAAGCAAGTACTATGCTTGGGAGGATCACTAGCACAGAGCCACGAGGCTGTTCAGAGATGAGATAGATGAACGAGTGGCGGGTGCATCTGAAAATCAGGGGTACCCCGAAATGTATGCCGAGTAAATGTATTTGTGGTAACGGAGGCTTCAGGGTGAATGCGGACTGGCCGTACCTGCGGGACATTCTCTGATGACAACTGCAGTCAATGAGAGCAGCCGCTGTAGAAGTGAGCGTCCAGCCTTGGTAGGCAATCCAGCGTGTCGATGGAAATGGTATGCGTCAGCCTTCCATCTCAAGAGCATATCTGAGGCAGAACGGACCGTGGCGTTTCTGGGGTGCCTGAAGCTTGCCCCGAACACCAGTGACACTTGGCAGCTAGCGAAATGGGCATGTGATCGCGCTGTGAGACTGAGCCATCGACCGCGACTCGCATATGCTCCACTTCGATCGCTTTGGCAGCATCTTTCCCAGCTTCTTCACCTGTTACATTGCTTCCTGCTAGCCAACCACAGCCTCCCACATTGCAATTCCTGTTGCCACCACCGTCAATCAACCAAAATCTCAGTACGGGGCACTGCATACAACCACAGCTCCGCCACTACCAGTCACCGCTGCTTCTTAGTTCTCCTCGGTAGACACATCCCTGGAAACTAAGATCACAGAAATCACGTAGTATCGACGCCCACGACCAAGAACAGTACACAAGCACTTCTCACACGTGCGCTGCCGCAATCTCGATGCACACAATGTCTCATTTGGTCCTCAGCCCAAGGAAAGAAACTCAGTCGGCAATGTCTCCAACTCCACTATCGCATCACCTCACCGACAGACCTACTAACATCAAAGTCATCAACCGCGATGTGTTCAGTCCAGAATTGGAGGAGTTGTGTGGCATGCTCATAGTACACCGTCTGCACCCGGTCGACCAGTCCGCGATTCTGACGACTTGTTTGAGCACGGTCATAGCGGGCACGACTTTCGGCGAGCACCTCGACTTCATTATCTCCCCGGAAAGCAGTCTGGCTGAGCGTTCGAGCACTATGGCGCTTGGCGCAGCGCCGAGCGAGTATCAAAATGCTCTGAGCGAACAAATCACAGTCTCAGCACATCTTTCGCCAACAAGTGCGTCGAAGGCCGTTGTCGCTGAGCGTGAGATGGTGGTTGCTGGGTTATCCAATGTCATGATCACGGTGATAATTCTAGCTTTTACGATCTCAATGGCCAGGATCATGTGCGAACTCTGCTGGAGAAGACTCAAACCCGATGCTGCTACTGCCGAGATCGCAAAGACCCTTATCGGCTGGGCGACAGGAATATCATTGGGGAGCAGAGATGCAAGGACATGATGTCTTCTTGAGACCACGAATGCTGCTGCCAAGTCTGCGGCCAAGAGAAGTTGACTGATATCCACGAAGTCTCCAGAGCTATTCTCGGCGACCAGCGGTCACAGCGCAGCAGAAGATCGATTTACCTCGTCGAGAACCTTTTCCAGCATTCGGTGTTATTTCAGGAGGCATAGCCCACATATGACCGGGTCCAGAGCACCAGGCGATCTGAACTGCGATTCACATCCATTCTGCAACACCTTCACCCCAGCGTAGGGCTTCCTGCATAGGCACAGGCGGAAGACTCCGCTTAGCACTGCCCATACATAGCGTTCAATCAAATGCGTGCTATATTATCGTTAGCAATCTAACCAGTTCAAACCCTTTTTCGAAGCGTTGGCGTCATCGATGTCAGGTCGTCTGCTAGTGGCCGAGAAATGGTAGAGCTCGACTTTCTTCTCTGCTTGAAATCTGGGGGAGCTGTCCCACGGGTAATGACACTTCGATTATCCCGTGGCATTGCTGCATGCAGTGTGTACCAGCCCTAATTCGCCCTATGAGATGCGAAATGCAATGTGTGTTTGCTGTCTTTGCCATAGCCAGTGTTTCCGTGATCCGTGCCGTGAGATGCCGCTGGTCGATCTTCCTTCGCGGTCCCGCAAGTTTCAAATTCATCGTCGGCCTTCTCCTCTCCCCAAGCACAGCAGACAGAATTTCAGGCCTGCTTATAGCGGAAGTCGATACTGATGTTGAAAGGAATGACATAAGGCAGTTGTGGTCAACTTTTCCTTCCGAGACCCGATTCCAAATTCGGTAGCTCGCCGTGGCGTTCTCGCCAGGCAATTCGCAACCCCACTCTCATGCAACCTGATGATGGACTTGTACAAGGCGGAAATCCTTCGACAGGCCCTGATGCGGTAGGTGGTATTTTCGATGGAGCTGTGGTGCATGTCTTTTAACCGCCAAAGAGCTGCTGTGGGTTGAGATTCAGACAGTCTTCGCCAACAGAGTCTTCACCCGTGAGCAGGCCTTTGCAGATATGGATCCCTCGATCCCTACCACGAGCTCTACGAACGAGCCTAGTAGTAAGAGAGTCAAGCTTGACCCATCCATCGACCTTCTCTTCTCCCAAGCATCCTCCTCCCGCTCCAACAGCGCCGGCACACCAGACACAGAGCCCGAACCTCTCCGCATCACACGTCGCTTCGCGACCGGTCTGAATGAGAGAGCCTGGGACGATCCATGCAATGAACACTTCCATCCGACGTACCGAGCGCTGCACGACAATGTAAAGACCGAGATCACCCACGAGCAAGAGCAGTTGATGCACAAGGCGATCTGTGCACAGTTTCCGGATTTTCACATGGAGGTCCTGAACGAGGAGATCGATCTGAATGAGATGGCCGGCACTGCGATCGTCTGGTTGTTCATTCGAGCCACGGGGGGTCTGCCAGGTGTCCAGCGTGATGCGATTGGTGTGTTCCGATGGAAGAAAGAGCGTGGCAAGTGGTGGTGTGTGTACCACGCTGGATTCAGAGAACCTATGGCGGTGTACTAGTTAATAGGCATATCTGGGTGGAGTGAATGCTCAAGATCACATCGCCGCTGAGTTGGAGTGCCGGGTTGGCTAACGATCCCATGCTCGCGGCTCTGGCAAGCTCAAAGGCGGAAAATGCAGTGCCATCGTCTAACGACGATTGCCAAAATTGGGGCCGCACGGTGCGTGATGGAGACGATGTCACGATATTGACAGCACTGCCAGCGTGCTCGAAAGCAAGTGACTAGGCATGCAATTCATGGGTCAGATAGAAAGGAAGTATCGTGCGGCGTTCGATATATGTATCTAAATCCTCCGTTTATGGAGCCCTGGTGGGTCCGGGCAAGAGTTAGCGCCACTTTAGAATCTAGTCCGGGGCTCATGTGCACTGTTTCCCAGCATTACTGACATCAAGCAACGACTGTCTGCCAACAACTCACCAACTTCCATTAGGCATGGTCTGCTTATTATAGCTAATGATCTATCCCAGGTAGAAGGACGCCTTTGCTACATGCGGGTATACCTTGCTCGGCTTCGACAACCAGTGGCAGGAACGCAAAGATGAGACGCTTGCGTCCTGATCGAGCATATGCCACTGGATTGCGACCCTCCTATCGACTGAATCGCTAATCAACGCTGTGGCCCGTTCGTCGAAGCTTGGCAGGTCCATCGCGCCGCCATCCAAGCGTGCGGCGACAGGAATCGCAAGGCACCTTCCAGAAGCGTGTCGCCGACCAAGTTTCCAGCTTCTTTGCGTCCATCATCGATCAGGCTGTCTCACTGAATCATGAGTATAGTCTCTTGATCAAGCTTGTCAAGTTAGTGTGTGCTGAGTCAAATACGAGACCAGGACCTACTCTGCAGTCCAAGACCATATCAGCAAGAGTGCCTCACCCATGGCTCAACTTGTGACCACACCTGTATGCGATACGAACTGCTCTCGCGACAGCATGGAGATCTCATCTCGGCGTCACTACGATGAGAAAAAGGAGGAGGAGACTGTGAATGCGGAATTGGATTTTCAATCGATCCGGCAGGGGGTACAAGGAGCTGTACGAGAAGGTCGGACGTGGATGTACATGGTAATTCTGGCAGGGATCGACTCGGTACGCCATTCCTGAGGTGATGATAGCATTGTCAACAGCGTCTGGACTGTGATTTATCATCACGATGTTCTTCATCTCGGCTTGGCTATTGAGCCGGTGTCCGCCCCTTTCGAAAACGCCTGATTTGAGCTTACTGTGTAATGTTTGAAAGGGTCCCTTACATACAGGGTGCCTTGAGCATCGGCTGACGTGAGATAAAGTTCCGGCGATCTCAGCCATATAGGTGCAACTCTGCCAGATCTGGCGGATTATGGTAGGTATCCTTCACAGGCTCGACCAGTAGCCCGCCTCGATCTTCCTTGGAGAATTAAGTCCTTTTTGATTCTTCTTCCCAACCCGCTATGGTTAACATCGCTCCCGTCATGAGAGCTAACTTTCTCGCCGCTTTACGAACAATTCGTTCAAAGGTCCCTTCCTGGCTTCGAAAGTTTCATCGCTTCGTGCTTCGAATCGAAATTATCTACGGTCCACCTCGACAGCCATGCGATCGGCCTCTGACTTCGCTTGATTGGCTTTCTTCTCTTGTCGGTCTGCTTCCCGCTTCATGCGAGCTGCCTCAGAGGTCATGGGGCTCATAGTGCTTCCCAGACTCGGAGCCTCTTGATACAATCTTTCGGACGTTTGCTTCGTCATGGTATGTGTCTCGAGGCTGGGCTTCGCCAGTGCTTGATCCAGTGTGCTCTCGATAGTGGAACCGGCGGCTACATCAGGTCATGTGGGATCCGGACGCGGTCGCACGGTAGTCAGCTGATCTTGCAACTCGCTCGGGTCCATCGTTGAGCACAGTAGCCAAGTGGAGATCCCTCCTTTTCGTAAAGGCTCTGGCGGAGCCGGTTAAGGCATGTTCGCTTACTAAAACGTGGGTGCGTACAGAAAAGCCAAGACAGCAAAGGAAGAGATTCATCAAGCTACGCTGACCTTGGGTGGCGTGCTCCGCTTGGTAGCGTCTGAAATCACTGTCATTACAACTGCGAAACTTCAAAGTTTCTTCCCTCCCTTAGCCGAGTCTGCGTTCGGGAGGTGGTGTACTTAGCCAACAGCGGTGATGCGAGTTTGATGTTCAAACAATCAACGACAAGCTCAAGGTCCATAGTCGGTGGCTCATGGCACGCCTCGAATACCCCTCTTGCGTATATGTCCAGAGCTGGGATCGTTCTTGAAGTTTTCTAAGGACTTTGGCGAGACCGGTGAGACACAAGGCCGCGGCCGGCACCCGAACGGATCGTGCAGCGACAAGCTCCACGTGGAGACGGATCGCCGTAGCCCGACGGCCGCCACTGGAGCAGGCTCCGGCGAACCTTTTGAGCCTGCGGCGCAGCTAGGTAGGAGCCATCCATTTCCTGTGCTTCCATGCGTGCGACAGTGAGCTCGCAAGTGTCCAGCTGTTTCAGGTAGTCGTTGACAGCTTGAAGTCGTCTACGTGCTGTTCCCACTGATGCTTTCGCTGCGAGCTGACACTCCCCTCTTACGGCACGCGCCGGGCTGGTGTTCCTGACGATCGCTTCTAGATTGGGATACGTCGATGACATTGGGAAGCTGCAGATCGTCCAGGAACATGGCTCAGTGTCTCGTCAAAGCTCGTTGTTGCGTACGCTCACAACATTAGATGTTAGGAAATGGAGTCTTCATTGTTCCGTTGAAGGTGCTTGCATAGCTGGCAGAAGTGAGACCTCCCCTGGAGACCAATGCACGCCTATCATGCGGCCGAACCCTAACCGGGCCTTCTTCGAGAGTGCTTGCGAGGCCAGCCTCCTGCTGGTGAGCATGTATTGCAGTCGAGATTGTCGTTCCGAGCTGCGGCGATGAAGAGTCTGCAAGAGAGGAGAGCCCTGGTGTGGTCAGCGTGCAAGGAAAGCCAACAAATGTCGGTTTAGTCGTGTGTGTCGGAGTCGGACAAGTGTGCAGGGCTGAGACGATTGTCATCTCCCTTCCTTGCCCGCGACTTCGACTCCGACGAACTAGCTTCAATACGTGTACCGTTGGGCAAGCGCTTGACGTTAGCACCGCATCATCGCATGGAGATGTCATTCGGCGTGGCAAGCTACAGGACTTGTACTACCGTGGTGACGACGTGCCGCTGTGAAGCACCACGGTGTCGAAGGCGCGCTGCCAGCAGGGCAGACAGCATGGGACGACACTTGTAGCGGTGCTTGAATCTCGAACGAGGAAGATGGGGCGTCGGGCTAGCGTGTGCGATGTGCAAGCTAAAGGAGTAGCTGCATTTAGTTTGCAGGTACACGAACTTTACCCCAAGCTTCACTCAAATGAGTCGCGTTATCCTTCAATATTTGACCGGGGCCGGGAGCAGTAGGTGGTGGTCGTGCCTGCTATTCATTGGGTGGAAGTGAGCGGCGGCTGCCAGTTTGGACCAGCAATCGACCGGGACAGCATTGGGCGTCGCAAGCTCCCACAACTCCCGCGGCCCAGGCGCAGCGCCTGATCCTAGCACACAACAAGATCCACAGGCAGGCACTCTGCTCTTTTGCAACAAGCGACAGCCTTCTCAACCACCTGCACCCTCCACTCGCTCCTCGTCGCCACGGCCTGTAGGCACGCACATGCACCACCACCACGCTCTCTGATACATCGACTATATTCGCTTCCGCTGGCCTGTGTACAGCGCCCCAATTGTTCATCACCAGCCAGCACGTCCCAGAGCCGTGACTGCAACCACGACCGCTTGTGCATCGCGCTCAGCCACCACATCTTTCCGAAATTCGCGTGCCTTCAACCACTCCCGGTCCTCATCTCCAGCGAACGACCAGCATCCCGCCTGCCCTGTTCCCCATATTGCTGGCCATAAACTCACATCGACCGACACATCGCCTTTGACTTCGACGTCGGGCTGCCATCACACCCTTCCAGGCTCGTCATGGCTTCCAACACAACCTTCGGGGCCGTCATTGTCCCAACTCAGCCAAAGTCGAACCAGGGCCGACTGCTCCCAGTGGCAGACTCTCCAGCACTCACGCCTGCTGTTTCTCGTGACGGCTCGCAACTCTCCGACTACGAGAACCGACCGATCCCACCGCACTCGCCATTCTACCAACACCCACCCGCCTCGCACGAAGTCGTCGCCCATAGCAGATCGAACTCCGGCAAGCTGGACACCATCGTTTTCGAGAAGGATGTGGAGCATGGTAACGCCACCCCGCTGTCGCCCTCGAGCGACGAGCACCCATTCGGCAAGAACGTAGCCATCGTAGACAACAAGGAGTGTGAGATGTGGCCATCGAAACAAACACTCAAGCAGAAGTACCAGCAGGGGAAGAAACAACGACGGGAGCAGAAGGGAGGAGTGTTTGCCCCGGTAGCCAATCGATGGGCGAAGCTGAGCAAGAAGCAAAAGCTCTGGACAAAGCTCGGTCTTGCACTGTTCTTGGTAGGCATTGCCGTCGCCATTGGTGTTGGCATCAGCGTCGCGGTCAAAGGCTCCTACTATGTCAACAGCGGCACCAGCGCGGATATCGGAAAGTAGTGGACGGCGCCAATCGTCAAAGGTATGCACACCGTCCCGCCTATTTGCCAGTTTGCAACAGGCTGACGCAGTCAGGCATACACACCATCCTTCCAACATGGACCAGCTCGACCCATTGCCTGCTGGCTGGCCACGCAACGCTCGTTACGATTCCCATTTGCTGCATTCATTTGTACAGTTTCATGCAAGGTGCTTGGGAGTTATGGTAGCGATTGCATTTGGGACAGTATTTTGACCACGGGTGGTCTCACATCATGGCCGAAAGCGCCACTCGATAATTTGTATGCATCTCGTAAGGTAGCCACGAAGTGCTGCAAACCTTCAGAAACTCATGACCAAAGACATGGCTTAAAGCGAAGGTGAGCAACCAACTCACTAGCTAATATGTAGTAGCTATCGCGCGAGCACGAACCGGTGAGACTCGAACATTACAACCGCCTCGACATCACGATCATGAATCACGATGGTATAGTCGAGGTCTGAAGATAATAGCGCCGTGGCTTGGACGTTCCCGCGTGACATGCAGCTGGCTGGCTGTTCTTGCAGCTGAAGTAGCTGTCCCTTTCCCATCAAAGCCATTGTCACAACTTCGTCTGCCTGATATGAAACTCCACCTCCTACTCCACGACGACATGATTGTCTCCGACTCCAGACGAGCCCTCGAAGGGACGGGATGCAGGATCTACGAGGGTCTTAGTGATATGAGATTTCGTCCACAAGGACACTGGAAGGGTTGTGGGAGCGATGAATACGCATTCCCGATGAAGCTTGTACAACTTCTCGTCAGGTGTCCCTCAGAATCGTGACGGAGCAAGCCAATGCCCGCGGGACCTCGTCAAACGGCATCAGACTCGTGATCCTCACCGGCTATCTCAACTCAGCCGGACCAGGAGGCGTATCAGTATTTTACGCAGCATTCTCCACCGGCCATAGATGTGAGGGAACAGGTGTCGCAGGATGAGAGGTATAGGAACAGAATGGGGATCTCCACTGGGTTTGACAAGGCGAATGAGGCACATGCGTCGATTGATCATATTCTGGCTGGCAAGAAGAGTAAGCGAAGGTTGAGAATGTACATGTATGCGGTGCTGGCGAATGTCTTTGACAAGGGGTTGAATTACAATGATCATCGGGCCGTTGTAAGTGAGCCGCAGCTAAGTCCAGGAGAATGAGGTGGAGGAGGAGGAGGAGGATTGGAGAGAACAGGGCGTCTTGATGAGGCGTGATGTCAAAGTGCTTATCACGTCCGATCTCTCGGGCACGGATGCAAGAGCACGACATCTAGCGAGGCGGATCGTTCACACTTTCCTTGCCATTGCGATGGAGGGTAGCTGTACTGAAGTCACTACAGTAAGTGTCATGGCACACTCTCCAGCAACGCCAATCCAATGTGTCTTCATCTCAACTGTAATGATGAGGTTGATTTACTCCCATCTCGGACATCTCAGTGCCTGTACGAAGGACACTGTTTGAAGCCTCTAGCTCCAGCACATGTAATGATTACCAGCAAGCTCACACTTCTCTGACCGCGCGACCCGAATCTAGGCAGCTCAGACTTCTCATTGCCAAAAGCGCTGTGGACTCTTCTCGGACCACAACGTGCCATCATGAAGAGAAAGAGAGCAGCAGCAATGGAGAGCAGAACCCACGATCCCGACACCGACACCGATTCCACCCTCGGCTCCCGTGGACAGCCCACCACCACCAGAGTTCGACGAATTCTCAGCAGTGGGCACAGCCGTCGAATGATAGCATCGCCCACCGCGCTTGGCAACCTCCCAACCTCATCGAGCGAATTTTGTCCCATTATGGTTCTGAACAAGCACTTTACCCATATTACAACTACAATTCTCCTTCCCAGTCTCTATCTCTATCTCTATCTTCTCCGGAGGACGTGCACACCGCGTCCAGAGATCCCCACCTCTTCTCCATCGCGCCGCGCCAAAGCTACCCAACGCACGTCGAGGTATTTTCTTCGTTGTGGGCAGACGCTGACCCGGATAAAAGAGTCGGGTGCAGCCGGCGATGTAAGTTACGACTGTGGCGTCGTTATAGCAGGTGTTGGAGGAGAGGCAGTAGTCGCCCTTCGTCACAGCAGCCATGAGGGACGGAGAGGGCGGAGGTGTTGGTTGTCATTTTGGTGGTGGTGTTTTGGCCTGGATATCTGGAGAGGTTCAGCCTGGCCGCCTAAAGCGGCCCGGACTGGAGAAGGAAGGGGAGTGTGTTCTTGGCATCGACCACCGTGTCGCTTTGGAAGTGTTTTGACGATGATGCTTCGGGCGCCTAGAGGAGCGACGGGGCTTACGTGGCGTTTCTGACGCCAGAGTCGGTAGCAAATGGCGTGACCACTATCGCGGGCGATGCTGTGGATGCAAGGCAGCTGCGTTTAGTCTTCACGCGAATTGCCGTGAAGAACACGCGTTTGGTCGAGACTGAGACGTACTAACGAGTAACTGTCTCCCCTCACGCCTTGCCTTTCCCCTTCGCTCGCCTCCTCTCCCAGATCATGACATAGCTCTCCTTGGTCGCCAGAAGGTCGGCATTGACCTTCTCCACAAACAAATCCTGCATCTCCCACCACTGATTGCTATCAGCGCCCTCCTTGACTTGCGCTTTCCACACTTTCCGTTCAGCCTCGCCCTCCACGGAGTCATCTCGTACTTTCACACCTTCGTATGTAATATTCGCGACCAAGTCATAGATGATCGGTTCGCCGGTCGCGTGGAGTTTGGGATCTGGCTGAACATATGGACTCATATCCAGTGCGCGCGGATTAAATGTAACAATCGTCGGATTGCGTTGCGATTGCAGAAACTTGTTGGGCTGGAAACGCTTCACGTGCATGACAAGGTAAGGTGGGAGTGGGTGCTGTAGTCGATATCGTACTCGGGTATTCATGCGTTCTTGCCCTGTGATGCCGTTGTACTTCTGCAAGACTGTGGTGAGTGGTACTTGCGGAATGATGTTCTTCTCGACGTCGTCTTGGAAGAGGGGTGCGGGTGGTAGATCTAGCGTGAGGATCATGAAGGGTGAAGTCTGCGATTTGATGTCGGCGTCTTCAAAGCGGAGACGATCACCGGCGTCAGCACGGGCACTGATCGCTTGTGATTCGACACGTAGTGAACCTTGAAAGATCTTTTGAACTAGAGAGCTTCGTGGTTTCGTCTTGCTTCCGCCAAGAGCCAGATGGAGATTGTTCAGGAACCAGCTCAGGAAGTCGACTGGATCGGCCTGCTCGGTGAGTAAAAATTTCTTGTTACTTCGCAGCGCAATCTCCTGTATCAGCTCGTGCGGCGAAACGTGCGACTTGAAGGACTTTGGGTTCCAGATTTTCCGCACCATTACACTGAAGCGCTTCACCAGCTCGGGTCGTGACGATAGATCCTCCAGCATGAGGAAGTCTCGTAGAGGTCGTACGTGCGATAGTGCTTGTACCACGACGTTCAGGTAGTCGTTCGCTTTGATGTTGTTCAACCCAACGAATCCTGGTATATACCTCCTCCCTAGCAGATCCCATTGCGGCGTCGGCTCCTTGTCCAGCGCCTTGATCTCTTCTTGCGAGAATCGTGGGTCTACCACAACCTTGATGTCGTCCAAGCTATTGTTCTTCACCTCGTAGCCTTCCGGCAGCACGTAGACCTTCTTCGTTTCCATGTTGATAAAGACATGGTGGTTCTCCTCAAGTGCGTGAAAGTATGCTGGCGTCTTTGGTCCTCTTCCAGAAAAGTACTTCCCGCACACCAAACACGCGTACACGTTGATGTTCGAAAGTGTGACTGAGCATAACTTTTCGAAATCAAAGTCGAGTCGCGTTCGTGATATCGTGTCGAGGTACAGATCTGAGTATCCTTCCGTCGCTTCCTTCTGTCGCAAAGAGCCTATGCCTTGATATGCGACCTCCTCCTCATCCTCCTCTTTGTCCTCGTCGGCTCCGTTCGAGGCGCCGCCATTCGAGTGACCATTCTGGGTTACCTTGGCAGGTAGAGGTGGTGGAGGAAGATCTCCATCCGGCACATCTTGCACGCGCGCTTTCTTTGATGCTGGCGAGTCGGTATACGACTGCTCCAAAGGCGATTCGGCAGGTCGCTTAGCCATCGTGTTGTACTATGGCTTCGGCACAAACTACTGCGGCTCTCGGAGGTGTTTGTCAAGATGCCGCTGAAAGTGAAGGCCTTCAAGCTCGGGCCCCAGTCAAAAATGGTAGAGCCATCACAACCCTCTTTCTTCCTCCAGCACGACCACGACTATGGGCGACATCATCAAAACGAACAAGTCGAGCACCACAGGTCATCATATGAACGGACTTTCCATCAAGGTAGGGTTGCTACGATGTGACTGACATTGGAAATAGAAGGGCATTCCTGCTGAAGAAGCCGTCTGCAAAATCCTTATTTCCTAGCGATAGCGTGAAGACGAGGTCCCTATTGGGGTGTTGCGTCTACTCATGATACCGACGAACGTGCTGCACCCAGAGTGCGTGCTGCTAGGTCTCATCTCTGATCTCGATCGCCTGCACGGAAGCAAGGCCATACCGAAGCCGCTCGGTCTATGTCTACCGTATCGGTCTCCGGTCTGGCCGATATTGACATCAAGAGCGTCTGCACAACCCACATGGCACTGCGCTCTGCATGGAACCAGACCAGATCTGGGCAGTCGCTTCATCTACGACAACCACTGGCTACATACAGAGCTCGGATCAATGTCGTCGGAGTAGAGACTGCTTGGCAGAGGCTTTGGCCACTGTTCCGACCATGTGTCCCGAGGTAGGTGTATATGTAGACGGTACTAATCACACACCCTCGATTGTCATGGGAGAATGAAGTGGGCTGCACCCGAGCCACATCGAAGATCTTCCAGCTATTGTACCGCGCAGGAGACCATCATGGACAGCGAACTGTCTTCGAAAGAGGGCAGCCTCAAGAAGTTTGGAACTGGATACGATACGCCCACCTCCGAAAATGCAGCGCTCAAGCGATCCAGACATGGCATTCTGCTCGAGCCACAACCCACAGACGACCCGAAGGATCCTCTGAATTGGTCGCTCACCAAGAAGCTCATGATCCTGGGCGTAGTGTCATTCGCAGCGCTTGCGGCTGGCACTGTCGGACAGGCGAATCAGTTCGGCATGAATGCTCAAGCCGTTGTCTACCACAAAGATCCCATTAAGGTGTCATACAGCACGGCAGCTAATGCCGCTGGTATCGCCACCGGTCCACTCCTCTGGGTGCCTCTGAGCAACTACTTGGGCAGATCATCTGTCATCTTCTGGACTCAGCTTCTGGCAACAGGCATGTGCGTCTGGTCGTCCTTGATGACCGGTGCTGGAGATTACAACGCTTTCATCGTCTCACGCTGGCTAGCAGGAACCTTTTGTTCGGCATCATTCACCCTCGGAGGTGGTGTCATCCTTGATATGTTCTTCCTCCACCAGCGTGGTAAGGCTTATGCTACATACACCGCCTTCTGGATTCTCGGAGCGTACCTTGGAGGCACAACATCCGGCTTCATCGTTGGCACACAAAAATGGCCAGTCCAGTTCTACTGGGTCACTGCCGTGATCGGTCTATCCGCAATCCTCATCTTTATCTTCATGGAAGACACCACCTACGACCGAAAGCATGGCACACATAAGTCATCACCTACGCTCGCCGAGTCGTACATCGTCAACCGCATAGCCACATTTTTCCCGGGCCACAAAGTCATCGCGACATCACCCATCTACCGCAGCCCGATCGACACGATTCTCATCGGTGTGCAGCCCATAACTTTGATCTCTGGCGCCTTCATCTGCATCACCTTCGGCTGGGCAGTACCCGTACAGACGCTCATCGGTGTCTTTCTCCAGCTGCCCAAACAAGCAGGTGGCTACGGCTTCTCGGGCGTACAAGTAGCCTGCTTCTCGTTCATCTCCTGGCTGTCCATCGTCGTCGCCGAGACGTACGCCCTACTACTCAATGACCGTGTTCCTCTTTGGGTCTGTAAACGCAATGGTGGAGTCTGGAGACCCGAGTTCAGACTCTATCCATTGATGTTCCCGCCGCTCATCCTGCTTCCCTTCGCCCTCGGACTATTCGGTGCGGCACTCCAGTACAACCTCACCTACTGGGCCATCGCTGTGGCATTCTTCTTCGTTAGCTTCGCGGACTCGATCGTCCTACCTATCACGATCAACTACATTTCAGAGTGCTTTGGCAATCATCCAACAGAAGTCTTCGTCATCGTCAACTTCTACCGCTTCATCCTCGGAGCCACGGTCATGTTCTTCTTCGAGCCATGGGTCCGTGCTGTCGGCCTTGGCTGGGCATTCGGCATGATGGCCTTCTTCGCCTTGCTCGGCTTTACAGGTACACTAGGAATGTGGTGGTATGGACCTCAGCTCAGGAGCCTTACTTACATCAAGCGCTTCGTTGCTACGGAAGAGGGAGACAACTTATTCGGACATGTCTCGCCTGTTGATAGGGAGAGTCTGCATGTGACGCAGGAGAAGATGAGTTAGCCAACCGCATAGCTACGACCAAAATACTCACAGCCTCACGGCTTACAGCATCGCCTTATACCCTCCCTCTCCCTTGGTCTCCACACCCATATGTTGCAAAAGCTGCCCAACATGATCCACACCCCAATACCCCTCCGTCTCCCCAGCCACATTTGTCGCCTTAAACCAAGGAAGTCCGAACGCGCCGTCCGCAAATGCCGTCTTCGTGTTCTCCACCAACATTTTCTTCACCTCATCACTCTTGATGCCCTCCATCACCTCCTTCGTCAAACTTTCTCCCAACTTCGGCTCCAATGCCGCACTAATCACCTCCGGCTTCCCAATCGTCTTGCCCTCTACCCAGAATGCATGATACAATGCATCGAGGGCGTCGGTCATGCGATCGGGATGTTTTGAGGAAATGTAGCACAACGCGCGTTGGGTGTTTACTGTGGATTGTGGGAAAGGGTCGGGCATGCCCTCTGAGATGGGAATGGAAAATTGTTTCGCCCAGCGGAGACGTTCTTTGCCGATCCAGGTGTCTTTGTTTTTGATGTTAATGGGTGGGACCCCTCCGGTCTGTTGGTTGAGGCCGCCGAGCAGGATGGGGAAGTAGGAGATCTGGAAGGAGGAGAAGGCGGGGGAGTTCTGGAAACAGGGCACTGTTAGTATGAGGGCTTTGAAGGGGCAGGAAGCTGGGGATGATATGCAGGAACGCTTGCGCCATCTGTACTGCATGGTGTGGGATGCGTCGCTTAGTGAACAGGACATGCACATACCCTGGTCAACCAGTACGCCATATAGCCGAAGGGAGATATGATATCCACGAAGAGGGTTATGTGACCATTGCCACCTTCCTTTCCGCCCTTCGCGCCCAATGTTGCTTGCGCTCTTGCATCGTCCATCTTGGTAGTGGTGGTGTTGCTAGATGCACCTTCTTTTCCTCCCTTCGCGCCCAATGTTGCTTGTGCTCTTGCATCGTCCATCTTGGTAGTGGTGGTGTTGCTAATTGCACCTTCTTTTCCTCCCTTCGCGCCCAATGTTGCTTGTGCTCTTGCGTCGTCCATCTTAAGTGGGATGTCGGTGCTACATCGTGTTCACGATACTCTAGTACAAAGAGGTCAACATGCCATGACGATGCTCGAATGAGCCGAGGTCGACCTTTGCGGGCCGGAGATTGAACGGAGATAAAAGCATGGAATGTTGCGGCAGATTTGACTTGGTTGCTGTTCTCTACATACTACTACATATCATTGGAAACTCGTCCTTGCCCTTTCGGCCTCCAGTCAACACAGCCCTCTGGTCTGAATGACAAGCCTCCGGCCAATGCAACGCTCTCAACAAGCATTCCGTTTTCTAGGAGAATCTTGCTTCAACTCTATCGCTATTCAATTGTGCTCCTGGCGTAAGCCTATGGAGTTGCACGTCCGAAGCAATATCCGCTACATTGGCCCACTCTTACGCAAACTATGACTGACGCAAACGCGGCGCAGCATCTCAGTCCCAACGACTTCTGGCCTTGATACCGACCCCGCGAGCTCTTGGCTCGTGTGGCCGTTGGCGCTGGTTTTGGGCTCTTGGCTGCTTTTGACGCTTCAGTCCTTCGCGCTTCTTTTGGTGCTTCTCGCGCTAGGCTGTGAACGCATCGCGCTGAGATGCTGGGGCAGGCTCAGCAGCAGCTGTGGCTGCGCCCTTGAGGCTGAAGTCGCCAGTGGTCGAGGCGGCTATCGGCGCTTTGCGGCTGTTGCCATCAGTCTGCGCGAGAGGACGGCGGTAGGCACGGTTGCTTCTTATCGACCTTGTTGCGATAGTCGGGATCTGCCGGTCCCTTGCCCTTCCTATTCGCCCTTGAAGGCGCGTGGTCGCTACGCTTCACGCGAGGCTCTGTCTCCGCCGCAGCAAGCGGGTCGTCTCTGTGTTGCGTGATATCGTCAACGGCTTTATCTGACTTTCAGCAGGCTGAGCCGGCAATTGTGCCCGGGATTGGCGTGCTTGGCTTGCCAAATCCAGTGATTGGTATTGCTGGCGCGAAAGCGCTGTTGGATGATGTAGTAAGAGGGACGGTTGCTGTAGCGGCGCACTCAGTGCTTCCAAACAAGGCGATGCTGCGGTCGCTGCTGACTGCTAGCGCACTTTCATGGTCAGGATTCGAAGTCTTCTCCGCTGGCGAAGCGCTCGGCCGGCTTTCAAGTACCAAGTCGCCAGCCTCGGTGGAACTTTGGCTGCTAGCATCAACAGGACTTTCAATACCATCTGACGCTTCTCTTGTCGTCTCTCCAGGCGCCGCTTCAGTCGTAGCAGTGTCATCGGAGACACTGCTAGAGGCCGTCGATCTGCTGGAAGTCTTCTGTCGCGCAAGACCTAGGTCTTTAGCATCTACGCACCGGCCATATAGTCGCCGGAGCTCTGCCAACGATAACGCAACTCGCTCAGCCTTTCGCATATATCTAATGATTGTGCTGAGGCGAACTTTAGTAACAAAGTCTGATCTCGAAAGCAGCACGAGCGAGCTTTGTGATCGACATTGGCTTGATAAACTTCGACTTGGTTTTGAGGTAGTCCTGGACCTTTCTTAAGGCTTGCCTGCTGCTCTTATTCGCACCGGCTTTCGGCTGGCGCGTCGGCGAGCTCTGTGCTGTCTCGACGGTCTGGAACTCCGAGTTGGTCTGTGGTAGGTCATCAGGCACTTGCTGCTGTTCTTCGGCCACAGGAGTCTCGAGTGTGTCTCCAGTCTCGCTGGTCTGGGAGTGCTGCTTCGCGATATCCTCGTACGTCGGGACTGATGGCACATTCTCCCCGAGAGACTGATACGCTCGAGCGATGTATTTTTCGCGCTGTGTTTTGGCCACCCCATGATTCGCGAAAAGGCTTCTGAAAGCAGGTGGTCGACTCGAGCCAGAGCGTCCGAGATCTCTCTTGGCGTCCAGTGTATTGCAGAGTGCAGTGATCTCAGCCTCCTTGCGGTCTCTGTATTGGTCATGAGCTTTTTGAGCGGTCCACCGCTGCTGCTGCCACTCAGCGTTCATTACTGCTTCCTTCGGGCCTGCGACATGTTCTTCGTCCTTCTGGACAGCCACCTTCGTCGCGTGCCTTCGATCAAGAGGAGAAGGGTGTTTGAAGTTCCGCAATCTGGCGCAATAGTGCGACGATCGCAGTGTCTTCATCGAGCAGTTTCAGGCGATGCTTGTGTTCCATGATCGAATTGTGTTGCCATGACTTGTGGATCTCTGCGCCATACTGATGTGCATGGTACCTTATCTCCTGGTCGGCCAGGTGTCCTAACCTGTCCACCTCAAAGTTTTGGGCAACACGGTCTCTGTCACTCGTGGGCAGAGCGCGATCATTGCTCAGGTAGTAGAGGATAGTGTCCACTGGCTCAAGTCGTATCGAGGTAGCAGGAGGGCCTGTGTCGGTGTGCACGTCGCATTCCACGTCGAGCTTGATCTGCTTGCGAGGTGACTTTTGGTCGGGTGTCATTCGCTTCAGAGGACCTGGATGTGTCAGCTGTGTTCGAGTAGCTCAGAGTGTTGAGGGCAGGTATACCACTCGAGCCGGGCTTGCGCTCAGCCACCATGTTGCTCTGAGGTATCGGCAGGAAGAGAGCTTCGTCCGAGATCGTGTCAGTCACGATTACATCCGACATCTCGGAAGGATGTCATCGTGTAGTTACATCGGCTGGTGTAATACAGTGGTGCAGGTCGGACAGATGTGTGTGCGAATGCGATGTGTTGATGAAGAAATCGTGATGTATTTGTGCCAGGTGGAGGAGAGAAGCTCTGCTATTGCGATCGCGACTGATTGTTGGGCTCGCGCTAATGATGCACAGCGTGCCCCAATTCGCACAATGCTTGTCTAGCGCGAGAAATTGCAAGCTTTGACCACAACTCTCATTCACATGCAATCGCTTGAGGTAGCTGCAGGGTTGTGTTCGCCGTCGCACTCGACTCGTGTCTCTTCAATCAAGTGCTGACCAAGGCACCATGCACTTTCGCTATCGTCGAGCTTCTTTTGGAATCCGATGGTACCATTATAGGAAGCCGTGACCACATTGAAGCCATCTCCACGCTGAATGGCTTGAACAGCGCGCACAAGTTTGCTGTTTCCTGTCTTGCAATCGGTGTGCCTTCATGAGTATCATAGATTTTGACAGTACTGTCAGACGACCCTGAAATGAGCTGATTGCCGACAGAGAAGCGATGGCCCTGCTGCGGCTTCCGAATACACGAACATGGCTTGTCTCGACTCAGGATCCGGAGGTCCTCATCGGCCACATGTTGATTGTGCGGTCCCGACTACTCGAGAGAATGTATCTCGTCATATTTATCTCCCTCACATGGAGACTACATTGAGTGCAGCTTGAACTTGGGCAATAGTTGTGACCAGCTCTGTCGTAAAGGTGCTTGGTCGGGTCCAAATTTTCACCTGTCGATCCTTGTCTCCCGTCACAATGTACGTGCCATCGAAGCGTAGATCCAGAACAGTCTGTTGATGGGCACCAGTAAATGCTTGACTATCTATCCGCTCGAGAACCGCCAGATAATGATGGAAGCGTCGATACTGCCTGAGACGATGATGTCTTGCTTGGGACGCTGGCTGTCAATAATCTGGATGCGAATGGCTCTGTGCGCGGACGCAGGTACAAGTCAAGGAGGTTTAGGCTCGATAAAATAGACACTAGCTTGGTGGCATTCTGTGCCGTGGTCTGCATGAGGACATGTGAACCATCTGGGATTATGCTCCTGATCAATATTTTCGTTTGAGCATATATCCAGTACCAGTAACGTGCTGCTCGAGTATCTGCTGTGCGTGAATGGTCTGTCGGTGGTCGAGCACATCAGGCATGCCAAGGCAGGATTGCTTTCTTGGACGTTGCGTCGTGCGGCATGACCAAGGTGAAAAGTACTGTACTGTAAGCTGTCAATGCGCCGAAGTTGGGGCTTGAGGGTCGAAATCAGTCTGATATCTGGCTATCACATGCGTCGTGCATATCGTCCAATGCTGGAGCAAGCTATTTTACATTGCTCTGTTGAGTCCCCTCCTGCCTCTTGACTAGTATTTGGCGCCGATCTTCTTTTCATGCTCAATCTGCTCCTGATCCACAACAATAATAGCCTTGCCCTTCAGTTTCCCAGTATGTACCAGATCCACTAGCTCCCCAATCTTGTCCAGGCCTTCGAAAGGAACTGTCGTGACTGTAATGCCATTCTTCGCAATGATCTCCAGCATGCTCCTACTCTCATCTGCCGAACAAATCAACGACCCCACGATCCTGATGTCTCGGAAAATGATTTCTGGGAACGGAATCACGACTTCATCGGGCTGAGCGATCTGGACCATCCTTCCGTGCATTTTCGTGACAGCACAGCCAATCGCTGCAGCATCCTTGTGATCCGATAATGTCACAGTCGAATCGACACCGTCTCCATTAGTGACCTTGTGGACCTCCTTCACAACATCGTCTTTGCCTTTCCTCGCATCGACGACAACGTCTGCGCCATAGTGTTTCGATAACTCAAGGCCTTCGTCTCTCGCATCGATGCCGATGATTTTGTATCCTAGTGCCTTTGCGAATTGAATGGCCAAGTGCCCGAGACCACCACCGCTGCCGACGAAGGCGATCCACTCGCCGCTCTTCAAGCCTGTCGAGAGGACTGATCGCCAAGCTGTGCGACCAGCACATGCCAGAGGTGCGGCGCTCATGAACGACACCTCGTCCGGCAAGGCTGTGGTCGATCTCGAATCGCACTTGACGTACTCGGCAAAGCACCCATTCGTCTGCACACCAATGTGCCCTTCCAGTTGCATGCAGTATTGCGTCTGGTTCTCCGGACCCAAGCAATCGTGGCAGATGCCGCAAGGATGCAAGGGGAGACCACACATTACTCGCATGCCTGGCTTGAACTCTTTGACGTCGCTACCAACAGCTACGACAGTCCCGGCACCCTCGTGAGACGCTGTTTGTGGTAGTGGGGTGCCAAAGACTCCCTGCTGTACCATACCATCTGTATGGCAGTTTGACGCGACAGCAACCTTGACCAGAAGATCTAAAGGTGCTAATTGATCTGGCTGAGGGACATCGACTTCGCGAATCTCGTATGGCTTCTTGTATTCTACGACCTGCACCGCCTTCATCTTTTTGGGGATATTCGTGGACGCCATGTTGCTCGTGTGAACTGCGCGTCCCCGCTAGGTGGTAAGCGTGTAGGTCTTCCTCGGCAACGGAGTGAATGTTGAAAGGGAACGACCTTGATGGAACGGCCCCCAGGCAGAACAACTAAATAGCGTAGGCTTTGTCAATCGTTTCCGACGAGGTTTGATGTAGGTGAACTTTAGGTGAAACGCCTCCAGCAAGGAGGGGTATTCTATAGGCATTTGGTGGTGGGGCATATGTGCTACGTCACTGGGTGCGAGCGAGGCGATGAGAGTCGGAAAGATCGGCGCCAACCTGATTTCGTTGCAGTGCAAGTGGGTAACAACGACAGTAAATGGCAGAAGCATTGACTTATCAACTCATCCAAGCCTTGGACATTCATTCACCTGCGCAACGTGCCCTACAATCTCGGCAGGCGCCGCCATATCCTCGCAGCACACATGCGCCGAGTGGACCTCGACTTCTCTCGATGACCCGCATCACTCTACTGACGCATCAGACGGCCACCCCAGACAGCTGTGGTACTCGTCGTCCTCACCGACGTTGGACTCGGATACATGCTCGGCCAACATGGAAGTCTGATCAATATCCTCCGAAACGACATGGGATTGACAGCCGCTGGAGAGACATTCGAGCACGTAGTTCGAGCACAGTCGTTCGGAGTGCGACCTGCGAATGCCGGAAGAGCTGTCCAAGGCAACAAACGTTTGTCTAGCATCGAGAATCATGCTCAGCGTCATATAACGAGCTAGATGCTGCTTCTCGAATATGGGCTGACCACGGCATCGCTCGAAATGTCTCGATGATGTGTGGGTAGTCACCAGGCGGCTCGCGAAGTCATCTTGTGAGTAGAGTTTCCATGTCAATTGAACGCAAGCCGAGGGGTTATATTTGTAGATCCGGCATGTCTTGCATTTAGCAGGTGATTCGCAGATCGCATTTTGGGAGTAGGAGAAATGTTCCCACCGCAAGTTCGACACTTCTGGAACGCCTGTCGACTTTGGCGAATGCTGTGCAGTCGAGATCGACCGAGGCCGCAGACATCCATGCAAAGGTACATCACTGTAGAACAGCCAAAGTCGTGCGTAAGTGCGTCATGGCGTGGCGCCAGTATCTGCGGTGTGAAGAGGCCTTTGTGCCGTGAGTAGCGCGGCAGCTGCTCACATGCTTTCACTTCCTGTTCTGCAACGGAGGAGATATAGTCGTTCAGTGTCTGCTGTAGCTTCACTCTTCGCAGGCCGACATGGCACGAAGATTTGTTCGGGTCGCTTCCGAAAATGTATCGCGTGATTGTCTTCCTCAAAATAGCTCTGTTCGACAATCAGATGCCGCGAGTTGCGGGGCAATGGGCGATACTTGATGCACCGATCGTAACGATGGACATATCCGGAATGGAAGTCGGCTCTTCGCGTCTTATTCCTGTAGTCCATCCACTTTGCGGTCTTCCCCGTATCCAGGGCACGGCCAGGTCCTCCAAATTTTCTTCTAATATGTCCAGAATGCACAGCATCGCCAAGCAGGATGATTTCGTGGACCATGATCTCAATAACAACGGCCGCGCGAGCATGCCTACTCTCGAACAAATCCGTACCCACGGCAGCATCACAAATACCCTCCGAGAATGTCCGAAAGGACGTATCTTGCTCCACAGAATCAGGTCACTGGCGATCTTCGAACCACAGTCGGCGACCCAACCCCAACTACCCTGGGAGGCTTTCTGATTGCGCACTACCCTACCATCTTCTCGATTCCCGGCTCCACGGGCTTCGACCATGGTGGAGCTGCCACGGTCGGCACGTACTTCTCCAGCGGCGGTATGCTTGCCATCATCGCCAGCGTCATGGAGTGGATCATCGAAGTACGTTTCCTGCAGTAAGCGAGGTCAGGTAAAACAGCCAAAGTGCGACAACCTAAGGATGTGAGAAGGGCTGTGGCTTCGGGTCGGTCTCCTGAGACACATAGGCTAAGATGCGATTCTGCAGGTGTTCTTCGGTGTCTTTGGCGAATACTTTTTGAGCTTTAGTGCGACAATCAGCCCATCGTCCGACGCATATGCAGCATACGCGAGTGACGCCTCGGGTCCAGCGACTAATTTCACGTCTCCAGGCTTCTTGTCCGGCATTGGTAGGCAACCAAATCGTTATGGATCCGGATCGCACGCAGCTGACAACCCGCGGCCTTCTGAACCCTCATGATGGCTATCTCCACCGACTATTGCACCATCTGCGCTCTCCGTGTGAATATCCTCTTCACGTCAGCCTTCTTCTTCCTCGTCCTCACGTTCATCCTCATTTCGTCCAACTAGTCGGTGATTGCGCAGAGTGAGGTGACGAGTATGGCTGGATACCTACAACTTGAAAGCCATTGTCTCTTGACGTGCATTCACCCCGCTTCCTGACAGACCGAACAGGCCGGAGGCTCAACAGGATTCGTTGATAAGCTACTTGGACGGTGTCTGCTTCAGGCTGTCATGCTAACAACGGCAGACTTCCTCGCAACCTTCAAATTGGCGACGTCGACCAGATGATGCCAAGTGTGACATGGCTGCGCAAGAGGAAGGATGGCGGAGAAAGCGAGCATGTACGAGAAGTCGTGTTTTGGTGTGCTTTAGGTAATGACGTGAACGAAAGCCGAGCACGATGACCATGTGTTATAGCAGTGATAGAACAAGAGAATGTCGTGGGAAGCGGAGAATGAGTATGCCTGTCGCAATGTTGTGGTGAATATTTGTTGTTGTGCGACCATCGTCGACGTGAAAGAGGGAATGCAATGGTTCGGAATTGCCTCCTAGGGAGCTCCGGATGTACACATCGGACACAACTAAAGTTCGAAGCTTACTTTTCTTCTCAAGTATAAGAATTCAGGGTGCGTAGAATTCATACTAGCTACGTAGGATCTATACCTTGTAAACTCCAGGGTAAGTATAGATTCTACTTAGCTAGTATAAACTCTACGCAATCCGAATTCTTATGCTTAGAGAATTATAGAATTAGATTTTCTATAATTCTCGAGATATATTAGCTTAATACTAGCGTAATATTAGAGATATAAATAATCTACTCTATCTATTAATATATAAAGCTATATTCTATATACTATAAAAATTTAAAGTCTTTCTTAAGGTTAGAACATATACTATTTTAGAAAACGTTAAAAAAATTCTAGAAAAATATTAGTTTTCTAGGGATTATATAAGAACGAAGCATTATATAAAGAAACTAAATCTACTATCTTATAGCTATAGCATAGGGCTATAATTTTCGTATATAAAAAATTTTCTTAAAGTGTAAAATGCGTTAGTTATCGCGGGAATACGTCTCGACAAGCACGAAATTGAGTTGTGTCCGATGTGTACATCCGGAGCTCCGTCCCTCCGCATCGGCAACTGGCCTAGTACTAAGGGTCGTGAACGCTGCCTGCTTCTTATACGTCCTCTATGCTCGTATTATGCGGCCGACGATGTGCGTCCACAGCGACTTTCTTCCGACCACGTCGCATTTGCGTTGGGATACCGCATACGTGTAACACAGCAGCACCAAGCACCATCACTCCCTGCCGATTCCTCGAGACCCCATCACACCGCTGAACCCACTTCCCACTTCCATACTACAGCAACAAGCCTGCACTACGAGACGATCAGCAAACCACTGCATAGCATACCCACCAAATGCTCCTCCTCTACCTTCGCCCCCATCACTGCAATTTGAAGTCGCATCGAAGCATAAGGCCTTCCACAGCTAAGTTGAGGGTACGCGCCATCATCGTAACAAAATTCTTCTTCCTCCAGATACTCGTCAAGCGGATTTTAGCTGGGCTGCAGCCGCAGTCATTGTTGATGCAGACGGTATCGTAGAATGCGAAGACGCAGGCTCTGCAGTAGGCTAATGCTAGTCCTGGGTGGCCGAGAGATGAGCTATGAGCAGAAGCCAGTCTGTTCCAGTGGTTAATGAAATACTGCGATCAAGTGGCTGATATGGCGTCCTATGTTGCATTTGCGCTTGGATCTGTCTTCAGCTGAAAGCTCTATTGAAGCTGTAGCAAATGCTCATTCCGTATCGATCTTGGTATCATGACGAACACTCGCAGCCGTTCCTACCTCCATCAGTGACGTAGTCTTCCTTACTCGCCCTGCTCGTCACCAATCTTCTCGAGCTTGCCCATCTCCCGCTTTACACCACTCTCGCCGAACAATCGCAATCGGTCTATTCGTGTCTTCTCGCCATCGCCCTCGCCATCTGCCACAAACACAGTCAAGCTGCTGATGTTCTGAAACTTGACGAACCGCAGCTCAACCTTTGCAGTCTGTGTCTTCGCGTCCCAGTGATCTTCCTTGATCTCAATAGTCTGCGTCGCTGGTGTGTCATCGGCCTCATCAAAGCCTAGCACGTGGCTGCGGTTGCTGTAGAGGTGTAGTGTCTTTGGACGCATGACATCGTTGTCGTCGGCAGGCGGGAACGATGTGATGTGTAAGCTGTGAAGCTTGAGTGTGCCTTGGAATGGAATGAACAGCATGAGCTGCTCATCTGTGTCCGACTCGATCCAGTCCTTCTTGCCCTCTGCGCTCTTTCCTTTTGCGTTTAGTGACGACGGTTGCTCTGGCGTGAAGATAGTCCTCTTGTCGCCCACCTCTCCGTCGAGGTTGAGGAAGTCCAGACCCTTGATCTCCACCTCCTCTGTGATTTCTGGGTATCCTCTGGGTGCCGCTGCGCCAGTCCACTTCCCACTACTACTTGAGCCTTCGCCGGCATCTGCACCACCCTCATCTGCTCGTCCTGCTTCCTCAGCCAGCTGCTTCACTGCTGCATCCAATCCCTTCGGATCCGCTCCTCGTACACGCTTGACTTCTCGTTGCGCCTTAAAGATGACGAATGTGGGCATAGCTGAGATGTTGTATGTGCGGGCGATGTCCTTTTGCTCGTCGGTGTTGATCTTGGTGAATGTAATCTGGCCAGGACGTGAGAGCTGGTTGCTCAGGGCTTCGTAAACGGGGGCTATGGCTTTACATGGTCCACACCAGTCTGCGTAAAAGTCGGCGACCTGCGCAATATCGTTAGGTATGCGAAGCCCGTCTGTTGTTGGTAGCTGTACTTACGACGATGCGAGACGAGGACAAGATGCCGGAGAAGTGGGTGGGAGAGTCGACGTGTACTGTTTTCGACATAGTGGCGACTGCCCGTGTTGATAACTGAGTGGCGTATGTATCCAGAGGGTCAGGATTATCTGAGCGGATGTCGAGGTCCAGTGTTTGGTTGGTGGTGGGGCTAGTCTCGCGCTCCAGATGAGGTGAATCGTAATCGCGCCGTGGGGACTGCAGTCAGCAACAAGCTTCGGTGGACAGCAGAGCCTCAAGCAGAAACAACGTCGACTACTGACTGCCGCCTGACCTGGTGAATCTAGTCTGATGCGGGTGAATGCATCTCAACGGCAAAGAAGACTCTCGAAAGCAGCTTAGTCAGATGAAAATGATATCATGACCCACTGCTTCCATGTGACAACAGACAGCTGTCCACCAAACACCGCGGCTGCCTTTTTCACATGAAAGACTGCAATGATCGACCACCGACTCGACGGCCTGCGACTGACCAAAACTGAACGCCTGCTGGTTGTCGCTCTCTCCTACGTCTTCTGCGCACCACTCATCTGGGCAAACGGCAGAGCACTAATACGATACTTCCTGGCGACGTCTGTCGAAGCACGAAGACAGTTGCGAGAAGAGCACCGAAATAGAAGAGGGAGAGGGAACGCGCGTGGGTAAGGATCCTTCGAGGACTGTGACACATCCCAAGCGCCAGGATGGCATCGCAGATCTATGTGGTCGACTCCGGGATCAAGAGGACGACGATCAGAGTCACGCCAGGCAGGTACATGCGAGAGGTGCTGGAGGAGGCATGTAAGAGCAGAAAGTTGGTTCCGGAGTCGTATGCCCTGAAGACACAGAACAACAAGGTAAGCTGGATCGTATGCATGGGAGCTTGGAATTCCAGTCTTGTGCTGAAGTGAGCACGAGGCGACTCGCTCTCTGCCCACGAATAGTGGTGCCGTGGTGCTGCAACGTACTTGTCGTTCACTACTGACCATGCATTCTTGCAGGCTGTCGACCTCTCACAGCCCTTCCGACTATCAGGTCTCTCAGCAGGCGCCAAGCTACAACTTGTCCAAGCAAGCAAATCGATTGGCGTGGTGAACGTGGCACTACAGTTACCAGAAAGCGAAGGAGGTGGACGCGTTGCAGATAAGTTCCCAAGCACAACAAGCCTATGGCTGGTGCTACGGAAGTATGAGGATGGCGTAGCTGGTCAGCTGTCGAGAAAGCTGAACCTCACGCAACGCGCGGTCCCTTCGAATCAAGTTTCCGGGGCTGGGCGACTAGAGTATGAGCAGCCGGTAGTCAATGTCATGGGAAGGAATCTGGACACATTCGCAGACCTACAAAAGACGCTCGGCCAGCTGGGCTTCAACAGTGGTAGTGTGCTACTGCGTTTGGACTTCAAGAACAGCGAACAGCCGCTGGAGGAGGCCATGAAGGAGATTGGTGATCATTTCAACGCGCCTGATCCTTCGACGCAGCAAATAGCATCTGTGGAACCGATCGCTGTGCTCCCCACACAAGAGCAGGCAACTGATGCGAGTGATGCATCATTAGCAGCAGGGAACGAGGACGATTTGACCATGACAGAAGCCTCCCAAATCGGCGCGACATCACCCACCGAGGCTATCATGCCTACCGGAACTCAGGCACAGCCTTCAAGTATCCCCGAACAAATGACCGCTCCTCCTGCGAATACGCTCGATGGCATCTCAGTGTATCGGCCCCCGAGCTCCAGCACTCCAGCCGCAGCTATGCAACCGGACGACCCATCAATATTCGAACCAAGCATAGCGCACGCGAAAGCACATCAAGCTGCACTCGAACGCGCTGGCAAGAACACTCGTTTGTTATCAGATAAGGAGCTAGAGGAACAAGAGGATGCTCGGCAAGCGAGCATAGCCCTGATTCAGCAAGTGACCGTCCGTGTCAAGTATCCCGATCAGAGCATGATTGAAACGACATGCTACGCATCAGAGAGTGGTGCAGATTTATATGCGAAAGTTGAGGAGACACTTTCGCAAGCAGGCGAACCTTTCGAGCTACGTTTCCTAGGTGCGAAAGGGTTCCAAACAGTACCAAATTCGACCACGAATCGACTTGTGCGGGATCTTGGGTTCAGAGGTAGAATTATGGTGACCTTGGTTTGGTCGAGCAGCGCATCAGCGAAGGTGAGTCTGACGAGTGAAGTGGTCTACCCAATTGCGCCGCTTCTTCCACGGCTTGAAGCAGCCCGTTGCAAGACGCGCTTTTCGTGGAGGCCCACTACTGACACTTCTACACAGGCACGCCAAGGACCCAGCCTGAAGGACGACTATCGTAGCAGAGCCCAGGACCTCAAAGTGGAGTTACAGACCCAGCAAGCGGCTGGTCAAGAAAACCACAAAGCTGCCATGGCGAAGAAGGATAAACCAGAACCTGGCAGCAGCAGCAAGAGCAAGCTCGACGTGGAGAGCAAAATGAAGAAGTTCCTCGGCTTTGGGAAGAAGTGAGCCGGCATCACATGAGCATAGCGACAGCGTAAGATCTGTCATTGCAGCAGCGATGGGGCGAGCATGCTAGCTAGTGTATAGCCACGACTCGAACGACTTTGACTCGCGGCCACCCTGGTAACCTCAGGTTCCATCTCTGCGCAATGAGGAACTGCCACAGTGATGATGCTGCTACCCTGGTCCAAAGGACTGACAGACAACGAGAAACGCCCCTTTATTTTCACCTTATCAGAGATCACTCAAGCCGCTCAAGGTCCGCATCACTGGCCTTCGCGTTGCACATCTCCTGGAAATAACAGCTCATCACGCCATTGATTCGTTCTCGCGGCGCAAATCTTCCGATCCCAACAGGCCGAAAACATCCACTCTCGATGGCGGACTCAGGCATGCCACGTAACGAACTACTGTCAGTACGCTGCGCCAACGGACAGACAGGCGTCGTAAATGCGTGGCGTCTTTTCAGGTTGCTCGCATCCTTCTAGGTCGCTGTCAAGAGCTTGGTCAGTAGCCTCAGGCTTATGCCCTCTACGAAACCACGACTTATCAAGCTGCTGGCTCGCCCATATAATGCACGCTTTCGACCTCAGAGTCTGAGATACTTCATCCTTCAATGACACCATCAGGATCGACACTGTCAGTATGGTCGATCGTCGCCAACCTTAGGGATATGCATGTGCGGGTCCCTGCATATGGTCGCTCATGGCATCGAATGATCTCGGGATGGCCCATTCCTTGGGATTTGGAGGCCAGCAGATGGACTGGCGAAAGCAATGATGTATGCGGTTCTCCCTGATCTTGGCCAGACGGGACATCGGGCGAATTCTCTGACAGATCCAGATCTTTCACTTCACGCAAATCTTTACGAACATCATAGGATCACCGTGCTGGACACTCTGCCAGGACCCATCAGGGCATCGTCGGCCTCGGCTCCTTCAACGCCACGGACAGAGCGATGTACCATCTCAAGGTCAACCCTTCACAGCTGCTGCAGACTCATGCCTGCCAAGTTCCGAAGCAGAAACCAATCAGGACTTTGATTGTTGCTGTTTTGGCAACGGGTCTGGTTTTGCTGCAGACGATTTGGAAGATCTTCAAGTTCATCGTGGATGAGTGTATCATCCCACGGGACCCCGACATGGAGAGCTTGAGCTTTGGGAGGATAAGTATGCGCCTGAAAGCGAGATCACCGGGATTGTAAAGGGGACACTAGTTGCGCTGAGTTCGATTGAGAGCAGAGACAGTAGGTTGCAGGTGGGCACATGATGGCGAAGAAGGCGTATAAAACTGTCTCGTTCTACGTAATGTGCCGTCAGTTCAAACGGGCTGCGAGGGTATCAGTAAGTCGCTGTCAATTGGCGAAAAGATTTGCCCACATCTACACCCTACTCACCGCTATCGGGATCGAAATCGTTTATTTCCTGCAGATGTGCAAAAGGAGAAGACCAAAGCTAGCATGAAAACAGCTTCGGAAGAAGAGGATATGATCACAACACCGTAACGGACTTATGGTGGCCAGTAATACACGACATCAATCAATTTGATTGATGAAGCCAAGCACACGCCGATGTAGGGCTCGCGCCACAGATGCATTTCGCTGCTTCTTCATGTGAGTACAGCTCTTTAATATGTATGTATCACTCTACATATATTCCGAGGTTGAGCCGAAGCGAGGCAATATGACTAGAATTGTTTCTTAAAGGTCGGCCTTGTGCTCCTTGTCATCTGACTTGCCGAGGGCGTGAAGGAGGATCTTCTGGTATCCTTCGACGGCACCGTAGAGGTCGGAGACTTTGATCTTCTCGTCTGCGCTGTGCGCTACGAAGATGGTGCCGGGGCCATAGAGGTAGCGCTTTTGGTTTTCCACGGCCTTCTCGAGCCAGGGAATGTCGGTGCCGTAGTTGACGGTGATGACTTCGAAGCCTGGGATATCAGAGTCGATGTCGATGGGGCCGTAGCCTTTGCCGCTGAAGTCGATGTCGATGATGTCTTCGGGCTCGAGCTCGCCCTCGAGAAAGTCCCGCACGGCGCGATGGACAGCTTTGGTCACGCCATCTTCGATCGTCCTCGGCGTGCCTGCAGCAATGCGTACGGTGATGTCGGCCTTTGCAGACTCCGCGATGACATTGCCCGCTACACCGCCTTCGATACGACCGAGGTTGAAAGTTGTGCTGCCGTACTTCTCGCTGCTAGGCAATCGGTCGCCGAGCGAGATGATTGGCTCGAGAGCTTTGACCAGCACCTCGATGGCACTTCGTCCAAGCCATGGGTAACCACTGTGGCCGGCTTTCCCTTTGGCTGTGAGTGACACTCGCATTGTGCCTTTGTGGCCGGACACAAGCTTGCCTTCCGTTGGCTCGCCGAAAATCACGGTCTGCGGGTGCAGATCCAAGTCGTTGGCGGCACGCATACCTGCCCCGCCGACTTCTTCCCCAACGACGAAGAGGAGGACCACATCGTCAGGGCGCAGCTTGCCGGATCCTATCAGGCGATTGACAGCGATCACCTGAGTGGCAACGCTTCCCTTGGCATCAACGGAGCCACGTCCGAAGATCGTGTCGTCGGTGTTATTGTAGTGGTAGGGAAGGAATGGTGGAACCTTGAACGTGATTCAGCGCTAAACAGATCATATCTAGAGACAGACATTGCCTACCGTATCAATGTGGCTAGTGACTAGAATCTGAGCATCTCTCGTCTTCCCTGGCCAAGCAAGGACATTGAATCGTTCAGGGTCCTTCGAGATGACCTGCTTCTCTACACTGTAGCCTTGTAATCTCAGGCTGAAGGCGAGCCAGTCGCCCACTCCTTTCTCGTCGCCAGAAATCGACTCGATGCGCATGAGCGTTTTGTGGAAATCTAACAGGTCATGCTTGGATGTGAGCTTCTTGCTGGAGGTGACATCGACATCAGTATCGAATGACTCCGAAGGCAGGGAAGAGGCGGTACATAGCGGCGATACGGCTAGCGTAACGAGCCACCCAACGAGCTTCATGATGTACGGACCAGGTGAGACAACGCGTTGGGTAAGTGAATGAAATGGAGTTTTAAGGGACAGCAGCGGATGAAGTCGCGCTGCAGGAACGCGCACCCGTGGAGCCGCCCCGCGACGTTACATCCAATGAGGGGCCAGATGCTGAATGGTTGTTGATATTCCCAAACACAAGCCATCCCTGCGCCCTTGACGACAGCGAACTCTCGACTCGACTCGGACCGGACCACGCATTTGGCGACTCGGGACTTGCTTGGACTTGTGTAGCAACGCACCAGCGCGTCTTGTTGTTGCGGTGATGCAGTGCAAGTTGGCTTAAGAGGAAAGGCGCAGGCGGCTCTTTCATCGTTCCTGCAGCCCTAGCAAGACTGTCTGTAGCAAATGCACCTTCATGCGCGACTGGCTTCAGTTACACACAGCACGCGCGACAGGAACCACCTTGGACACGAATGATCTCTCCTCCGGCTATAGTGGAAGCGATATCAGCCATTGCACCGCAAACCCCGCACACAATCCTGTCGCGACAACTCGACATGGCCGACACGCTCAGCGCAGATCCCGAGACATTATACACCAAGCAGGCATGCATAGGGGGCGGCAGTTTCGGGAAGGTCTACAAAGGCGTAGACAAGCGGACGGGCCAGTCGGTGGCTATCAAGATCATCGACGTGGAGAATGCAGATGACGAGGTGGACGACATCATACAGGAGATCTCCATCCTCTCAGGCTTGCACTCGCCCTACGTCACCCAGTACCACGGATCGTATCTGAAAGGCTCGGACCTATGGATCATCATGGAGTGGTGTCAGGGCGGGAGCTGTGCAGACATGCTGAAACCTGGAGTCATACCCGAGGACTACATCTCTATCATCGTTAAAGAGCTCTTGCTGGGATTGGAGTACCTCCACAATGACGGGAAGCTACACAGAGACATCAAGGCTGCGAACATACTGCTCGGCGCCACTGGACAGGTCAAGCTCGCCGATTTTGGTGTTTCTGGACAGCTCACCGCGACCATGACGAAGAAGAACACATTTGTGGGCACGCCCTTCTGGATGGCGCCTGAGGTCATCAAGCAGTCTGGCTACGATCACAAAGCTGACATATGGTCACTGGGGATCACGGCATTGGAACTGGCTTTGGGCGAACCACCTTATAGCGACATACACCCCATGAAGGTCTTGTTCCTCATACCCAAGAACCCAGCACCACTACTCGAGGGCAACTTCAGCAAAGACTTCAAAGACTTTGTGTTCAGGTGCTTGCGGAAAGAGCCACGAGAAAGACCAAGTGCAAGAGAGTTGTTGAAACACCCGTGGATACGACGAGCCAAGCGCAGTGCATACCTTACCGAGCTGATTGAGAGGCACGAACGGTGGCAGGCAACACATCGAGGGGACAAGGAAGATGATGAAGCCGATTATCGAGGTGACGTTCAGGCTCGCGACACCGATGAGGAAGACTTATGGGACTTCGGAACGGTGAGACCCGCGGCACGACGAGCACCACCGGGACCTGGTCTGAGGATTATGAACGAATCAGGCATGAATTCGAGGAGCTCGCATGTGTCGACGTCGCAAGCAAAACGTTTCGGATCGAGCAAAGAGAATGGCGCTGGCGGTGAGGAGAATGTGCCGCAAGATACTGTTCGAGGTGGAGGTGAAGGAGGTGGAGGAAGCTCGATGTTGCCACCACCACTTCCGAAGACTCCTTCGCCAACCAAGAGGAATGCGCCATTGCCTTCACCTGGCATGGCAGCGAAGACCCCTCCGCCTATTTCGCCAGTCCGCAAACCTCTAGCGGCACAGACGCCCCCTCCAACGCCCCGAGCAGATGAGGTCGCACCTTCGCCGAAACCGCCAGCAACGCCGCAGACACCACGGCTGCTGAACGATGACTTCCTTCAGCAGTCGATAGCGAGTGACATGTCGCAGTACATGAAAGAGTTGTCGATCAGAGATGGACCTCTCCCAGCGCCAAACTTGCAGCCTGCAGCTTCGATGCCTGCACCTGCGCGAGCGCCTCCACAGCCACAGCCACAGCAGACAAATGCAGCACCACAGCAATCAATTTCTCAGACGTCTCGACCCCGGAACGATTTGTTCCAAAAACCTTTACCAAGCTTCGCACCACCAACGACGATGATCTCCGATCAGCTTGCACCAGCTGCTCCTCCTCCGGAGAAAGAACCAAGATCCTCCCTGGACTCGGCGCTAAGCGATCGATCGCTACTTGCAACCTTACAGCCGCAGCCGCAGCCGCAGCCGCAGCCGCAGGAGACCGAGGAGCAGCCCATCACAGCTTTGACGTCTGTTGTGACACCGGCGCTGGAAGCTGCGCTGCATCGACGCAACTACCAGCTTTCCTTATTGCAAAAGCAACAAGCCCGAGGCGGTGGTGAGTTGAGTGCGGAAGACTTGCAGTTTAAAATCCAAGCACACGAGCAAATTCGGAAGTGCATGGGAAAGGTGTCGAGGCTGTTCAAGGAAATTGACCATTGGGACAATGTAGCGCCGGTCGGGATGGGAGATGGAGTTGAGGGGCTGCTAGAGGGGTTTTTGGAGGAGGTCTTGTGCAGGGTTGAAGCGGAGGATGCGTAGATGAGGATGGTTGATGGGTTGCATGTTTGAAATGACTTGAATGCTTTTCTCTGTTCTGTGCATGGCGTTTGAGCGGATGAAGGGATGGGAAGCATGGAAAGCATTACAGGATAGTAGTACTCACAGCAGAGGGTTGTTACAGGTATGCCACAGTATGAGTATGTTGGCGTTGTGACTTCTTGAGCCGCATGTGATTGCTATGGATGAACGTATCCCAATGGAAACAGCCTGATGATGCTGCTGCGGCGTGACTGGCATGAATCGCTCCTAGATGCTTTCGAGGTCTCGAAAGATCACCCGCGAACATACGGAGAGGGCTGCGAAGTTTGCAGCAAGGCGGTCTTGCGAAGTTATTGGACGCGGACAAGTGTGCAACATGTTCAAGCTCGTGCTCAACCACGTGTTCGTGTGACAGACCGCACAGGTGTCATTGAGTCAAGATAGTTCCGCAGCACGTTGCGGCTTTTCGAAAGGTGTTACAGTGTTACAGTGGCTGTTAGTGCATGTTGTGTATTGATCCCATGCTGCGGCCCGTCAGACGAGTGACGCGTGCCGGGGAGGTGTGCTCGATTGCGTACTGGCCTAGTTCCGTGTGGCCTCAATGAAACTCTGTTTCAGCCCTCCAGTAAGGCCGTTGTGCAGTGATGCCATTTCGGACATGCCATTCCCTGTCGTGTAACGATGCTGCGCACGAGCGCTGATCGGGCAGTGGAATGCTCCAAGGCTTGAGGATTGCAGTCATCATTCATGGCTTTCGGAAGGCGAGCTGCGACTGTGACTAAGTGCATCGCTGTTCGGACCTGCGTTCTGCCCCGTATCCCGGGAGGGAGTTGTATGAGTTGTATGCACGTTCAAATCGATGGTGTAGTTGTGTCGCATCTGTTATGCAAAATGGTGCACGATGTCTACCACTGCCTCTCAGTGTCTGCGCTATTGTGTTGGTCCAAAGACGTAGGCATGCCAAGTGTTGCCCTTACGAGCCCAGAGCTGATGAATGGGCGGCATCCGCCTGCACGCAACCATCAGTAATGCGCTCGCACGTTGTGGACAGAATGCGCGGGTGGCCTGTGCCGAAGTGCCCGAGGTGACATGTTGGCCCTTCGTGTTGGTATCCTGCAAGAGTCCACGGGCGGCTCCTTGGCCTTCGGGGACTGCAGCGGTCGTCTGGTCTGTTGCTCCCGCAGGATTAGGAATCGGCTCCTTGCTCCCGGCACATCACCAACTGGCAGGTCATCGAAGAGACGGTGGCGTCTTTCCGGATTAGAGCATTATTTCTGAGCGCCGCCCTTCTGTGCGGTACTTTTGTCGCGGGGAGAGGCTGCTACTGGGCCATTTCCATCTCGACTCAGCTCTGCAAATGGAGATTATTGCACAATCAACAAAAGACCGATTCTGGGGCAGCGGTTGGGCGAATGTCAAGCGAAAAAAGGCAGCCAACAACAGGCGACGCTTTCAGCCCCAAGTGGTCACCAACACGGTCGCAGGTGCTGCGGACAGTTTGCGGAGACTGAGCTGAACAGTGCACTCCGAGGTTGACTTGTTGTATTGTGGATATAGAGACACAAGGACAAAGTCACTGTCAGCACCGGTCTGTTTCGAGATACCGACCATGCAGCAGTGGAGGCTACTGCGGTGTACCTGCAGACGTGTGTGATGCGGTGGTATTGTTGGTACATGTAGAGATTGGGTTGGCCGTGTGATGCCCGGCAGTCCCAGCCGGACGGAGACGCAATCGGCTAGCCGAGGTTCCCGCGCGATCTGAGCACTGCAGCTGCCAATCCGCCGTTGGACCTCTCACCACCTTTCACCCACAACCAGACACATTGCGCACACCCGCTACGCGCTGCTGGGCGCTTTGCGGCTACGCTCAACATCGCCCTGTTGGAGTCATCGATGTGTTCATGCAGGCGGCGATGACTGTCAACCGCCGGTCTGCCGCCCAGACGGTACCGCCGGGCTAGGCAACACAGGCACCAAGTCACCTCAGGCATGCGGTTCTCTGATCAGCTGCCTCGAGATGGTAAGGTGTCCTCCCTCTACTTGGGTGACTGGAGGTCCTGCCCGACGTGCCAGACCTTGTGGGAGCTGCAACCCTGTGCGAAACAAAAGGCCGTGTGCTTTTCCGGCCGGCCTTCCAGTACTGCCTCAGCTAACACGCTTGTTCTCGCAGGCTTTACCATCCTTTCCTTTTTCCTATGTCGTCGTAGCGTCGAAGGTGGCAAAAGACCCATTCACCAACAAGAGCATCGATCTTGTGAAGGCAGACAGGGCGACACAACCTGTGACACCACAGACTCCACTCTGCGGAGGCTCCTTTAATGTTCTGTTGCTGTTGCTGCGCCCTGTCCTGAGGCCGCTTCTGTGAGTGACAGGCATCGCCCGTTGCACCCATGGTAGGTTCGAGGCAGACATGAGCCCTTTGGCTCTGTTGCTGTGCATCTCCGGAAGCATATAACCCTCAGCTACCCGTTCACCCTCCTTCTCATCCCACACAACGACTCAACATACATTGCATCGATACAACCAATACAGACCACTTCACATCTCGACGACTTCACAATACGCAAGACAGCCACTCAAGCACCCATAAACGCAAACAACGAAAACAAGAACACCAACAAATTAGCACCATGGGCCAATTCATCAACAACGACACCATCCTCTCGGTCGCTGACCCACGACCAAGGCCACCAAAGGAAGGGGGACCACGTGATAGCGATCCCGGCTATCAGTAAATGCAGCACGGCACTCGGTCTGAGAGCGTCCTCTTGGCAGTTTCTCACCTGCCACGAAGGGGTGTTCTTGCGACCCTGTACTGCGATCGGTGAATGCTGGTCGTGTCGAATCATCAAGTACGACGAACACAAAGTACTCTTTATACCAGGAGGTACTGCTGCCTCCTCGACTGGCAAATGACTCAGACGAATACATCAATGGCTGGTCCGTTGATCATGGATCTATTCTTTGACACCGCCTTGACGGCAGGCATTCACGGCGGCCATGCACGGGATATTACTTGGGGGAGTGAACTCGCCTTCTTGCTTCCGTTTACTGTATTTCATGCATAGCAAGCGACTGGCGTTGTCTCGTACCGGTTTTGATGCATAGCGACAGGGATAGATGGGAAGGATCATAGAGGTTCTTGGAGACAGGCAGGTGGCTCATCAGTCACTGCATGCTCGCGTGGAGGAAAATAGCATCGTTTGATGGGAATGGTTTAGAGGCTGCGGAGACTCAATACATCGCCCTCGCGGGCATTACGATGAATTCCATCAATGCACTGGACAAGCGGTGTCAACGATGAGACCACGATTATGACTAACGTCCGAGTCACCGTCAGTAGCTACGGCGAGACCGCCCGACTCTTCGTTGCGCCTCCCAGGGCGGCATAGAGGGCGGAATGGGAGAACAGGCGAAGGCTGATGTGAAAGTATCGTGTGACGTCGGTAGGATTTCTGAGGCCGCGGATTTTGCTGGCCAGATGTCGTTGGTGGTGACAGAAGTTAAGGTAGGTTTTGCTCGTGACGATTTCGCGTTACCTTTGCTCTTCTCCGTTGAAACATTCATCGGACTTTCATCTTACTTTGACATACTGTCAACGAACCATTGACCATATTGTTCGCGCGGCCATATTGATTAAGAGCTCATATACCGCATAAAGACAGTATGCACTACTGTGCTGTTTGACAGCACTCCATGCTACCAGACGTGAATTGGACCTGCCCTTTATCTCATCAACTCCTTTGTGACCTCGATGCCCACATCGATCACCTTCAAATTCGATTGAGCATCTCACATAGCACTGCCGCTGCGATTGGCACCGGGAAACTCAGCGCCCAACGCATCCCAGAGTGGGACCCCATCTTGCGTGATTTCACCCAGCTGGGGGCAGCTCAAGTTCAACAACGGCGCGGCGACGTACTTCTCGATCAGCTCGAGTGGCACGACTAATGTCTCCACGAGATTATTGAGGTAGTCCGGGGCCGCAAAGTTGACCACCTCCAGCGCGAAGCACAGCAAATTGTTCGATTCCAGCAGTCGCGTTCCATTCAAAATTCCGCCGACTGGGTTGGACAGGTCCACGCCAGTGAAGGAGTTGACTTTCCCGGTGTTGCCACCGATGTTGGCAAAGAATGGATACTTCAGCACGAAGGCTACGACATTGAGATTCAGCTCCACTAGTGTATAGTCCAGTCCACGCTTGTACCAATTCTCGGGTATCCGCTCATGACCTTTGGTGTAGGTGAAATTGCCGCGATCTCCGGTCACTGCGAAGAAGCTCTTCAGGATGGCTGGTGTCAGATTTCCCACTGGATTCTCTTTGGTGTGGTTGGCGAAGAGGTTGCTGATGAAACAGTAGCCAGCATTTCGAGCGATCATGCCGGTGACTGGCCCATAGTAGAAGTACGGGTTGGTTGCGACGGACTGGTTCCAGCGCACCGCAGCGTGCTCTATGATCACGTCCAAGGTAGCGGTGTCGTTGTCGTTCGCAGCGATCAAGTCGTACATGGCCTCGAAGTTCGTCAGGTTCATAGTGACCGGGTCGCCGGTCACGTACAAGTCGTTCCTTGTTGGCGAAGAGTCCGCCTCGATGAAGTTGTGGGAGTGTGAGATGCCTCTTGGCTCGCCTGCAGGCACACCTTGTCAGCAGACGTACTGTGGTCGATGCATGGGCAACATACCGAGGAGACCGAGCAGGTTACCGAGCAAGTTCTGTACTTCAGAATCCGTTCCGCCAATCGAGAACGATGGATTCAAGGACAGGGGATTGCCGGTCCACACAGTGCCCATCACGGCCAGAACTGCAGCCAGCTCGACACTGACGCCGTACACAGCATTCATCGCGCTTACAGCTCCCAGCAAAGATACAACACCGTCCCTGGGAATATATCCGTGGTTCGCCAGAGCATTGAGACCAGGACATGGGCCTCTTTGGTCTCCTTCACCTGGAGGTTGAAATTCATGTTCTCCGGTGACGCTGATAGGTTCGGAGAAGTCGTCCAGCAGGAGTCGCTTGTTCGGAAGGTTCAAGTGTAGGTGATTGTGGTCATGTGGTCCGGAAAGGGCACTGACATATCGCCCTATGAGTCCCAAGGCGACCAACAGCAACTTGACTCGGACAGTATACATGGTATGGACGATGTCGCAAACGTCGATGACCAAGAAGCCGCTTTTGACTGGCGTTCTGCTTTGGTACCTGCAGAAGCGTGCCTCGGCATTGCACGTGGTGCCTACGCAAGGCTCTACGAACCAATCTCTTATAGACCAGCATCATTCCACTCGGGACAGACGGATTGCTCACTACATCGCTCGAAGCCCCTTGGCTATTTCTCGCGTACGTGGAGTAACATCGGTCGGGCGCAGTGCAGGGAAGCTAAGCGACCTCAAGCAGAGATCGCTCGACAGGATCGTGGCGATTGTTCGGCAGTCATGATCCCAAGCCCCATGTACCGTACATATACCACATGGTGCCAAGTCGAACAACTTCACCGACTCACACTGCGCGCTGGACAGCCTTCTCGGGGAACTGCTGGTTGTGCCTCATCGACTCTCATCGTTATGCCTGCTGCGATCAAGGTCTCGATCACAGCATTCCTACGCGGCCACTTGCCAAGCACCCGGCTAGATCGACCACGCCCTCGATTGCGCCACTCGAACGTGATCGACCCAGCGACCTTCTTGTCCTCTGATAACGCAATCACTGCACTGCTTCGTCTGCTATCCAACTTTGTCGCTCTTCGTGCTGTTCTATAACGATACCCGAGGCTGGGAACATCATCATGAAGCTTCTTTGGAGGCTAGTGGGACTGTCTGTGGCCTGTGCGGTGTGCCAAAATGCCATCCAACAAGAGGAATTGACCCGTGCCTTGACTCTATTGCAACAACGTAGTAATGCTCCGCGGGTCACACGAGCTCTTCTTAATGGTAGTGTACAGTATAGCTGACGTGCAGCCAGAGGAACTGCCTTGTAGAAGCAGTCGCCGTGGCAGGCGTCCTCGGCGCCAGGCCCTATTATCTACTCCAGCTATAGCAAGACGACATCTACCGCCGGCATCAAGCACCTCAAGCCGCGCTGTTACGCCAGGGTCTCCAGGATTGTCCCGGCCGACCGCAGTCGGCAGTGGGCCGAAAAGGACAAAGGGGCTGAAGTCTTTTTGTCACACAGGTACAGCGACGATGGCCACTTTATCCCCCCTAGATCATCAGTAGTCAAAACCCCGGCCATGTGCCTGACCATTGTTACAGCACTCCCGAAGCAGCCAGCAGCACGGTCGACCCGAGCGTCCAGATATTCTCGCTCCGGAACGTACCTCGCCATCTCTCCAGCTTGTACTCGCAGCATGGAGCTTACACCGGTGTTGCAGCGGTCAAATGTACCAGCGCTTGACATCTACCTCAAGATAAAGATCCAGGGCAGTCTAGCGCCACACGAGTTCCGAACACGCATTCACTACAAGTCTCAGCAGTCACGTGAGACTTCGTCATGTTCGCACACTTAATGCAGCCAGCTGCTGCATGTCGCTGTTCAATCTGGATACTGCTGACCACCGTGCGAATGTTCTTCGAAGCTCCCGGGCATCATGCAGACGCGGACAATTAACAGTACTGCATGACGACATCCATCAACGAACGAGGCGCGATGCTGCCAGGAGGGGGAAACCACGCACAAAGAACGAAGGGCTGGCTCGTTGGTGCTACGACACTTGTGGATGCCCCGATGCCGTCTTGACTGAGACCACAGAGACTCTGACCACTCACGAACCCATATCATTCGTCAAGACGGGGCAGAAGGGAGGTAAGTAGAGGGCAGTACGCCCCTCGGTGATAGCTCCAGTTTGTCGATATTTTGGTACTGCAAGACATACGAATACATTAGTGTGTTTCTTCAAGGGAGAGCTCAGCGGCCCTTTCCAAGCTTGGTGTAGCCCGACTTCAGAAGAATGGTCCGCCACGACTGTCGATGTGTTGCTAGGGGGTGGAGAGTGGCGATACGGGCAGGAAGAAAGACTGGACTCAGGGTGAGAAACATCTGATAGACCTGCGAAGACCATCACCACGGGAGCCTCCGTGATCTGGTCGCGGGGCGTTGTGTCGACCCCCTCGATTCACTCTCATATCAGAACAAGAGTCGAAGAGGGAGTCAAAACCATGCTCTGCTACTACATCATGGACCGGAGTGTGCCACTGGGGTCGCGATGTCTCGAAGCCATGGGTTTCCCTGCCGCGCTGAACGACACGGGATGGGAGCCCATTATCTACTATAGAGGCGGTCTCCAGGACCAAGCGAAGATGCACTGGAGCATCCTGAGAGCGTCGAATATTAGCACATCGTAAGTGGTTTGTAGGGCAAGTTCTCTGCTGTTTCGCTTGTCGTTGTGGGCGGCCATTTCAAGACTTCCCTCGCTGGCAATTCCTCGCGTCTGCCGGCACGTGAGGGAGCACGAACGCCACAGGACCGCATCAAGGTGGTCATCACAGGAGGGCTACCTCCTTTACAGACCCATTGCATGTAGCTCCACCCTGATTCACTTCGCAAGAAGACCCGCAGTCCGCGTTAACTAATTGGGTACGCCGGAATTTCTTTGATCCGAAGCGCCTGAGAAGGAAGTAGGTGTGCATGTGATTCAAAAATGTAGGGCGATCGTGGTATGTCCGTCACATGTTTCTCACTAATTCAGCGAGCGGGACTTTCCGTTCGAAACACGGAGCATGTGACTGCGAGATTTTCCGAAGCTGCTGACACACGAGAGCCAACCTTCCACACCTCGCCCGCGCTCTTGCCAATGTTCGGACACTACCAAGATGGTGAGACCCAGAAGCCGAAGAGCAAGACGACGCGGACAACACTCATCGCTGGGATATGGAACATTCGAATGCAGCGTGTGCCTGGCCACCTCTCACAGCCCCACCGCCGTGGTTGTCCTCGAGGATCAAGTCTGTACGCCTTGCTTCGTGACGGGCATCATACAGCAGTTCTATGCTGTCGAGCGGGCTGAGTCGCAAAATCCTGTCATATGGGAGGTAAAGAGGTGAAGCTCGGCCCATACAGGTCGTGGTTTGACAAGGGTTCTCTCAAGAAGCGGGATGCGAAGCAGCGAGAGTATAGCACGCTAGCAGGTCAGCATCTAGTCCCGACCGCGAGGATCCGGCGATGCGCCTGTATCAGTGAGTCAAAGAACACGACACTGACCTCAGCAGCTGATCGTCTTTATTGCGGTGGCTCCAAGGCAGCTAATCAATCATGCGGGAGATTTCTTGGATCGAGGAATTGGCACAACACTCTCCAGTCCTGTCGCAAGTGTTCGTCCTTCACCTGTTGGATATGTGACACCGTCACGTCCAGTATCGACGGTTAGGTGAAGGTGGAGGGATATCGAGGGCCAGCAGGTACGTGAGCATGTGGTGGCAGAAAAACATGATGAGCCCGCTGCTGACAGTGGTGTAGCCGACCGCCTCTACTGCTCTGGACAGGGGCTTGGACAGCTGGACTGCGGTCACTTTCTTGGCACCAGACAGGATAATGAAGCAGCAGCAAAGTGTGCCAAGTGCAAGAGCGTCACCTGCCAGCGCTGTGACACGACGATTAAAAGCCGACAAGGGTTGCAAAAGCACGACTGCGAGCGGAAGTGGAGAGCCAAATACACAAGTCCACTCGAAGGCCTCGAGCGTGGCAAAGTCTACCAGGTAACTCATCGATCATTGGATCAAGGTCCACTAGAAGATCTTCACGATTTGCCAAGTAGGTGTGCTGACAAGCGGATCTTCGCGCAGACATGAGTGCAACATGTAGATTCAGCTCTTCGACGCATGCATTCAACCACATGAACTGCAGCTGCGGCACTCACTTCTGCTAGATTTGCGGCGACCGAGTCCGCGAATCACGCGATCGGCAATTCGGGAAGAAGGCCACTTGTCCTTCGTACGGACAGCCAAGGGAGGCACAAAAGGAACGCTTGCGGCGCCGCCGTCGAGAAGAAGCAATGCGTAGTGCGCAGAAGGAACAGGCCGTTCTCACCGCGCAGACAGCTGCCTGCCAGGAAGAGAAGGAAGAGGAACGCAGTGAGGAGCGCAAAGTCCAGCTTAGGGAAGAGACGCTTCGTCGAGACACTCAGAAACGGGCGCACTGTTCTCTCGAGTCCTGTGTTGTGCTGGTCACAATCCTTCTGACTGCACCGAAGTGGCCGGCCGAGAACATTGGATTGACGACAGACGTGATGTGGACAACATTCGAATTTGTAGTCTTTGCGGCAGCCGGTGTCCTACTCGAAAAGTACATCTGGTAGTCGTCGGGGGAATGTAAGACCGGGCGAGGATAGTGCATTCGTGTCAACGAGCGGAGCCTTGGGCGTTGTCTGAACAGGCATACACAATCTCAATGGCAGGATTCGACATCACACGTTGCCCCAAAACGCGGATCGATGTTGACTCCGTTTCCACTGTGGCGGGGCCGCGACGGGAAGGGCTGTGCCTCGAGGCCACAGGCTAGAGTCACGTCCGAGATAGGTAACAGACTCGCGCTGTCTGGAAAGTTGTCTGCTTCTCAAGTCTCGGCGACCCTCTTCATAACGGATCAAGTGAGAGTCATCGCCGAGCTCAAGACATCGACAAGCTGTCCCAATGCCGTTATCACATAGATGTGCCCTCGGGTTCGTGATGCAACTCTTGATCGGATGATGTTCCGTGGCCCACTTGTAGTCAGCTTCATGCGCGCAGAAGTGCTCAGACTTTGCAAGCCAGTGCAGCTCTTTTGGCTCGTCCAGCAGCCCTCAAAGGCAGACCCATTGTGTCACAGCTCTTCTATTTCCTTGCTCGTGCTTGCATCGCCTTCCAGCAGTGCCAGACATCCCTCGGCCATTCGCGCAGGAGGACGCAGCGTCCTGCACCCCGAAATGCAAGCCATGGGTCGCTGGTGAGACAAACGCTGTGGGTATACGGTGTAACGGGTGTTGATGGCTGATGTCACAGGTGGAAAGCGTACATGTATAGCAGATGGCGCCCCCCGAAAGCCTGCCCTTGCCAAGACTGGGATCTGGTGCTTCTCTTGGCACTTCGACAGTTTCACTCTGGCAGGACCCTCGGGAGCTTGATCTCAAAGCCCGACAGCGAAATGTTCCGGTCAAGAAACCGCAGCGCAGACGTTGTGTCAACAACAGAAGAGTGCAGACTGGTCGGCGCATTGCAGCGAAGGGCGATGTGTCAGGAGTCAGGGCCACGTGAAGAGGCGGATCGGGGGCTAATGCAGCCTCAATGGGCCTCATCTGACACTATGCCATGATACGAAACTCATTGTCAACAAAAGGATCCTGCCGTCGATGCTCGTCTGGATGTCCGCGGCTTCCGTACAAAGCATCCCTAGTCAGTCCCCTCTCTTCTGTCTTCCGCGTTGCTATTATACCAGCCCAGCCACTACCAGATGGACATGAACTATCCCAAGGAACCAACACTTCCAGACGTCCGCGGACCATCGTAGTCGTCCTCATTCTTGACTCCTACCGGCTGCTAATTCTCCTCCATGTCTCCGAAATTTTTGGAGAATATAAATCTCCACGCGCAGTGTCGATAGAGGCTCTTGCGAGCTGCTGACCTACCGTCGGGTGTGGCATCTCCTTGTTGACCGGCTTTGGCCAGGCCACTGGGGTATCTCACCAGAGTCGGAGCTCGATCGCGTTCATCCATCGAATTGATGGCTCGCCGCTGGATGGCGGCGGTCTGACACGTGCACGCTGCTGCCTTACCCTCTCAGCTTGACGGCGGTGCACCTCCTTCCACTGAACCTCGCCAGAGACTTCTGAGCCCAGACGAAGTGGACACGAAGCTCGATCAGACGATGTGTTGGCAATTGTGGAGAAGCCGGAGAGTATGCTGGGCTGTGAGCAACGCCTGCTTGTGAACTTGGCATATTCCTAGGGCACGATGGAGAGTATCGAAGAAAGCTCGGCGAAAATGACAACCACGTAGGTACATCAGCCTCACGATCGTGGTCCAGTCTTGCTGAGCACACCAAAGCATTCACTGTCGCTCTTGCCTTCTGATCACGAATACTTTTTACAAGCTTGGGTTTCGCTAGCAACGTGCAAAAGACCGGACTGCTTCATGGGGAACTTGTTCATGCGCTTCTGCAAGTGCATCACGGCAATGATCTGGTCGTACAGCACTCGACTAGCACGTCTTCAAGGTCGTCAAACATCTGGATTCAGATCGTGGTCTTCGAGGCGCCTAGAGCGACGAGACCGTCCTCATGACCATATCTTACAGGAATGCGTCGAATGCGGCTGCTTGATCAGACTGCTAGCTCAGGGTCGTGAGGTGCAAAGTAAATCTGGTCGCCTGGCTCCATGGGTTGTGCCTCAGTGTTTGCAATTTACTTCCCGCCAGTCTCAATCCGCGTTGTAGAGCCGAATAGAAGCTACGTCCTGTCTGTGTGATCTCGTCTGGCAGACACAACAAGCGACTGACAGGAGTCGCTTACATGTGATCCGTCTGTCATGCCGCTCTTGGAAGGGAAGGTCGTTTAGACAGGTACACGACGCTTTCGTGTCGTAGTGGCTCTCGTACGATGGAAGTCCACGGAGCTAGGCGATGATGTATGTCTTTTGCGGTTTGGGGCTTTCGTCGTCACGACTAGCCCTGTAGTCTTCCTTCGCGACTGTGATTGATCGATTCCGCTGCACCTTGTCCAACGACTGTATCGGCACGGCTGCCATGCAGTGCCATACAGGACATCGATCTCGACTGTTCTTATTATCTGTCGGTTCACCCTAAGCCAAGCGGATGTTTGCGATCATGTCTACAGATCGAATCGATCCTTGTCCCAAGACTCCTCGCATTGTCGCAGTCTACGACATCGACGGCAAATACCATTGACTTGAGACGCGGTCGAGTCAATGGTATGAAATCGTCTAGTCCCGTGCACATGAAAGACTTCGGATGGTCCGGATGCCAACGTCATTCGCCATCAGGCAGGAAGCACGTGCGTCAAGATCGTGTTCAACTGCCTGCTGAAACGGAGTCAGATGAATGAAGGACGAAGCGTGGATCTCAAGGGCATGAGGCCATCGCTTTTACCTGCGCAGCAGCTCCGAAGGTTCCTATATCCATGCCAACCAGGAAAGTGGCGCAGAAATGCCTTGCAGGGCTCCGTACGGAAAACCTGGGTTGCAATGGATTTACTATAATTGCGATCGAAACTGCTAGGCATGCTTGAGATTCAGGTGACAAGGCTCTCAAGGTTATTTTGGCACCACGTTTCTGATGAAGTACAAGTAGTAGCATTGATCGCGTGCTTTCCCAATCCTTCAGACTGATCAGCAACAACAACACCAACGTCAGCATCAGAATCAGCATACAGAGTCAACACATACCTCACCCGATTAACCAACAACGACAGCAAACATGTACTCTTCCATCATCGCCATCGCCACCTTGGCCCTCGCGTCCTCCGTGTCCGCAGGCTGGAACGGCAGGGGCAATGGCTGGCGAACCGATACTGGAACTTCCTGCTGCTGGCAAGGCCTCCGACACTGTCAGCAAGACCAAGGTGACTGGGGTTGTGTCCAGATCAACGGCGGCGGCCCCAATTGCGTCCGACAGACCAGAGAATGTGATGATGCTTGCGGTGGCTCTGGCTACGCTTACCAGAGGACCCGGTAAGTCTGGTGTTTCCATTCACATAGCGCCATGTGGCTGACAAAGTGACAGCTCCAACGATGACACTTGCATCTGCACTTACGACGATGCAAGCCAGCAGGCCGACAGGTGCTAGGTGGTCAATATTGGATTGTCGGGCTTCAATGCCCGATCCGATCGGCCAAGTGGTGATGAAGGGGCCGGATGAGAGGGTGGATGACTCTGCCGCAGCCTCAGTGCTCCGCTGTCTGCGATTGTAATTTTGAGGTCGTAGATGTTCAAGGTCATGCCATCTCCCTCCTGAGATGATTACACCGCCGCGGTTCCATTGTCGTATCGATCATCTCGCTCCCGTGACCATCTTGTACTTTGAGCAACTGTTTACGTCTCAGGCGAGGAAGTCGATCAAGTCGTGGCGGCGATCACGGCGTCGACTATGCGAGACCGATAGTGATGGTCTTCTTCGGCTCTGAGCTTATGCTGAGTATCTTGAGAGCTGTCACCGGTCCGACCCAGGATGAAGCGCTTCCGCCTTGTAGAAACGACCACTCCGGAGCAGCAGGGAAAGAATGTCGCAAAGTGATCATCATCGGCCCGTGGTCCGTTGTCCTGGTACAAGGATTCCAGGAGCGAGTTGATGAGCACTTGGCGCAGTCTCTTGGCATGGCAGTTGTTCGCAGTGACGCATGCTGACACCTTCCGGACGGGTCTGAACTGCCAAGATGGAGCATGCTCGCATGTCTAAGTTCGGTGCAAGGATGAAAAGTCGTTTGAGCTGCAAAGTCCAGAATACTGGTCATTGTTCAGTTTGCGGTGTGTCTGGGAAGGACATCCCCAAACCCTACAGTCGCCTCCGATTTGTCTCAAGATTTGGACGCTTCGCACAGCAGTCACGCAGTTACCGACAGATGCATCCCAGCCGAACTCTGTCCAGTCTGCCACACGTTTCGTCGTCAAGGGGGTTCCGAAACTGACACCGGGTCCTGCCGGCGTTACGCGCTGGTTGCGTTGAGCCGTATGTAGAAGCTGTGAACGTACATATAACCAGATAACTCAAGCCTCCTAAGGGACGTCTCTTTTGAAGTTTCACAGAAGCCTACGAGCATGCGATCGAAGCCCGGGATCTTCCTCGATGACAACATCCCTAGAGATTAGTCGCACAGATACAAAAGTCGGTGTGTAGCCACGACAGTGCTTCACATGGTACCTACGCCCAGCTGGAACCCGCCTTGGAACGCATCCGGATGATGATCCTGGTGCTAAATGCATGGCGGTCCAATTACTCGACCTCTGTTCAACCAGGCAAAAGTACCTGCAAATTTTTGACTTGCGACCACGTGATACATACGTGCGCAAGCTTCATCGCCGCGCACACGCCACACGTGCTACATCAGCTGTCGCTAAATGTGTTCAAGGCAGCTCGTTTGGAATAGTAACGCCGTTTGTCTCCGCCACGCTGTCTGACACGTACTCGTTTGGCTTGTACTCGCGCACAGCCTCAACCCACCCGAATTCGTCCTTGACTTTGCCTTGCTGGATGCCCTTGAGCTGTGCCAAGAGCTTGACAACGGCTGGCCCTGGTTCGTCGCTGCCGTTTTGATATCTGAAGGTATCGTTCTTCGAGCGCATGGTGATGCTCTTGATCGGGACAAGAGCAGCGGCTGTACCTGCTGCAGCGATTTCGGTGAACTTGGAGATTTCCTCATATTTAATCTAGGCAGTGGTTAGCAGAGCACGGTCGACGGCGAATGGGAAGAGTTACGGGTCTGCACTCGACCTTCCAGCCCCAGCTCTTCCCTATTTGACAAATGGTGTCGCTTGTGACTGATTTGATAACGTTCTTGCTGTCTGGCACAACGATCGTGCATCCTTCTTCAGGTGTCCCGTAAATACCAAGGAATCCAGACGTCGAAAACTCATCCACCTCGGTCCTTGTCTTGCTGTCCAGATGGAGGGTGATACCAAAGCCCTCCTTCTTGGCCTTGCCACTGTGCCGGAGGACTGGCGCATAATTGCCGCCGACTTTGGCACTACCTGTACCCTCAGGCGCTGCGCGGTCAAAGTCCTCCAATATCAGGGCCGCCACTGGATGCACACCATGGTAGACACCAGTCGGCATGACATAGACGACGAAGGTGTATTCTTCTGGTGGGTCGAGTCCGAGCTGTGCACAGGAGCCAAAGAGGAGCGGCCGGACGTACATGCTGGCGCCAGTTCGGTGAGGTGGAACGTAGGCAGCGTTCAAGCTCACGGCAAGATGCACTGACTGCTTGAAAAGCTCAACAGGCACCTCGGGCATGCTGACATACGATGCAGAGTGTTGCATACGCTCGGCATTCTGATGTGGTCTGAAGATGCCGATGGTGTCATCACCTGGGCCTCTCGATGCTTTGAGACCTTCATAGCATTGCATGCCATAGTTCAAGCCAGGCGCCATGCCATGAATGCGCAAGAAGGGGTCTTTTACGAACTTCGGAGGAGTCCATTTTCCAGTCTGCACGGTATACGTGGACTCGATGTGGCCATTGACTGCGCTCGTCAGTAACAGTCACGGCACTAACTGATGGTCAAGCCAACCTTCCCTGACTTTGAAGCCTATGTTGTCCCAATCTGTATCCCCTGTCAGTCTCGCGGCGTTGTCCTAGTCGGCCACGTTGTCGTACCAATGGTGTTGACCGGCGGAGGAGGGAAGTCAATCGTCATGGCCGAGGAAATCTTTGTGGGGAAGGTGTTTTGCTCTGGCAAGGTCCTGCACGTGGAATGTGTGAAGATGTCGCTGTATCGGACAGGTTCGAGTCGAGCATTACTCTTGAGTCATTGGATTTTCCTGCGCCGATCCGTCCGCCATCGGCCATCGGTACGTCCGGTATGCGCGAGCAGTTCTGCAAGGAACCGGCTGGAGATTGCCGACCCGCTCCCGCTGTTCCATGTCCATCCTGAGGCTGCCGACGTTCTGGGTTGAATTTCACGAGACATGTGGCAATGTGTTTTCCTTTCTTGTCAGCACATGCCACAGGAGTCGGCTCTATGAGCAACTTGCCACAGCGAGCTCCGGACTTGGCACCTGGTCCCCCAACATGACGTCTCCACCATAAGCCGACCTTCCGTTCACGCGTCTGACGATCTCGATCATCACATCAAGTGCGCCTGGCCTACATGATGCCTGTCTCACGCGGAGGCTCGAGGCGACAGGTACTCTACATCATAGTCGCCGCAGTGCTGCTCGGCATGACCTTCATATCACTCTTCCAACGTATGCCCAAAGCCCCGGACCTGAAGGATCTTCGCGACGCGCCACCTGACTTTGGAATCTCCCTGGCCGATGCAACCGTGGCAGGACCAGGAGGTGCGATTGCGTCGAAGCTGGGGAATGAAACTGCGAAGGCAGAGCTCGGGCGAGCAACATGGAAATACTTCCATACAGTCATGGCGCGCTTCCCGGACAAGCCTACAAGAGAAGAGAGCACCGATCTGAAGAGCTTCATATTTCTGTTCCAGAGGTTGTATCCGTGCGGCGAATGCGCGGACCACTTTGGGGAGTTATTGAAGAAGTATCCGCCGCAAACCTCGTCAAGATCGGCTGCGGCGGTCTGGGCTTGCGATATGCATAACAAGGTCAACAAGAGGTTGGGAAAAGAGATGTTCGATTGCGCAACAATAGGAGACTTCTACGATTGTGGATGTGCGGAGGATGAGGACACTGCGAAGTCGGCTTCTGATGCAAGAAACGCAATGGCAAAGCCTGAGATGAGCGCGGAGAGGAAGGAGAAGCTTATGCAGAACGGGCGAGATTTCGATTCTGATCTGCTGGTTGCGGATTGAGGTGTGCATTGTTCAAAGCATCGCATTCGAGGGCAAGGATACGGCGCAATGGGACACCGAATTCGGAAGCGCTTTGCAAGCCAATTGCATGAACTTTTCGATCGAAACGACTGTCGGATCTCGCTGGTAATCGTCTGCGATGAGCTCTTCGGTTAAACCGTTCAGTGTTTCTTCTCAAGTCACTGTCGGGAAATGTATTATCGCAGCGCGCTGGAAAAGCTCGAGTGACCTTGCATCTCCCCATCTCGCCATTTGTTCTGTGGGCGTGCAAGCATCAAATGTCATGGGAATTGATCTGTAGGGCCTGGCAGTGCTCGCGCGCAAAGCACCCACTTGTGAGCAGGCTTTGTCTTGCGCTTTTCATTGATATCAAATCGTCAGAGGCCTGACACATGTCAGTCCGATATTACGAAGGTGCGGGCAACAGAGAGAGTCGCCTGCATTACAAGCCATCGCACCATCGCACCACAACATGTAGCTGCTGAAGCTCTCGTGGACTCCCTTGGACCTAACAATCTCGAAGAGTACCAGGAACTTGTTGCGAATGATACAGCCACATTGCGGAATCTTCGCATTTGCCTCAGCAACATGAGATCTCGATTGTTAACGTTATCACTTGCGCAACAGCGGACGCTACCCTGCACAAGCAGGAGGTGCGCGAACGCTGCTACGGCATCGAGAAACTGGCTCTGAGTCACGCAATGAGGACTTCGACTCGGACCTGGCAAGACTACTGTGCTGGTCCATTGATGCCAGAGGAGACAATGCTTCATAATCGACGGAGTCAACAGTGCTGCCCAGGAAGCCGTCGATAAGGGCGATCCCAGGGATGCCGGTCATTGGAGCCACCTCCTAGCCTGGTGTGGACGTCTATTGAGCGGTATTGTCAATGCGAAGCTGGAGTGGGATCCTCGTAGCACCGGCAAGTCTGCCATTGTAACTTCACATCACTCAGTCGTGACCATTCATCAGGCACTGCAGAACGACGCTTGCACGGGTTGTGATTCTGACGTGAATGACGGCTTTTGGCAAGCCTGGTCCATCGTCTAAGACAAGCTGCTGCTGTTGTAGAGGCTCTGTATGTATGAAGTGGTCTCGGGCAGCGAGGTGGCTGTGTCGGACTGTCGGCGATTCAGTTTAAGCGCAAAGTCAACGGTATGGGCGCTGGCGCACGATTGCAGCAAAGGAATGATCAAGACAGAAGGATACATTGCTCGGTATATTGAGCAGCCCTGAGCGCCTTCCTACGTTGTCTTTGCCGCTGCAAGCAGGTCTGTGCCATCGGGACGACGTGTGGGCGTTAGCGACTCGTGTCTACCGTCAGGCGAAAGGCTGCCCTTTCCTGCGCCTGCTTCGAGGCATCGCTGCTTGCGTTTCGCGCAACGTTGATCTCTTGAACGGATACTGGCGCCTTCGTGAAAGCCGAGATCTCGCGCCCTGGCAGTCAATGATGGGCCGTTGTGTCGTGACTCTGTGAGGGAGGAACGCACAGTAGATTTTGGGGTCGTGCGGTAAGGCCGTGCGGTAAGGCCGTGTCCGTACTCGATCTCTACAACGATTAAATACTGTTTGTTGGGGGTGCAAGTGACAATATACATGTGTGAATGGCTGACCGCGCGGTCGTTTGTGCGATATGATCACTCAAATTTCCTCGATTGGGACCTTGACTTATGTGTCACGTGGTTGTGTCGGACTGAAGCTGTCGAGTGCTGAGGTGGTGTAGAGCCATGCCAATGACAGCAGCCTGGTGCTGATTTTGATTTGGTTGTTTCCAGGAACTATGTTGCCTTGCCCCGACAGGCAGCCACAGCTACAGTGCTCACCGGTGGGAAAGCAGCTAGCTTATCGCAGCATCTCATCGTGACGGAGACATCGTTTAGCGCTTGCCACTGGACCATTGTCGTGTGCTACAAGCTGTGGTTGGCCTGCTCGTCCAGGCGCCTGCATCTTGGCGACCTGGTGGACAATCTGGAGTGCAGCACGAAGGACGCCAGAGCATAGAGAAAGCCTCGAGATTGATAGGCACGTTGCGAATCAGATCCCGCTGTCTACCACACCTTTCTCAGGCAAGCACATGCCGGCTGGTTGCACTGCTTATCGCGTCGTGAAGATGTGCGGCTAGCTAGCTTCTGGTAGGTCGTAGATACAGTTTGGAGATATCTATGCCTGGGATTTCAGGGCCGCTGTGCAGCATGGTCTGGATGGTACGGCACAGTAAGAGCGGTCTCGAGCGACATACGTGTTGATGGCGAACGGAAGGGTCGAACATGTGCCAGACTTGCAGCACCGGATCCGCTCCTTCTCGAAGCGGCGGAACTTCTGGCAAACCGCGGATAACACGTATGCTATCAGCCGCGCGCGACGATGAAGAACGGTGAAGAGACGGGCACGCGAAATGGCTGCGAATGACACGATCACGCGTGATCCAGTCCTGTTCTTTCGTCAGGTACCGAGGGTAGAGGTACGGACGTGGGCCCGGCGTGGTCTTCCAAGCGTGAAGGCGGGGCGTTGTAGCAGTAGCAGTAGCAGTAGCGGTAGCAGTGACAGTCGTGATAGTTGTGCGCAATGGACATGGTCGAGCACACAAGGCGAATGTCGAGGTTCTGTTGGCCGTTGTCGGCATCATCGGCCGTCGCGTGCCCCGGCGGGACATTGCTGGCGAAGTACATGCGGCGCAGTGTCTTGCAGGTCGCGGTACATTCATTGATGTATTGTCGGTTGCTGCCGGTATCAGCGCGTCTGGCCTTATCACGCTGCCGCTAACGTCATTTGGCCGGGATCGTCCACTAGAACTAGCTGCAGCTGAGCTCTCGAGGTGCTCGTTGTCGTGCAACGCTCTCTCTGCACTGCTACCACTTCTCCTCCTACGGCCTCATCCACCCCAACAACATCACAGCACCACCTCCTGCCATTCGCCACCGCACACGCTTCAACCCCCTCATTGCTTTCACATCGCTCTCTACGTTCGCCCCGCACGTGTAATAACCCGCAAATAGACGCTCTTTCAACCCCACACAGCCTAGTCTGCGAGACCCTTCGGCCCTGTCGTAGCGTCACTGGTTCGAGTCACGACATCAACTGTGACAGCGGCAACACGCACGACCACGTCCTCACCCATCACGAGCACCACCCCGTCGCCCCGTGCACCGCTCCGCCCCGATCGCCTGTATCATTCACGACCTGCCCGTGCCTCTGCACCTCGCATAGCCGGCCGAGCAACGAGTCCCTGGCAACCAACACCTCAAACATCCCCCTCATCGCGTCACCCTGTGGTGCCCATGCGTCCCAACTTCAGACCGACCACCGAGAACGACACTTAGGCATACGAGAAGGGGAGGTCTCTGGTTGGTTGCGACACGCTCTTCCATACCGCAATCATGGCGGCCCCGCCACGACATCCGCCATCGTCGTCGAGGCGGCCACCGCCGATGCCAGAAGCAGAGCCGGATCTGAGCATCGACGAGTTCAAGAGAGGGAAGGAGATTGGAAAAGGCAGCTTTGCGACTGTCTATCTCGCGCAGCATCGGGTAGGTCTTCCCTGGGTGCAGCTCGGTGACAGCGGGGTGCTGCGATGAGAACCACAGCCTTGTGTCTTGGTGCTGCCGCGGCTTACTGACTTGTCGAATAGGAGAAGCGGTCTTATGCCGCCGTCAAGGCTGTCCAGATGGCTAAATTGTCTAAGAAGCTCAAGGAGAATCTGGGCAGCGAGATCGACATCCTGAAAGGACTACGGCATCCACACATCGTGCAGCTATTCAAATGCGTGGAGAAGCCAAACTACATCTACCTGGTGATGGAGTATTGCCAGCTATCGGATCTGGCGCAGTTTATGAAGAAGCGCCACACTCTGCCGAACTTTCCCGAAACGGCAGACATCTTCAAGAAGTATCCGAATCCTGAGCATGGGGGTCTGAACGAAGTGCTGGCACGACACTTCCTCAAGCAAGTGGCGAGCGCGTTGAAGTATCTGCGGTCCAAGAACCTGATACATCGAGACATTAAACCACAGAATCTCCTCCTCAACCCAGCACCAACCTACATGTCGAAGCAGAAGCCGGAGGATGTACCACTGGCCGCAAGTGCAGACTCGCTGATACCCGCTGTCGGTGTGGCTTCTCTTCCAATGCTCAAGCTTGCTGACTTTGGCTTTGCGCGCCATCTTCCATCAACATCTATGGCTGAGACTCTTTGCGGTTCTCCTCTCTACATGGCACCGGAAATTCTTCGTTATGAAAAGTACGACGCTCGCGCTGATCTCTGGTCTACTGGTACTGTCTTACACGAGATGATCGTTGGCAAGCCTCCGTTCCGGGCACAGAACCACGTCGACCTCTTGCGGAAGATTGAGAAGGCCAACGATCAGATCATATTCGACAACAAGAATATGACAATCAGCCGCGGAATGAAGGATCTGATCCGTGCACTGCTGAAGAAGAGTCCACTGGAGCGCATGACGTACGAAGATCTGTTCGACGATCAGGTTGTGGTTGGTGAGATCCCAGGCCTGGTGAACGAAGATAGACCGCAGGAACGAAGTGCTCCACGATCTGTCCCCGAGGTCGAGGAGCTGAGCAAGAAGATGACGATAGTAGAGGAGACTCCACGGAAAGCCACAATTGTGGAGGAGACGTCTGCCGCACTTCGACCAGCTCCAGAACAGCAGAGTCAGCAGAAGAGACCATCACAAGACCTTTCCCGACGGACATCATCGCGAAAGTCGTCGGAGCAAGACATCAACCAACCGAGAGCAGACGAAGCCATCCGTAGAAAGTCTTCGACAGGAAGCCAGGGACAAGCCGAGGCTGCAACAACAGGCATGAAGAGGCAGCCAAGCCAGCGAGAGCAACGCAGGCCAAGCATCGTAGCTCATATTACGGCTCCTGGACGTCAAGAACTTCACCAACAGCAGCAGCCTCTCGCGCCAGCACCTCTTATGCAGCGTCGGGCCAGTCGCTCATCGCCACTTGCTGGCCCGCCACTGGTGCGGGAGCCAACGTTCGATGAGAACATGAAGAATGAACGCGCGGCTCGAAAGGAACGAGAGCGGACACAGCAGGACCTGACTTTCGAGAAGGAGTACGTTGTCATTGAGAAGCGTGCTGTCGAAGTCAACGCATTTGCGGACGAGCTTGATGCTGCACATCACACCTATGGCTCATCTGCTAAGCAGGGTGCTATGGTCAGACGTGCTACGACTCACGGACAGCCTACTTCGCAGACTGGAGCCACTCCAGCGAGTCCATCTCGTGCTATGCAGCAGGCGACCAGCCGAGCCCCAGGTGGCCATGCTCGTGCTGGCTCTTTCGAGCGACGCTACGCTCCATCACCTCAGTCCGCAACAAACATGCTCACAAAGGCGCTGAACGCAGCAAATGCACGTTTGTTTGGAGCCCTAGGCAGTTCTCCACCTTTCGGCATGGGCGGTCCTTCACCACCTCGTGGCTATGGTGCTTTCCCGGCCTACCCGACAGCAGGCGCCTTGACCATTGGCGACGTCAACGAGATCAAGGCACCGATGGATGAGGAAACTAAGATTGTCCGTATCATGGAGGAAGCCGCTCATCGCAGCGATGTCATCTTCGGGTTTGCAGAGGTCAAGTACCGGCAATTACTTCCGGCGACACCTTCATCGCAGGACGCTCTCGGCATCCAGCAGATAGAAGCCCAGGAGCGGATCGGGGATGACGATGACATGACTACGGTGGCTGTCGTTGGTGTCGCCGAAGAAGCTCTGGTCCTGTATGTGAAGGCGCTCGCAATTCTGTCGAAGACTATCGATCTCGCAGGACAGTGGTGGCAGAAGCAGGGCAGGAACGACGGTATGACTTCAGACCCGGCTCCGAACCCTGGCAGCTCGTCAGCTGTGGGCACGCGCATACTGAATGTGGTAAAGTGGTCTCGCGCGCGCTTCAATGAGTGTCTCGAGAAGTCAGAAGTGGTCGGGCGGAAGCTTCAATATGCCCAGAGACAACTTCCTGAGGACCATTCCGGACATCCCAATAACCAGGCGGAACATTCTGGGACTATCACAACCTCGGCTGAGCACATTCGGATCACCAGCGGCATTACCGGAGAGAGGCTCATGTTCGACCGTGCAGTCGAGATGAGCCGCGCAGCGGCGGTCACTGAACTTGTCGGCGAGGACTTACAAGACTGTGAGCTCAGCTATAAGACGGCCGTTATGCTTTTCGAAGCTGTACTTGAGAATGACGACGAGCCATTGATGCGCAAGCCTAGTGCAAAGAAAGAGAAGGCCGCTGACGAAGTCATCAATGGCATGGAAACGGAGGATAGGCAGACCGTCATCAAGCGTGAGTAGACTGCTAGCATTGACGTTTGTGACGACATTAACATCAGCACAGTAATCGAGGGCGCCAAGTCTCGCCTCAACGCGCTTCGCAAGAAGATTCATCTCGCACAGCAGCAAAGTGCTAGGCGCTCTTCAGTCAGCGGCACATCGACGCCCAAGGCGTGCAACCCAACGGCAGCCGCAGCATCACCTACGATCGCAAATGCATCACCACGATGACCATGAGTGACGAACATTACAACACGACATCGCACATTGCTTCTAAGCGGGCATCTATGTTTTTCCGGAGAGCTCGTCACGACATGACAGGGCACGAGCACCACGAAATGGGAGTTATCAAATTGTTCGGACGACGGGAGTTTTCGATGCCTTTTCGAGTGGCGTTGGACAATGGGCGTTTGATTAGAAGGAGGTGGGACTCACGGGCGCAGACAGGACGGCGCAGGATCTACCTGGGGAGGGCAATGATTTTTCGGCTCGCGCATGTTGATGGGTCTGCTCTCACATACGAAGGACCGCGAGGCGCATCTACGGTGCTGTTGCAAATGAGCGCACGACGATACCAAAGAAGATTGGATGCGACGGGCTGGGGTGGCGCAACTACATATGATACCACTAGTGACTACTATCAAGCGGCGGAGCCCTGATGTGTGTTGTGCATCGCAAGCACGACAGATTGGATGGAAGGAACTTCTCGGCTGTGTCTTAGAAGCAGCGTCTGAGCTACTACTTTGAGGTGAATGAGAAGCACCTCGACCGATCATGCCCGTGCCAGAATTAGAACCCGACACACAAGTGACTGTTTCCAATCTATGCGGTGGTGGATGTGTCGTGAACCTGGCGGTGATCTCGTGCGACCTGCAACAGGTGCGTCATTTGGCGAGGATCTGAGGTTGAGCTTTATGGCTGGACCACCAAGCAGGCTGCAGTGTGCAGCTCAATCGGATGCCCTTGCCCTTTCCATCTTCAACCAAAAAGATCCGTCGTTGAGCTACATGTCCTTAGTCGGACCTGTGCCCATCAGATTGAAGGCATGTGCGAGACATAGCTCCAGCCAGGTGTCGCTATTCAGGATCTTCACAAGACAAAGCCGCTTCCACGACCGCAAGCCTCCCTCGGCACAAAACTTTCGTTCGACGAGAGACACGCCCACACCGAGCTGTACATTGACGAGCACACCGAGCTTGGAGCCAAGAGTCGTCGCGAGCAACACACCAGCACAGCGGCAGCGGCAGCGGCAGCAGCTTCGTCGAATACACCAACCTCAAGAGTCGCGCACGACAAACAACATGGCGAGTCTCGCGGCGCACTCGAAGAAGCACAAGGTGTGCGTGGTGGGATCAGGCAACTGGGGCACAACGATCGCCAAGGTGATCGCAGAGAATGTGAAGGAAAACAAAGACATCTTCGACGAGCAGGTGCAAATGTGGGTATACGAAGAGGAGGTGCAAATACCAACGGACAGCAAGCACTTCGACTCGGGTTCAGAGCTGTGCAAGAAGCCGCAGAAGTTGACCCAACTCGTCAACGGCCTACACGAGAACGTCAAGTATCTGCCCGGCATACAATTACCGGAGAACATCATCGCCAACCCAGACGTGGTGGACACGGTCAAGGATGCCACCATCCTCATCTTCAATCTTCCCCACCAATTCATCGGCCGGATCTGCGACAACATCAAGGGCAAGCACCTGCCTTACGCCCGTGGAATCAGCTGCATCAAAGGCGTGGAAGTTTCCGACCAAGGCTGCGACCTCTTCTCCGACAGCATCGGCCAAAAACTCGGCATCTATGTCGGCGCCCTCAGCGGTGCCAACATCGCAACCGAAATCGCGCTCGAGAAATGGTGCGAGACAACAGTCGCTTACGACCCGCCTCACCTGGACTCCAGACAGCCCACGCCAGAACATACGCCCTCCGGCTCACCGCATGGATCCTCCGCAGACCTGCACGATCTCAAAGGCGAGGCAATCACGCCCAAGGGTAAGAAGCAAAAACTCATGGCACTCCCAGCAGAATTCCCACCTCTCAACCACGCAAACATCAAAAGACTCTTCCACCGCCCCTACTTCCACGTCCGCATGGTCCATGACGTTGCCGGCGTCTCCCTCGGTGGCGCACTCAAGAACGTAGTCGCCCTCGCAGCCGGGTGGGTCGACGGCCTCGGCTGGGGCGACAACGCGAAGGCGGCCATCATGCGCGTCGGGATCCTCGAAGAGATCAAGTTCGGCGAGGCATTCTACTCCAAAACTTTCAAGCGCGAAACCATTACCGAAGAGAGCTGTGGGGTCGCAGACATGATCACATCTTGTTCGGGTGGCAGGAACTTCCGATGTGCGAAGATGAGTATCAAGGAGGGCAAGAGCATCAACGAGATTGAGGAACGGGAGCTAAATGGGCAGAAGCTGCAGGGAACCAGTACGGCGTATGAGGTACACTCGTTCCTCAAGGCGCAGGGCATGGAGAAGGATTTCCCGCTTTTTACGGCGGTGTATGATGTTTTGGAGGGAAATAACAAGCCGGAGGACATTCCGCAGCTGATTGAGCCGCATAACGAGTAAGGACTGCACTGATTCTGATTGACGAGGGACGACGCATGAGGCTCAAATGAAAGCGTTTGTGGCGATATTGGCAGTGTGACTGACTGCTGTTTGTGGTGTAGGCGTGAGCGTGGGCCGGTTCGCGCGAAACTTTGAAGAAGAAGTGGACGGGAGGAAAGATTGGAACGCTTGGAAGTCAAGCATATCTTGTCGACGATGGCCGATATAACCACGAGTATGCACAGTCGAGTAGAAGCGATCAAAGCAACCGCGTGGCTGGCGTGAGCCGCGTGACGCTATTTGGAGGACAAGGGCTATTCGAACGCGCGGTTCGCAAACGAGAAATGGTTAGATGCGATGGGTCCGAGAGCGACACTGCATCTATCTACATGCCTTGTCGCATACGATAGCGACAGCAGATGATCACGAGTATAGACGTGAAATGGTCATGGTCCATAAAATTGAGCTTGTCTTATTCAAATCGTGGAATCCCACATCCTGGAGGGGCACGTTTCGCCTTCCCGCCTCAGCGACATGTGTGCACAGCGTTCAGCACTGTAGCGGCGTATACGTGAAGCCTGTCATTCGCATCGTATATTGTCTCGTCCCAGTGAGACACCAGCGGATCTCCTGATCGGAGTCCCCAGCTCGCTCTCGTTCCCAATCCGACGAAGCGCTGTGAAAGTGGAGCCTCGGGATCAAAGCTTGTCAGCGTGAGTTCACTTCAGCTGATGCTGCTCATTCCTGCTCTGCCTCTCTGTCACTGACACAGCCTCATGTTGTATGCTCTTGATACGTGATCTGATGTCGCCTTACTGCGTGCGTCGATAGCTTTGAGGACATTGAGGGCAGCGAATGCGGTCGTGCTGCACGAGAGGCCACGAAAGTGCGGATGCGGGTTTGTGAGGGTACTCGCTCCTGCAAATCTCGGGGTCTGGGTGCTTCATACTGAACCCCACTGGCGATGCCGAGCTTTACCATAGCGCTGCCATGCAGAGCCGTCTGCGAAAACGCTGTGACCCGGCCACATAATGCGATGGAAAGAGCCGGAGGACATGTTGAAAAGGCCTAGGCCGATTGAGGCTGGAGACGGAATCATTGCTGGCATTCGAAAGTGCCTAGGGGAGGATCGCTACAAGCGTGTGGTACCACAGCTTGCAATGCGGGTACAAGAGCAGGAGGACACGGCGATGAGTGCTCAGTGAGACCGGCGGAGGAAGGCGACGGCTAGGCGCTCGAGACAACAAGCGAGAGCCGGATATTGGAAGAGGTTACCTGGTGGATCCTAGCTGCCGTAAGAGTCGAGAGTATCTCTCGCCATGTACTGTCTTAGCACGCAGCACAGCTTCAGCCACGGACGAGCCGCGCATATTTTGGGTAGTCAGAGCGCGAGGAAGGTAAGACTGGGCCATGGGGATGAATGGACTGATCGAATACATGCAGGATGCCAGAGGAGAAGTAGCGGCGAAGCAAGCGTTTGCGCTGAAAAGTGGTGGCAGCTGCTGCCTGAAATTTGCCTGATCTGATCCTCGACTTTCACCCTTAATTGCGCCTGCACCTCCACAACACCATCTACGACCATCGCAACACATTCTCTGGCGGTCAGACACGCGCCGATAACACCCTCGAGGAGGTAGTGCGCTGTCAGAGCATCACCAGCACACCCACCACCCTCGCCGGCACCCAAAGCCGGCATGGTGGAGGGAGAAGCCGACCCGAAAAGGAGACTATATAATTCTCAGAACGCTGCCCGTTCTCAACAATACCACAACAGCTTCGGGGAGATAGCCCACGACATCACAACATTTGTGAACTCCTCAGTTGACACGCCTACGCCTTGAAACACAGCGCCCTTAGGTAGTCAGACTGTTGGTACGATATACACACATTGTTCGTCTAGCAACCTTCCATCAGCTTTGTGAAAAGAAACCGCCTTCGTTGAAGGTTGTTTGATAGGGCAAGAACATGAGAGAGCCGAATTTTTTGGTCGAGGGTCGGAATTTGATTCTTGCTTGGGACGAGAATGCAAGTCGAGATGGTAGTAGATGGACGAGGCGGGAATCGGATAGATGAGCCTGCTCTGTTCGATCCTTTTGCGTTCCCGTTGTTTCGCGGTCTGTCGAGGCGTTCGATCGCTGTGTATGGCTGGCACACACAGAACGTTTACCATGTTCGAACCCCTTTTTGGCCAAGCTCACAACACCTCTTCCCAAAAGATCAGATTGCGCCAAGCAGAAACTTTTCCCGCAGCCCGTAGATCGGTGCGATAGAGCCTTCACGGCCGCGTCTGCCTTGTGCAGTAGCGGGAAGTATATGCACAGTCGAACCTCATAGCTCAGAGGCGCGCACTTATCTCGCGAAGATCCAGCCGCACGATCCGAATATCTTCTGCATCCGATTGCCGAACGTCAATCTGCAGACTGCGCCGAGTCGATATGTGCTGCCTGAAGAGGTCTCTACTGGAATCTTTTCCGGCGCCTTACGCCACTACGTAGGCCAGGGCGAAGCTTACCAAGACCCATCGTGGGAGGAAGTGTTTGACCCAGCTGACGTGACAATCAGCTTTCTACTGTCGAAGTAATGCCTGCAGGGCGCCGAGGAGAAAGTCTCATGAGACAACTCCGGGAGCTGACCTTCACACGCTACCAACCTCACGCGTCAGCGACGAGCTGCAGCGAGCGAGGCCAAGTCGTGGGCATCGCATGGCTCGCTGCGAACTTGGACAAGCGCACCAGTGATTAGAAGTGTCACTTCCTCGTCAAGTGTGTCTTCCGCAAGTACCTTGACCATGAACTCCACGGCGAGGATTACCGGTCCCACGTCAAGTGCTGCACCTCGAGCCCAAAGAAAGGCGACTTTGTGGTCGGCTCTTTGCATGAGATGTGTGACGTTATCGTTGAAGCTCGTCAAAGCGGCTCCAAGCTGGATATCATTGGAGCTCGTATTGCTTCAGGGTATGCTGGCGTGCTCGAGCTCAAGCAGGAGAAAGGTCAACCGCACCCAGCGCAGCTGGTTGCGGAGTATCTTAGATTCTTTTCTGCCAGTGCAGCGAGTATCATTGGCGACTGTGTTCCTGAAATGGACCACAAGTGTTACCCTCGTCCATCATGCGCGTAGCGTGGCACCTCTGGACCACATGAGCGTGCGAAGCTCGCCCCAGGATTGGGTCACAACACGTTCACGGCTATGGGTGAGATGCTTTGGAGAGATGAGATGTAATGGAAGAGGTTCGAGGTACACACTGAGGATCTGGTCGAAGCAAGTGATGAGTGGCTGAAGGCGATCGGAGTGATCTCGGAGCAGAATCAGTGGGGATGGATAGAGAAATCAGAGCTGGTCCTCACGATCGGTCATTGATAGAGGTTATGCCGCGCATGTCTTTTGCCATCTGTACCAAACCGCTACTTACCAAGGTGCGATGTCCAACGTCCCCGAGAATAATATGCAAATTCGATTTGGTGGGGCAAAGCAACATTTGCATGTGAAAATCGACAGGGGTACTCCCGGCTGCCATAACGGTCGCGCATAACTCTCGCGCCACTTTCGTGAGTTCGAGCGCTGCGCTGTACGCAAGTATAGCATAGCGCAGTATGGCTTGGGCCATGTCGACAATAGATGAATGTACACGACTGTATTCGCGACGCTTTGAAGGCTTGCGTGTGCGCACGAACCACTCTTCCCGAGTCTCCAGGATGCTGGAATCTCCTTGGAGTATTGAGTGACATCCAGACGTAGCAGCAAAGATATTCTCCATGGAGTATTTGCAACATATGGATGACAGGAAAAGCCTAGGTGAAGGATGGGGATGTAAACGGCACGCCGGAAGTTGTTGGCTATCATCGCACGAATTTGAGTATGATGGGCTGCAGGACTCGGTCAAGTCGATGCGTGCTATGTCTCCTATGTTCATGTTGGACTCTGTACCTCTCTGAAGCTGACAGCACGATCCAAATGATCCGCTGTCATGGATGCGGAGCGCAGGAACGCAGAAGCCGTAAGCATAGTGCCCAAGAGCGCTGATGACTTCTTTTCCACCCGAAGCAAACCAAGGTCAGTGTTTTGATACGGTTGTAACAGGAGTCGCGAATATTGCTTCATCATGCAAATGGCATGCTTAAGACCCCGCCGACCACGCCCACCATGCCCCTGAGAACAACATCAACCAGAAATACATCCGCCTGCAAAGTCCACCGCCTCCTTCCACTAACCCTGCCCCGTGCAGCAAAAGGACTCCCTCCATAGGCGTGCTACGGAGGGCCAAGAAACTTGGGAATCGATGACCTTCCCAATTTCAGAGACCAAGAGTTGCGAGTGGACCGATCTAACCGTCTTCATAAACCTCGAAATCTCTTACTACTTGAGTAATGCTCTGGACTTTTTGAGGCGGAGCTCCCCGCCGACCACCAGTGTCCCAGTTTACTTCCATGAATGAGCAGGACTTGGAATTGGTATTTAGTGCTTTGGTGGGATGTGTTGGTCTTGCCGGAGTGCTGCCGCGCTTGGGCATGTGAAAGTGCGGAGTCCCCGGTGGTGGGTGTCCAGTCATGGCCATGGGTGGCAGGGAGATGGTGAGCTGCAAAAAAGCACGTTTGTGGAGTTCTCGAGTGTCAAGCGGCACTCGTCAGTGACCGGGTATGTCTGAACAGTCATGTGTGACCGCTTGTACCGTCCGACCGGACTGCAGGCAGCCTACCCCAACCAAGATACAATGCATAGCTCACCTCAACAGTAAGCATTGCGACGCCACTAATCGAACGATATCATCCATACGACATATGGTCCCCAGTCAGTACTCATGCTTCTCATAATACTCACGAGTCCGCGAGGAACGCAGACCAGAAGCTGGGAACGCGCAACAGCCGTAGACGAAAGAGGTCGCTGCCAATGCACTCACAAGAGCTCGACTGTCTCCGGATGGATACGACGGTAATATTGAGCCTTCATCATTGCTCAAGTCGAAGCACGCAGCGCGTTGCTCATCATTCGGAATACACAGGTAAGGTATTTCTCGAGCGTTCGGGCCACCTGCACCTCTTCGTCCATGGTCCACGGGAGGTTGCATATGGTGGTAGCAAGCCTCCCCCGACTGAGAGACATAGCCAGCTGTATCATTCAATGAAAGAGCGTGCAGTCGATTCCATACTGCGGACAATTTGATGGTGTAGCTTATGCCAGGCAAGGGATCCTGGAGGAGGGGGGGGGGGGGGGCCCCAAACAGGTAGGCTTGTACATTAAAGGCATATCAATCATAAAATTCTATACAATGTTACAACCGCCAGTACTGCATAACCTGAGCATTGTCCGCCCATGCCGGTCATGAATGCCATGCCAGGCCTTTGTACTTTTACACGCCTGTATATCCCCTGAACGCCTCGCTGAATAATGCGTTGCGATGAAATGCAATAACAAATCCACATTGTGTGAGTCGCAAAGTTAGACGAGATGTCCAGCAAGGCCAAGGAAAAGCGCTTGAGCCACGACTTGAGTCGCCCACAAGCTCACCTTGCGGATGCGGCGATTGCGCTGCTTGTGATCCCCGATGTCGCGGACGAAGGCTTCGTAAGTTTCCCGGGACAAATCGTCCAAAAGACCCGAGTCGAAGACGGTCCACGAGCCATCGAATTCGCTGAGTCGCTTCACGATGCGGCAGCTGATTGGGATGTAGTTCGAGGAACCGCGGGAGTGTGAATTGATGTACGCCACGATGGGTCGGACGGCGGCGTTATTGACGTACGAAAGGTCTCTCGTGAAGATCGGGACGCTTGCTCGAACATCGTTGAGGTGGATGTTAATGTCGAAGACGATGAAGCGGTTGTGGTTCTCGTCCAGGGGCTCCGCGGGCTTCGCTTCTTGCTGGGCCTGCTCCGGGCGGTCGTCTCGGTTGTCAATCACATTTGAGCCGCTAGCACCTTGCTGCGCCTGGAGTGCTTGACTTGACACTGTCGCTTCCATTCGGTCGTAGAAGTCGCTCATGACCTTAGCAATGCTCCCGTCTGCGTCGTGCGGTAGCATGACATCTGACACAATATCGACATTACCTTCTTGAATCCACGAGAAAGGCCCTTCGACACCTCGGTTGAGGTGGTCAATATTCAGACCGCGCAATTCAATACGAGTGTGCTTCTTCCACTGCGATTGATCTTCCTCCACTCCATCGACCAATGGCACACCAGTCGTTCCGTGCACCTGCCTCGGATGTACGTTGAACATAGCATTGTCAAATTGTCCAGACATGTGATTCGCGCACAAGAAATCGTAGAAGAGCCACTGCTTTCTCAAACGTGGCAGCTCACACATTGATAGGCTGACTTGGAAAGGGCGGAAGTTCCTTGGCTGATGCACGGTGAGAAGGACATCTTCCATCTTGAACTTGTCGATCTCGAAGTCCCCTGTATTATGTTCGTGGCGGTATGCTTCCGGAGGTGGATCATCTGGCTTTCGAGGTTGAACGGATGTTCGGTCGAGCACACCCCGAACTCCTACGATGGACACGTCTCGTAGCAACCCTTTTCCATTGAACCACTTGGCGAACGACAAGCTTACGTCCACCTGCTTGATCGTGACATCAAATTGGCTGTAGTTGCCATCGTCCTCGTCTTCATTCTGCGGACCATATACCGGTCCGTCTTTCTGCGTTTCTGCATATGCCTGCATAGCTGCTGCTGCCTCTGCTGCTGCGGTTGTGGAGGATCCTTTTGTAACCGACCTTTGCATCTTTGCTCTTTCTGGTCGGCGACTAACGAAGACGTTGTTGAAGCGGATTACACCAGCACCCCATCTTGGAACAACAGCGCTTTCAAAAACCACCTGGATGCCACTGCTCTTGGTCAGGTAGTTTCCGATCCATCCAGCCAATGTCTCTTGGGCGAACACGGTGTTGACGGCCCAGATTGCCAGGCTGACGAAAGTGGTCGTTCCGATGATCAGCCAAAGCACATGCCCCCAAAAGATCCAGCTCATGAAGGCAAAGATTTCATCCATGGTGAACGGTCGGACGCTTCTTATGGAGAACCACTTGAAGCGGATCTGGAGTCTGTGCCAGAATCCTGTGGCAGCGGCCAGGAGCTCTTCCTTGGTCGGTCGATGTATGGCTGGCAGTCGGTCTGAAAGCCAGTTGTGTGCTTCCCCCAGATTGGTGTCATTGCTGGCATTCTCAGTCGTCTTGGGCGGAGCTACTGCCGGCTTGTTTCCTGGTGCAGCTCCTGCTCCTCGAGCCGCAGGGTCCTCTGCCGGGCTTTTCTGGTCACTGCTCCATCTCCTCTGCAACACCAGCTTCATGGTCCATGGTGCAGCTGGCTCCCACGTTCGCGACTGTGTGTGCAGACTGCTCGCCCAGGCAGACCCCGTTATCTCCGTCGTCGCCGATCGAGGCCGTCTGAAGGGTGTAATCGCGCTTCCAGCATTGTGAGTGTGTATAGGTATGCCTGTCGCGACAGATGCAGCAAGGTTTCGATGGCGTAATGTGTACTGTGCTCTGATGGTAGGCGCGACCGCATTGGCAAACCTCGATCGTGCCAACGGGAATGATGCGGTGGGCAGAGTCGCAGTGAGTTGAAGACCTATCCGCGCGACGTCGACCCCATGGCGACTCATGATGCGACGCGCATGCTGAAGGGCTGTCCACTGATATGACAAGCACACTGCTGTTGCAAGCAGACGTTGAGAACACAGTTCGTGTTGGCTGGGGTTGCACGAACGGAACAAGCAAAGTCTTGATCTTCAAATCCAGCTTCTCTTCCACGCTCCAATGACGCTTTGCCCAGGGTTACATTTGCTCTGGGTCGGAAGCGTTGCCGGGCGTGCATGTGATCTTCTGGCCTGAGGCTCGACAAACGCCAAGGCGCTGCGAACGGCCGCACTGTCGGGAGTGGCCGTTTCCTCCCTGCACTTCGACTTTGCGAAAGAATACACGATTGACTTGCTCTCCTTCAAGGCAGCGTCCATCCCCCGGCAATACCGCAAACATGCCCAAGGAAGTCAAGCAGAAGTCTGGCTTGGTCGTCGGCCTCAACTCTGGCCACGTACGTATCTTCCACCACCGCCACCTCGCCGGCGCACATGCGATATTGCAGGATAAATTTGATCCAGCACTGACACATCCACAGCAAGTCACCCCCCGCCAGCCAAAGCCGCGTATCTCGCGCATGAAGGGGCACTTGAGCAAGCGCACCGCTTTCGTTCGTGACGTCGTCAAGGAGGTTTCTGGGTACGTTGCAGAGCCAAGGAAGCCCCGGCGAAGAATCTCCACTGACGCCCGTCTCCCACAGCCTCGCCCCATACGAGCGCCGCGTTATCGAACTCCTCCGTAACAGCAAAGACAAGCGTGCACGTAAGCTTGCAAAGAAGAGACTCGGAACCTTCGGCCGTGCCAAGCGCAAGGTCGACGAAATGACCAAGGTCATCGCCGAGAGCAGGAGAGCCGGTCACTAAACGGCATGACTACGACTTGGGACGAGACCATCAAAAGCAGCGTGTGGAAAGGTGGACGTGAGCATGAAGATAACCTCCGACCGGCGCAGCAAAGCCTGCCTGGCTCGAGAAGGGCTTTGACAACAGCTGGTTGGCTACCGTAATGCGCAAATCAAAAGTGCCATGGAGCCTGTTCTACCACCGTGTCATTTGCTCAGTACTTGGTACCTTCTCAATCCGTCGACGTGACGCAAGGATGTCACTGCGACTTTTGTGCGTGTCGTGACGTTATGATCCGTGTCTGTGCTGCCTTCATGTTGTTGTGTGCGACAATTGATGAATCTGACATGTTTTCACTGCTAGGCAATTTCGTACCATGACCAGTGCAACAATGAGTGCGTCCAGGCGAATCTGGCGCGCCTACTCCAGAATACAAAGTCTGAGTCGGAGTAAGTGAGTTGCAGCTGGACCCGCGCGACCAGCCTGCAGCGTTCGAGCCTGCCTCACTTCGATGTTGTTATTTTCATACTCGTCTTCGCTTTCCCATTTCACTCCGCTTGTCTTTCGTTCTTCGTCTTCGGGACATACAACCATTCTCCAAAGCAGTTCTCGACCTGCCTCAACCACGCACCCGACCCCAGGACACGACCGCCATGTCGCGAAATGGCATTTCCCACGAAGTGACGCGCCCGTGGGCCATTTCCCAAAAGGGCCTCTTCGCGCACAGATATTGACATCGGTTACAGTTACCTCCACAGCGAGCGCTTTTCCGACTTCACCATCATCTGCCGGGGCGCCCGCTTCAGTGCCCATCGGGTCTTTCTTTGTCCGCAAAGCAAGTGGTTCGACAGATGTTGCAGCGGCGACTTCCTCGAGTCCAATTCTCGAGAGGTCGAGCTTCACGGCGACCTGCTCACCGCTGTCGAGTGCATGATCAGCTTCTTCTACACCGGCGACTATAGCGACTTCTCGGTGATTGGCAGTGACTTTAAGCACTTTGAAGAACTGCACGCTCACGTCTACGCCACTGCGGACAAGTACGAGATCCCGCGTTTGAAGGACCTTGCGCTCAAGAAACTGAGGGCAAAACTCTTCTCGCAGAACAAACAAGGCATGCGCGCCGCTGCGAAGGCTGTCTTCGAAGACGTTCTGCTCCGAGATACGGACCACGTTCTCCAAGATGCAGTCCTCGGCGTGTGGATGGCTTCCGACATGAACGCCTCAGACCACGGCTTCATGCTGTCCGCTCTCACGGAGATGCCGCAGTTCGCATCAGAGCTTACGCTCCGCCTCCTCGCAGACCGCAAGCGGAGTCTTGCTACCATGACTTTGACCAGACCCGAGGCTATCGCTGCAGTCAAGAACCAGGAAACCATTCAAAGCATTGTCGTTAGCAGCGTCAAAGCCAACGTCGAGATACAAACTGCCAAGCTCGAAGCAATCATTGCCCAGAAGGACGCAGAGATTGCGAAGCTGCAGTTGGCAAGATAAAGGCAATGAAGGATTCTTGCTCAGCAGTCACTCGAGGTCGGTAGGAATGTTGGAGAGCAGGAGAGTTTGGTTGACAGCACTGGGAGGACGCGTTACGGAGGGTGACTTGATCTTGAACCCTGCGATGATTGTCCATCTTGATGTTGACTGTTTGTGCAGGAATCCAACTCTTGCCGCAGGTGTTGTGTCGCTCTACGTGTGTTATCGACGGGGCGCACAAATCTCAGCGATCGCGGACTACGAGGCCACGATCAGTGTTATACCTCGAATGGGCGATCATACCACTCGTGGTTGGTGGCCGTTATACCGCGAGTCAGTTAGAGTTCAAGCCCACCTAGTTCCCTGACACATGTCCACTAGCTCGACTCCTCCCTTTCATGAAGTGACGTATAACGCGAAGGGAGCTGCAAAAGCGCTGCGAACATGGGCAATGAATTTCATCTTCATTCCCCACAAGCTTGCAAGTCCCGGGGTCTTCTCAATGGCGTCCCAAATCGAAACAGCCAGCGATGCGTTGGCACTCTTGTACAAGACCGGCACTCTGAAACAGTCCAATGGCAATGATAAGCAGTTTCACGCCAATGGCATCAATGGCAACTCGAGCGGCAGATCTTCGTTCGATAATAACAGCTCGTCCAAATCTTACGCAAACGTGCTGAAACAACACGATCACCATCACAGGAATGGCATTTCACCAGGATTGACCGATGATCGTATGAACGCTTTTGAGACCGCATGCATTCCGCCCAAGCACGATCCAGATCAACCGGAGAACGGAGACCTGAAGCCACAACTCGAAAAGGCGAAAGTAGCAAAGCTCACCAGCGGCATCTTGAAACAGGCCTACCAACAGAACGCCAAAGCCGAGTCCACCGAAGCTGTGACTGTCAACCGCGTGTCATTCGACATGAAAGCAACTGCATACAAGCGCGAAAAGCAGCAACAGCAACAACCGAATCGGGAGCAGCTGGAGCAACAACTGCAGAACCTCGAGGACTACATGGCGCAACGAAGTCAGGGCCCGCAGCAAGACGATCGCCCGGACGGTCAGCAGAATGAACATCATGGCGATGAGCAAGACCAACAACAACATGATTGGGACGATGATCTTCAGACTGATCAGGAAACAGAGCAACAGAACCGTCAAGCAGATGTACAGGCCGATGACAATGAGACCGACGAGTACTACGACCGCGAAGCTGCTCAAAACTTCACCTTTGCAGTGTTAAGGTATCATTTGGGCATCTTCTCCAGATCTTCGTCCTGATGGCTAACATCCTATCAGGCAAACCCGCGACCCGGCCTACCTCGACTTCACAATTTCCCACGAAGGCACAGACTACAAAGTCAACTCCCTCATCATCAGCGCCCTCTCCACGGCCTTCCAAGAAGTGATCACAGCAGCAAAGGTACGCAGCCCATTAACCCCGATCCGGAAGCGCAAAAGCCTTCACAGACAAAGCCTCGTTGCAACAACAACAAAACTCATCCTAATGCCCTCATTCCAGGACGCCAACGAATCTCGTGTCGAGTTGAAAGCAGATTCGGCTCTCGCTGTCAAGACTATGATCGACTTCTTCCAAAGTCTCAACTACAGCACTCCCAAAACTCTCTCCCGCCTCGAAGCAGCGCAACACCACGTCTCCGTCTACCTCATCGCCGAGAAATACGACATCCCCGGTCTCAGGGACCTCTCGGTCTGGCGCTTCGAACGCCCCTTCTCGGACTGGGGCTACTCCAAAGATGTCCTGATCCGCATGCTCCCCGATCTCACAGAATTCGTCTACGCCAACACGCCAGAGAAGTGTCCCCTTCGCGTAGCATTGCTTCGGGTTTGGGCGAACGCTCTTAGGCCGAGAAACTTTGAGAGTGTGGATTTTGAGCCGCTGATTGATGATTTCCCGAGCTTCGGAGCCGATATTATTCACGTTCTGGCGAGTTTTGCGAGTCGGAGTGATAGGCCGGAGCCGGGATACGATGATTTTGGGAATGCGATGGGGCCGGATGGGTATGAAAGTGAGAGGGGTGGACATGGACAGGTTGGATATGATGCTGGGTGGAATGATGAGGAGGATGGTGATGAAGGTGGCTTTTGATAGTGCGTAATCGATACAAGTCAAATCGGAGTTGCGAGTTTATATAAGGTTGTAGTAGTATGTATTGAGTATAGGAGTTCGACACGGCCGAAGCAGTCCTTGCTTGCCGAGATGGATATGTCCACCACGTCCGCCACCATTGTTTGCGAGTCACGGGAGCGAGTGGATACTCAGGCCGTCACCACAACGTGAACTCCCGGATCTGTGTCAAATGGAAGTGACCCTGATATATGGCAGCATCGAAACAGATCCTGAGAATACCTGAGAAGTCAAGGGCATTAATGATTCGTCCAAGCTCAGCCGGTCTACAGCCCGCTGGCATGTAGGGTCATTCAGCGAACCACTGCCACTTTCAGACATTCTGCGTTTACGCCAATCATGTTGATTCTTGATCAAAAAGCAGTGCTTGGATGTGGGTATCACGATGAAGCACAAAGCGGTCCAGCCGGACGGTAGCCAATTTGTGGAGCACACATCTCGAAGACAGATATTCTGCGACCGTAGTTCTGTCGGCAGGGCATGGAAAAGATCGGCTTTATAGTCCGACCTATTCAGGACGGGGACCGTGTGTCGTCAGAATCTCGATCAAAATGAATCTTTGGGAAATCATCCGCACCACCTGGCGGCTTCCTTGCGAAATCTCTTCATTCACCTGTTGTCAAATGGGTATCTTGGGTTTACGACGCCACACGCTATGCTTATAATCAACGAGACTCTCACATCGATGGTCCCTCTCACCGCTGTCCAGTCCAGGACCACGTCCTGCCATCATCCACGTTCATCCATCTGCCATCCGTCACCGCATCCCAACCCATCATTACGCCGAGCGCTCTGCAGCTAGCGCTGCTGATGGCACAGACTACGCCATCGCTCTCGCTAAGGACAGCGAGATCGAGTAGGTAGGCGCGGCCCACCAGCTGTCGCAGTCTCAGCGCTTGCTCTGGGATCGTCTCCACGTCTATTGACGCTGCCCTCTTCGCACCACCGAGCGAGGAGAACAGCGCACTGTAGAATCCACCTTCCCACCCGATGTTCTCATCAACGTGCTTGACATAGGCTCCATTTCGTAGAAGTGCCACTGGAGAAGTCTTGTCCAACCGTTTCTTTGTGGCCAGCTGAATGCGTTCCTGCGCGGGCTGGATAATCAACGGTGCTGCAGCTTGCAACAGCTCGTACGAGTCCATGATGTCGGGATCGTCCGAACTCAAGATCAGTGGAGACTCCGCATATTCCATAATCGACGAGAAGTCCTCAGAGGCTTCGTTATCTCCCCGCAACGTTCGAGAGAGCTCTCTCGCACCATGCGCATACCTCTCCAATGGTAAATAGTCGCGACTGTATTGGTACTCGAATGGGTGAAGATCCCCACGTCGAATCTGCATGCCGATCATGGAGCCTCCATGAGTGGCGGCGTCGTCCTTGAGCTTGGCAATGCGCGAAGCTGCAAACAACGAGTCTTCTCCAGCAAGCTTGAAAAGTGCGTTGAAACCATTGCGTGCCAGATCGTACACGCGTGACTGCGCATCGACTCCGTGCTTACGCGCCGCCTGGAACTCCTGCTGAAACGTGGAGCCAAAGATCCATGCTGCTGTAGCAGACGACACCACGAGATGTGTGGCGCTCCGCGGGCACGGTACTCTTTGGTGTGCCGGTGGTGGCGAGCAGTTTGGAGTTGGTGGTGCCGTAAAGTACGACGTGTACGGGCCCCATGCCCAGCGCGTGTCGTCAAGAAAGAAAGCTCTGCCTTGATGTCTAGCCAGGCCGTAGCTCAGCCAGAGTAGAAGCAGTGACTTTCCGAAGCTCGCATCATCGGACTCGAGTACGAAGGTCAGGCTACGTTGGCAGCGTTCTGGAGCCGGGTCTTCGAAAGGGGGCAGCATGCCCGCGCGCTCAGCATCTGCGACATCCAGGAACGTGCTGTCCTTGAAGTCCCGAAACTGCTCTCGCCACCAATGGCGGCTGCCGTGAGGCCGGATGGTGGTGCTGATTGTGTGTTGGAGTCCGGTAGCTTGTGTACAAATGTCTTTGTATTGGTGGCTAGGCAGCGGGAAGCTGCGGTTGTGCGGTATGGAGACGGTCCATTTCGATGGGCCAAGCGAGTCTGTCACCATCAGCGCGGTAGGTTCGTCAGGAAGGTCATTGCCAGCAACGAGCTGAGTCTCCTGGATGGTGATCTGGTCGGGTGCAGGTGAAGTCGACCTGGGAGAAGTCACTGGCCAGCCAAGCAAACATCGCCATGTGAAGAGAAGAGCGCATATGGCTGCCAGCAGTACCCGCATCGCTGTTTGTCGACGACATGAAGGCCGCGGCCTGTTCTCTTTGGTCACCGGACCGGGGAGGAGTGAGGGCGAAGGAGGCGATGAGTCGAAGCCGTTCTTCTCGTTCAGACTGTTCCTGCCTGGTGAATTGGTGGTTGTCGAGTTGGTGGAGTCGGTCGAGGAAATGGACAAGTTGGTGTTTCGGCGGTCCCGCATTTTGGCTGCCGTCGTCCGCGACTTCCTCATGAACCACGTCCCGCTCCTTAGCGCCGCGTCCGTTTGAAGAAGACTTTGAGATGTATTAGCGGCTTGTTCCGGCAGATATGGCCATGCTGCCTCGCGCGTGACTCGGTAGTTCCGTGACGATTCGGTTGCTTTTGCGGCTGGAGAATGATTCCGATGGAATTGGTAGCACCACGGTGGCCCGTGAAATGTTGCAGGAAGCTGGCAATCGCGGCGGGGACGAGCGTTCGGGGAGGCGACGCTGACGTGCCACGTTCTCGTGCGTTTGCAGGAAGATTACCTCTGACGGGTGAAGCATGAAGTGAAGGGAACAGTACGCAGTGTGGGAGAGACCAGCTCTGCCTGTGACAGTGGGTCAGTCGGTCGCGCCAAAGAGGAGTGACGAGGAGGTGCGACGAGGAGGACACTGTCACCTCGACTGCATCACGGATGCGCGAGAGGCAAGATTGATGAAGGAGGGAGCCCAGCAGCTGCAGGCGTCGCACAACTTCCATTCTACGAGGTGCAGGCGAACACGCTGCGGGAGGCAAGCGTGCACGCAAGCAAGAGGCGGCAGTGAGACGCCGATCCGAGATACATGTACATTCGCACATTGGGATGCTTGCTCGCCAGCTGCCGGATGGGCTACCTCGGCCACTAGGAATGCTGTACAGAGGGGAGGTGCAGACTGCAGAGGTGAGGCGCGAGGACGCGATCCAACAACGCAGGCGAGGCAGGGACGATGATGGAGATGGTGGCAGATCCGCCTTTACGTGAAACGCACCAGTCTGGCAGGCGTGTCTTGGCACCGTCACGAGGTTTCAACTGCTGCCCGTGCCGTCTTCCGCACGCTTTTTACATGTACTCAGACGCCACGCCACTCCTCCCCGACCATCGACACACATGCTACATATCACCGCTGTTGCTGACCGCGTGACCTTCCATGGTCCAGCATGCGTGTTGGCAAGGGGTAGGTACACCACACAACAAACCAAGGGTTCAACAAGGCACGTTTGCAACAGTTTAGCGTGTCTCATCAGTTTCAAGTCAAGCCGAGCGATCTGCGTGCTGCACCAACCACACCAAGCAGGGGAGAGCCAGACGACGATGAAGTCACAGCGAAACCCTGCAATCTTGCCTTCAGCCTCCATGCGTGGGACGACTGCAGCGACTGCGCGGCTGCTCCCTGGCCATCTCTTTGTCTCATCATATGCAGTCTCAATTCACTCCTCTACCCTCAGTCTCCGTGACTGGAGAATCAGACAGAGCCGTCCAACAACCCCGGAGCCGGCCGGCCGGCCTCACAACTTCGTGCCGATATTGTCACACGGAACAGCCTAGCGTTGCATTCTGATATCATCGACATTATCCATCGCGCCAAGGATGAAGGCACGAGGATGGCCTTGCGCTGATTTATGCTGAGCTGAGGCATGCATGAACCATCGCAGCATTGCTGCACTGCAGTGCATCCCTCGCACCGCAGCATGAGACCTCACGCATGATCTTGATTCGAGTTGATTAACAGACCCGACGCCGCGGCCCCGTGGCTTCAGACCTTCTCAAGAATGCTCGCCGACATACAGCAGTCGCACAGCATTGATTGCTTTTGCTCATCATTTTGTAGGCGTCAATTCATGGACTCATCAAGCACTCCTCGTCTCATGCCATGAGTCTCTACCTGCGCCATCTCCACTTCATCCTCGTCCCTCTTCTCTTGTGCCCACATCGCCGCAAGGACACTGCGTACTCCTCCAGGAACGTGGCGAAAATGTGGTACTCGGTCGCAGCATCCACGAGGGCAACTGTGGGCAGAGCCGTCTTGCGCAGTGGTGACTGTGCGCAGCGGCGAGACGGTAGAATCACATGGACGGCATCGTCCTGCTTCGATGCCTTCTGCGGCAGAGCTACCGTCGACCGGAGATTCACGAGATGGCCTCCGTCGGAGGTGGAATTGGCAAGTTGCCGCTGACTGAGAATGTAGAAGGACATGGCGGGGCCGATGCAGTAGTCCAAGCCAATGTTGAAAGCATTCCGGCTTCGGTATGCTGCTGGATTGATGATTCTGATCGTGCCTATATGTAGTTTGCTCGCCTATTCCCAACTCTACGTCGTTCAATTCCGCGGCAACCTCACCTCACCCGCTTCCTCCTTCACCTCCCTAGCTTGGTCCCTCGCGAGATCCCACATCTACCTCCCGTTCGGCTCAATCTTGTTACCCCTCGACATCTGGTCTGCAAGATACATCCAATTGACCGCGTTACCCACAGTTCCCACCTCGTCGCTCACATGACTGGCCGCGAACTTGCTCATCTCCTTGTACCTGTCCTCGTCGCCGAAAAGCACGTCGAGGTACTTTGCCACAGCTTTGTAATCCCCAGTCTCGACGATGAAGCCGGACCTCTCCGGCTGAACTTGAAGGGAAATGCCACCGGCTTTCGTGACGATCACGGGGACTCCTTTGTGGAGACCTTCCGAGACCTTCACTTCGAAGCCTTCGCGGGTGGAGAGCTGAAGGGCGACGCGGGCGTTTTGCATGAGCACGTTGAGGAGTTGGTCCGTTGGGCCTAGGCGCATCAACACGACGCTGTCCTTGACATCGCTGTATTCGCCGTCGAGCAGTTCGAGAGTCTGGTTGAGAACTCGGACGCCGTCTGGGTCGTCGACAGAGTAGTGTCCAGCTACGACTAGCTGCGGCGTCTCGCTCGCCTTCTTGCCTCTGCAATGCTCCGAGGTGCGCCGGAACTCGGCGTAGCTGGCAAGCACGTCCGGGATACCCTTGGAAGGGTCAAAGCGTGCGATCTGGACGATGTAGTCGCGCTTGGGGTATTGCAACGTATTCATTCGCTGGCGCCTGCACTCGGTGTTGAATTCGTGTAGGTAGTATTCGTTGTCGAAGTCACGGATCTCCTTGTTGAGGCCATCGAGCCAGTCCGTCGTCGCCGGCATATACGCCAAAGCTCGCTTGTTGACATGCGAAGGAACGAAAGCGCTTACAGGGTGGGCGATGAAGATATCGGCGTGCTTGACACTCTCCCACAACCACTCCCAGACTCCAGCAGTGGGTGTACCAGGGGTGTCGGCCAGGTCAGCGCGGATCTGAATGTGCGAGCGGAAGATGACAGGGCGCCCCGGGTCGGCCTGCTTCGAGATTTCAACGAGGTTAGGCATTTGAGGGTCATCCACAATGATCACGTCCGCGCCGCCCTCTGAGCGTGGCTGCAATGGTCCTTTGTTGTGCAGTCAGAATCGATCCGCATTCATCTGAACCCAGTCGTGGATCGCCGAACCTTGCTCGTCCGAGAGTCTCTCATCTGGACCTGCGACCGCCTGAAGGATGTTATGGTTCGTTTTGGTGATGCGGAATACTTCAGGCTTGGGCTTTGGTACCCACCAAGTGCAATCCACGCCGAGCAGTGTGTAGAAGCGTATCAAGGCATGCCGCATGAGAGCAACACCACCGCCCTGGGGAGTGGCCGAAAAGAAAGCGATCTTCACCTTTCGCTCCTTCAGCGCGGAAGCGTAATTGGTGACAGCATTCCATGTCCTCTCGCTGACGGTGCGCTTGTAGTCTTCAATCGAGGTCATTCGTGCTCGATTTGCTAGGTCTACTTCGACCTTGTTGCTGAATCCAACTTGAACACGCGGCTGGAAGCTGGGCCCGAAGAACCTGCCATCATGTCAGTCGTTTGTCGTGGATCGCTGGACGCAGCTCGCACCCATATCAAGCACTTCCTCGCCATCGAGTCTGCCAACTCATCCACACCGTCGATCTGACTGGTAGCGTGAAGGCCACCGCCCTCCTCTCCGTGGATCAGGATGGGCACAATGTCCAGCTCTAACCACAATCTTGATGCGATCTGTGGGCTGATGTCAAGCACTTCTTGCGACAACCCAGCTCCAACGAACTTGTACGAATTACTTGCCTCATAATCCTTGATGGCGCAGATGAGGTACTCTGCTACCGTCGTTCCCTGCTCTTCCTTCGCCTCTGGTAGCTTCGTCGGACAGGCAGTCTTGTCGCCGTGCGAGTCCGTGCCATCCGCGCCTAAGGTATGCACCGCAAAGTCGATGCTGTACGTGCCGTCATGACACGCGAAGCCAATGTCAATCTGCGTCTCACCCTTCCGCTCAATGGCAATGCCAAGGAATATCTCCGACAGTGCAATCCCAAGCTCGTTCTTCTTCTTTCGTAGACGCTGCTGTCGCTCGATGTGTCGTGTCGGTGCCACAGTCTGGAACTCGTGCTTCGCGGTGGCACCGTTATGGGCTGCAGCGTGGCAGGATCGCCGCGATACCTGTGCGCTGCCATGCTCTGCCATGATAGGTGTTTTTGGTAGCTTAAGGCTGATTGCGGATGACAAGGGGGAGATGATGCGAGAGAGCTGAGAGTGAGGTCTGGGTTGCACAAAGGCTCCCGCCTGCGAGCTCCCGCCTGTCGTTGCGTGACAATGACGTTGATTTACTTACTGCGCATGCCGATGGGATTTTGCTCACCTGGTTCGCGATCCACTGGAGAACCGGGTGGCGCGGCGAGCATCGTGTAGATGAGCTGCAAATGACATGCAGCGAAGATCGATGATGCTCGAGCGGAAGTTCGTCGGAGACTTTGGGATGCATTCGTTGCTCGCGCGTCTGCGGAGTAAAGTACCAGCCTGCATGAATGCCATTGGTCCATCAAACGGTATCATCAAGTTGCCGTTACATGTAGCTTTTCGGTGAAGACGAAGAGGCACGAATGGAGGAGGAGGAGGAGGACAAGCTGAAGCAGAAAGTGACGTGAGGTCGCGCGGAGGTGAGGGAGGAAGTCTGATTAGTCCAAATGCTTCAACATCCGAGCTCCGCCGAGTGGTATTGGATCTGACCGTCACATCAAAGTCGCACGCTTCATTGAAGATATCAAGCAGCTTCATTGATTGCCCGTCGCACGTCTCTATGTACCCTCTAGTGAAGAAGTAGCTAATTTACAGAACATTGTACACAAAAGATAGTAAGGTGGTCCCCGAAAGGCCAACGCAACGAGCCTTTGCGCAGGGGTATCGCGCATCAAACATGAGATCCAAAGGACCTCCAATGGCCAAATTTGCAGACGGTTGGGATGTAACCTTCCTGCACCTCGCGAAGAAACGCATTGAGAGATAAGTCATGCAGCACCGCTCGTTCGTATTCGATGCGCCGTGCAACCGTAGAGCGTGAAAGCAGAGACCATGCTAGCCGCGCGCATATGCAAGGACCCCCTCGCTACATCAATGCATAAATTCCAGACTGCGCTCATGCACTCTACCAATGAGGTCAAAGTCCGCGCATCTCCAGCTCATCACATATCATAAAAGTTGTGCTACCACGCACCTCCAGCCTCGACGCCTTCGCTTTGAGCGGTTGGCACTGGGTCTTCGTGGATCACGGTGGCGCTCACCGCGTCGCTGATCTGCTGGGTCAGCGTATCGTGCCGGATTCTTAAAGAACCCCGTTCGCCGCGAACGACGTGCCCGGATTCCACTTTGTCCTGGATCATTTGGTCGAGCAGCTGCGTCATTTCGTCAACACTCTTGCGACGGTTCACCTTGACGACGTCCTTGTCAACGCTCTCGCGAGAATTGTTAGAAGAATGGCCGGGACTGAGAATCACCATCGGACTCAGCGGCGTCCTGGAGAAGTTGACAGCACTGGAACTGGAATGACTCGTGGTGGATGGCGTGCTGCGATGGCTGCTTCGAGACAAATTCGGTGGCCTGAAACTATGCCTCGATGCACGAGAGCTGGCGCGCCGCTGGAAAGGTAGACTGGACAGCTCTGGGACTTGATCCGACGCACCGCTGGACGTTTGAGGCCTCGCGGTCTCGTCGCTCGTGGCGGTGGCATGGCTCTTCCTCTTGTCCAACATCTCCCGTTTCCGGGCGGCGCTCCTAAGGGCTGTCACCATCCGCATTTGGTCGTCCAAGGTCGCTCTGAGCTCCTCAATCTCGCGATCACGCTCACGCAAGAGACTTTCCAAGCTCGCGTCTTCCGGCAGTCCGACTCTCGAGGCAAATTGCATGCTGACGCGACTATGGCTCGTCCTCCTGGCTTGCAAAAGTCGCTTCTCGAGAGTGGCAATGTACCGATTCTTGTCAGACAGGTCTGCTTGCAGCATACGAATCTGTTGCGACAGGCTGGCGTGGCCCTCACCATCGGCTCCACCGGGATCGGCGCCGTCTTCTTCGTCATCGAGCACGGGGTCATCCTCGACTATTCGCGAAGACGCTGCTGCAGGAAGCGTACCCATTGTGATGGATCCACTCGACATACGTTGCCCGTTGTCCTCCTCGAAGGGAACTTGCAGTGTAGCCGCACTGTCGCGGTTCGGCATGCCACTATCCGTACTGTCAGGCCTGGCTGTGCTCACTGGCCGCCCATACTCGGACTGCGATACGCTGTACACGCTCATACGAGGGTCGAATGGCATGCTCGAACTGGAGAAGCGGCCAGAGTTGACGCCCAACGACTTCGACGACAAGATCAGCCGATTCAGGTGGCTGATACGTTCCTTCAGTGCCGTCCGTGCAAGCTGCATCTCCAGCATCTGCTCTTCATGTCTGGTCTGTTCCTGGCGTTCGAGCTCCTCCTCCATCTTCCGATCTTGCTCTATCTCCTCCTGTTTCTCGGCTTCCTCCTTGGCTTTGTTTTGTTGATCAAGCTGTGATCTCAGCTCTTGAATCTCCACGCGGTACCGATCGAGGAGTGCTCTACTGTTCGGATCGCCAGGGTTGAGGTTCGATTCGTTTCGTTTCGCGTGGCTGACAATGTTGTTCTTCGCTCTGCTGGCAAACTTGAGCGTATTCAGAGTTTCTCCAGTATGCGAACTCGCGGTCGCCGCAGCAGTGCCGGCCGATGACAACTGGATCGTACACAGAATGGAGACAAGTGAGTTGCCAGACAATGCTCCTTGGAGCAGTCGCGTGAGCTTGCTGTCCCGGTAGGGCAGATGCTTCAGGCCGTCCTTCTTATCCGAGCTCTTGGTCCCGTCCTCCTTTTCGTCTTCTCCAGACAAGCGCGCGATGACCGTGCCCAGCGTCAACAACGACTTGTTGATGTGCGCACCTTCGGTTCTGCGCTCTTTATTCTCGGCAGCCCTTTCTGAACCCGCAAGATCAATGAGGGATAGTGTTGACACCAGTACGCCACCGGGCATAATCTTGTCTGTTCTTCGTGTCTCCTTCTCGAAGTAAGCGCCGTGGTTTGCCGCTGTCCTTTCGCGGGACTCGACGACAATTTGCACCACGGCATGTGATCGGGAAGAGCGCGCGTTAAATTGCGTGCTCCCTGTTCTTCGTGCAAGGTCACCTCGTGCAATGACTCGCAGAAGCTGGTTTGGGGACTGTACTATCTCCTCTTTAAGTGGAGTCGCATACACGCCACGCTTGCTATCCTCTCGAAGCTTAATCTCTTCTTGTTGCTGCCCAGGCGCGGACTGACTGAGCAGGTCGTATATCTTCTCGTTATAAATTTCCAAATAGCTGACTCGCAACAAAAATTCCCTGCTCGGATTCTCGCGAATATACGAGAAAATGTCAGTAATAGCGAGTGGGATGACACCAGGTGCGTTGGCAGTTCCTTGCATCGAATACGTCTTTCCTGTACCGGTCATACCATATGCAAACACTGTGCCATGGTAGCCTTCCATGACTCGACGTACTAATCGTTTGGCTGCATTGTCATAGACTCGTGAGTTGTGGTCATGAGGCGAGAAGACATTGTCGTAGCGGTGGTCACCTCCTTCACGTCCTCGGTAAGAGATGAGAGACCGACGATCGTCAACCATCCACTCCCCATCCGTCTTGGAGTCGTCGTTTGTAGCAGAGTCGGGTCGTACGCGGACGCTCACGATGACATTGCCCTTAGCATCCTTGCCATCAGAGGAGTCCTTTGAATCTGCTGTCTTATCGTTGTGCCTCGAACGGCCTCGTCGACCGCCCTCTTCGCCGGCGTCTTCAAATGCAGTGCCGTCCGCTGAGTAGGAGCCTTCCGCAGAGGAGCTTCGGCTGTGTGGTGGAGATGGAAGGTCAAGCATGCTGGCCGACTGCCTCACTTGTCCACTAGATATCATGGCGCGCTCGCCCGTGCCGTTCAGCAGACTCGGCGACCCGGCCAAGTTCGGACTACTCCTGCTTGGAAGTGATGCTCGAGGTCGCAGCCCATAGCCGGAGCTCCGAGCGCGCGGCTTCTTGAGCCCACTCTCGACGCTTCTGTGCTTCGAGGAATCCCGCCTGGGACTCTTCGCTGGAGGGGGTGGTGGTACACCATTCTGCTCGTTCGATGATGTAGATGCGGACAGCGGGCTTGGTGGGAGACTCGAGACTCTTGCGACGCGCTTTGGAGGTAAGGGAAAAGAGCCGATGCTAGTGGTCTTTCGCACAGTCTTGGGTATGCCCGAGCTGAGCGGTCCTGAGCCGATCGGTGGGGACGGAGAAGGCGGAGGTCGTGCGCCATTTGTAGACAGAGTAGGAACGGCCGGTGTGGAGCTGGCTTTCGTGGGTTTGTGCGGGGTGGGAAGACCAGATATGGTCACTGCGCGGGAAGGAATGGACGTCTTCTTGGACGAGGGCGGGGGGATATTCGAGGCGGTGGATGTCCGCCTTGATTCGGAGATGGAGGCATCGTCGCTGTATTTGCGTGTCTTGGAGACTGGCAGTGCCGGCAATGGGCCCGTCGGAGGCGGTCGTGGTGTTCTGGGACCTGAAAGGGTGGACGCCATGGTGATGGGCGATATTGCTGCCTGCGATTATGCGGCGATGAATGCGCCTACTCGCAGCAGCTCTGGCAGGCGGAGGCCAGTGTGCTGTTCGCCAGCGGCGGTGTCACCTCTCCATGCGGGTGGCCTTTGGGGCCGCGAGGTGGGAAGTCGCGCAGTTCCTCGTCGTTGGGCCAGGATGGGAAGTAGGATGGGCGGCTTCGCGTGGCCGAAGTGAAGCACAGAGACACACACACACTCACACACCCTGGTAAGGATCGTTGAAGGGATAGCCTGTGCGGCAGGGAGACAAGTGACGGCGCAGCTGGTGATTGTGGACCAGATGGTTGTGTGGGAAACAACACGATGGCGGCTCTCGGCTCGACGCCCCAAACGTGTCTCAAGAAACAATAACGCTTTAGTGGCAGTACTGCGCCGGCACAATCATGAACAAAGTCGCCGGAATGCGTATGATGCACGGTGAGCCAAAGATACAGATGTCAGTGAGTGTAGCAGCCGCCCTCGTGTGGCTGCCGCAATCCGCAGTCGGGGATGCTTGGAGGCACGCTCCTTTCCTGCAGGAGACGAGTGGTTGCAATGTGATGATGCAGCTAGCGTGCGTGAGGACTCCGACGGCACGGCACGCTAATGCACAATCTACGCACGCTAGGATAGACCTTGTCGTGGGAGCGCCTGCTCGGGACGCAACGTACGGGTGCCGTGTTGGAAGGCGTGACAATATGTACAACTCCTGCATTGCAACATAGACGCTGCCCTCTGCAGTTGGTAACAGCCACCTCCTCGATGGCCCCCGGACGCCGCGAGGCACGCGTCGGAACGATGCTTCCTCGGCATTGATACCACTCACAATCCACTTTCGCGTAGCCTTGTAGTGGCTTTCGCGGCTTGGGATTGCCGGCCGACAACAAGCGCCAATCTTGTCATAGCCGCGGCCAGAAAGGGTATTTCGCTGCCATCGGTTACTGTACTGTGTCTCCTGTGGCCCATGCAGCAGCTTTCACACGCGACGGAGGTCGCTTGCGCGTGAATACCTCCACACTTTCTGAGCCGGATCGTGTTGCTGCTGCGGTGAATGATTATTTGGTCGTCGGCCACTCGGACCGACTCGGGCGATTTGCACATGGTATGTTGTTAGGCAATCGCTGGGAGCAACTTGCTATTGGCTCTTCGTCCATGATGTTTTAGGCCCTCTCGACCAATGCTTCTCACCCTCCTTCCACATTCTACAACCACACCACGCACCTTCACCATCTGCCCACCTTCCTCGATCCACGACGGGATTCACAACTTACCACACGCCGCCCCACCGATCCTGCTGCCTTTGCTCTGCAGCCGTCAGGCTCTCCCTCTCCTATAGATGCCGGCAAACTGACGATACCAACTGGTATCATCTCCATGTGCCCGGCTGCTTTTCATTGGCAAATGCTCTCCCTGCACTTGCGGGCCCTGAGAAATATGCCAACACTCATCACATTTCTGCGCGGCAAATCATCAACAAGATGTTACACAGTCTGCTGGTATGGGGTATTGAGTTTAGCATTGCATCGTTCGGGTGGTCGTTTCGCTCTGCAACGCTCAGCCGAGGCGTCTGCCGTAAGTGGTTGCTATCTTCAGCATGCCTGGCGTTCGTCTACCCCTCGAACCAGCAGATACTCGCGGCATGTCCAACGACTTCCAGCTGTTGACGACGGCACTCCTGCGCTATACGAGTCAAGCGCCGCTCGCGTGCCACGCGTGGCCTCGATTCGATGCTTCGGATTCCTCGCTGGCGAACACTCTTGGCTTGGGTCTACGGTCTTGAGACCACGTCACCACGGCAGTCCAAGTCGTTGGCACCGTGCAGGCGACATCAGAGCACCATCGCTGGTGACCAACTTTCTGGAGCAAGATCCTGACTCCTGTCACAGTTTACGTACGGAAGGTGTTACTTCAATGTTGGCGGTGCGGAACTAAGATCTGCAGTGGAGATGAACTCGTCGCGACCGCTATGCGTGCAGCAGATAGAATTGTACAGGTGGGGATAATATTGCCTTCACGTGTCAAACTGCAAGCGCGATCCTCTGGCGACTACGTGGGCAGTGGCTTCACAGCATCAGCATGTGCTTGTAACATGATGTCCCTCGACGGTGCCACTGCACCCTTCAGTGGACGCCTCGCGTTGGCAAGTCAGAGGGAGACGCGGATGCGACGCCAGTGAGTAAGAAGACAACTTTGCGACATATGTCGTCCTACTTCACGGGCGGTCAACTACATAACCCACCCTGACGATCGATGTGGGACGTTGCTGTCACGCCGACAGTTATCATTCTAGACGGAACGAACCCAGGCTAGACGTCAGTACTATAGGCCAGACGACAAGGAGGTATTGTACTGCGTTCACGAAGGGCAATGACATACAAGTGTAAGATGGTGAACATGTTCACCGGTTCCGAGGAAAAGGCAGCCAGATATCGAATTTGGCCGCTTGCACTTACTGATTCGCGGCATTTGTGTGTGCATCACATAACCTAACACAATATCACCACGGATGTAAGAAACCCTGTGGAGTAGATCAGCCAAGAAGAAGTCATGTTGGGGATTTGGTCAAGAATTCCTGTGGGTCAAATGCCGTCATGCAAATGCCGACATCATGACAAGTACATATACGTTTGAACTTCATGCAATTACATTCAACAACACCTGCACAAGCCATCACATTGACACGACACGACTATCACTCGCTTAAAACGCTGCCCATGATGCCCGACTTCGACCAGACCAAAGCTTACGCGGAGCAGGAAGAAGTCTTCTTTGATGATGGCCGCGAAATTGAGCTTCTGCACTTCATCTACGATCTTCCGGACATCGAGCAGATCCGTGGGAACCCACAAAGGGTCCTCGAGGCCATTGATCTTTTTGGTCGCAAGAAGAAGTACTTAATGAATGTTGGTGAGGACAAGGGCAAGATTGTGACTGATTTGATTGCGGAGGTCAAGCCGCAGACTATGGTACAGTACTCTGACCTGAGAAATGCCAGCATGTTGTGTTGTCTCCATGCTGACCACAAGTCCAGGTCGAACTAGGCGGCTACATTGGCTACTCTTGCATTCTCTTCGGCGATGCTGTCCGCAAAGCTGGTGGCAAACGATACCACAGCTTAGAGCGCAATCCAGAGTTTGGAGCCGTGATCTCTTCCCTCGTCGACCTCGCCGGCCTGGGCGACATCGTCAAAGTCGAAATCGGCTCCAGCGACGCCTCCATCAAGCGTCTCCATGACGAAGGCAAACTCAAACACATCGACCTCATGTTCCTGGATCACTACAAGCCCGCCTACACTACGGACCTCAAACTCTGCGAGGAGCTTAACTTGGTGACTCCTGGGAGCGTTCTGGCCGCTGACAACGTGATCAAACCCGGGAATCCGCCTTATCTGGAGTATGTGAGGAGTACGGTGGCGCAAAAAAGGGAGAAGGCTCAGCAGACCAACGGAACCACGGATCCGGATGAGAGATTCAACGATCGGACTGCGGCGCAGTATTCGAAGCGGGTGGAAAAGGAGAAGTTGGGGCATACGAAGGGCAATCCGGATCTGGTGTATGAGAGTAAGCTGATCAACAGCTTTGAGCCGACAGGCGTGCCGGTGAGTAATGGCGATTCCGAAGCTGGTGCTGAAATCGTTCGCTAATGCTCGCAGGACGGTATTGAGATCACGCGCTGCACTGGCGAGCAGAAATGAAGGCCTGGTTTAAACGGTTTTCAAGCTTGACCAATTTACGTGAAGATGATTCTCAAGCTGCAGATGGGATTGCCGAGCCACGAACTCGCGACCCGCAGCGGACTGTCGGCGAAGAGGGTTCTGATCCAGGCTCAAGGCAAGCGTGCAAGCTAAAACGTATCCCACGAGACGTCTGCGGCATCACTCAGCGAGGTGGCAGACGTTGTCTTCCAAACAAAATTGTGCCATGCAGGCGCGCAGGAGTTCGTAGTGTAGCTAACGGACGGATATTGGAAACGCCAAGTACACACCTGGATGTCTGAGTATCCGTGAGCATTCGAAGCAGATGACTGAACGTTGCGCAGGTTGAGCGAGTACACTGGTGAAGAATGGTCGCCACCGCTGAGCGCTTCGCCTCCATATAGAAACCAAGGTCTTTGCAAGGACCGACTGTCACGCAGGTTCAAGTGCGAGGGATACAATGACCTGCGCGAGTCGATGCGTGCCTGCTGCATGTGAAGCGTGAAGTCGGGCGGCCGTGCTCAAGGACTGACGGGGATTGCTCTTTCCTCCTTCCTCTCGACAGCTTTCGCGTCAACACCTCACTTTCACCTTCACCCGACCTTTATCTTCACACACGTGCGAGTACCAGTTCATCACCACGCTGGACGCGTTCAACGTGCATCGTCCGCAACACTCTGACCTGGTACGCTTGCCTTCCTCCAGGCATTCGCGCGTTATGGGAACTGACTTTTGGTGAACACCCTGCCATCGATATGTCGCCAATTATGCGGACTGCGACTCGCAAACAACGCGGCCTGCACTTTTTCGACCTTCCCCGGGAGGCTCTGAAAACCATATTCCGACTTGCTTATCCATGCGAGACAGATAAGTGGAACGCTATTCAGAGGGTTTGGGGTTACCTTGGACGTCCAACGCGAGCACAGGCCAACATCGCCGGCCCTGCACCTGTTCCGCACGGGGTCGACACAATGTTGGTGTGTAAGACATTCTTTGAGGGTGCCGCCAGAGCTTGGGTGCAGAACCAGTCTTCCTTCATCCACGTGAATTTGCTTAGCAAGACCTTCGCCAAAGGTCGCGACGGAGGGTTGTTGCACAATAAGCCCAGGTCATACGAGGTCGGATCGTCGACCTCAAGCAGTATCGCAGCCGAGATATCCCGTCGGTCAAGACGTTGGTACTAATCATATCTGAAAGAGACTTTGGTCAGCAGAATATCAACATCGTCGTGAGTAGAGACCTCAAGATTGGTGAGATGCTGAGACTGGACATCATCAAGAATTTCCGACGAACCACCAGACTCACCGATCTGAAGCTTCTAAGTCGTGTGCGTAATCTCCGTCATACTCGATGCGGCCGTACTAAGCAGCTGCAGCGGAACGTGAAGAAGCTGCAGGCTTTTCTCATCGTGGCACTGGTCAGGCCCTGGAAGCTAACCAACGACTTCACCACACCAACGCTTAAGATAAAGCCGCTCAGATGTGCCACAAGATCCAGACGAGCTAGACAAGTTCGTGGCGCGTAATCGCGAGAGAGTCACCGTATTTGTACAGATCGCGGTCGAGGTCAAGGAATCCGCAGCAGGGGTGCAAGACCCGGCGGCATTCAAAACGGCATACCAGTCGTACGCGCAACAGAGCGGGCCGTAGCGGGAGTCAGCCAGCCGGAATGGACGAAGGAAAGAATGAGTCACATGGCAGTACACCGCGTCCGCGAGGTGGTCGACGTGCGCGATACTCTTGGACTGCAATGCTCAACGGCCTGGCCGCTAGCGATCACGGGGCTTTTGCTCCATCGCTGCATCGCGGCTCCGTAAAACTTGTTTGAAGAAGTCGAGCAGAGGAATGCAGTACTGTATCGATACACATGCATCATGGAATCTGACTTGTTACACCTACACCGTCCTTTCCCCATGCTGGCGCGATGCAGAACGCTCACACGACCACACCCCCGTTCCTTCTATTTAGGGATTCGGTCAAAGATCCTCTGATACCTTCTATGCACACTCGTAGGCAGAATGTCCCTTGGATCTCTCAGTCGCTCGGGATCATAAGGCAGATTCTCCTCCTTGAGTGCCTGCATCACATAGCTTGCCACGGTCATCAAGGCCAACGGCGGCTCTCGGCAAAGAGCTGCCACTTCCTGCAATGACAAACCTTGGTGGTGCCAGAGGTGGTATGCTCGCAGCTCGGACGAGCGAGCTGAGACGGTCCAGTCCGGCGGAAGTGATAAACGCCAACTCGCGACCCATGCATCTGCCGCTTTGAGTTTTGCTGTGTCTGGTCGTGGTGGCTGGCGGGACGTTCCGACACGATTCGAGGGAGCGGCACTCTGGGCGGCTTCAGCACCATCGCTCGCCTTCGGAACCTCGACAGTCACGTCAGTGTCGATCTGTGGCAGTATTGGATATGTGACCGCGGACGTCGCTGCGTCATCGTCTCCAGCAATGTCGAGGGATCTCAAGTTCGCAGCAAGATCATCGGCATCCTGATTCTCAACAGCGTCGAAGTACTTGTCCTCTTCCGCCTCGGCAGGGATGTCTTTGTTCGTAGCAGCCGACTTGTGCCCAGGTGGCTTCCATGTGGACCTGTAGACCTTCGTCCCGTCACCCAACGTAAGCGGCAGTTCCTGTTCCAAGAATCCAGGCATTGGCGGCATCGGCGACATGGACTTGCGCACGTCGTTGAGCTTGTGATATAAGCGAAAACCAGCATACGCATCGGTTGCAGCATAATCAGTCTGTTGTGTGTTCAGATCCCTTGACCACGCACTGATGCGATTATCGTCCTTCTTCAGTGGCAGCATCAAAATATCTTGAACTTGGGCAGCCAGCGAGACCAGCCTGAAACTGACGTTCTTCCTGTCTTGCTCTGAGTACTTGACTACGCGATACAGATGACTGAGCTCGAAGACACCTTTCATATCGATCTTCAGCAGCTCCCGCACGCGGCGTGCATCGCCCACGACGTTGACTCCGGCTTTGACCACATTGGCGGACTCCAGAATGGTCTTCAGCGTGTGCGGCATGAGCTCTTCTGCCGTCTCGCCTTTGAACAGTGCGATCTGAAACAAGGCTATTTTGTCTTCGGCGGCAATCTGGATAAGCGACACATTCCTCTTGATGTTACCGGTCTTGGTGGACGTTTGCGGCTCCCATTCTAGGTCGAATCCAAGGATTCTCTCCCCAGCGAATAGCCTCGCTTGCCGCTCGGCTGCCTCGAAGTTCTTGCAGTAGAACACGGCCGGTCGCTTGCCATCAGCGCCCTTGTAGAGCCGATGCGACCAGAAAGCAGCGCTCGAGTTGGGGGATGCCATGACAGCCGCGCGATAGTCCTGGGGCGGGATGTCGTAGGCTAGCTTGACGTTCACGTCATTAGACTCCACTGCTGTTGAATCAAGCGCGTCCGCTGCAGAGTCGGCGGATGAGGTGGGACTCGTGGAGTATTCACAAGCATTGTCTTCACGTGTATTGACCTTGGCGGATGCTGATCCCGCCATCATCGACACTGTAGTGAACTCATGACTGTGAAGCGCAGATCCGTTGTCAGCTGAGAACAATCTCTCTAGCGTTGTCGGTGGTTGCATTGACGGAATGGGCATCGTCGAGAAGGCTACGTCTGGAGCGTGGAGCTCCGCTTCTTGGAGGTGCGACAAAGAGTCAACATCCGCAGTTGCAGTGTGGGAGGGAGCTCGGGAGAAAGTCGTGCTTTGATGGAAACCACGCACGACGAACAAATTTGTTGTGGACCGTGGATGTTGTGAACGTAATGATCCTGTAGCCTTCAGATTGAGTCCACCATTCGAAGCGCTCGCGCTAGTGCCATGTGAAACATCCCGGGTATTGGCTTGGAGCTTTTGCACTAGGCCCGCTGTCGAGGGACTCCCGGAGACGTGCTCCATCGATGCACTGCCAGAGCCGGTTTTTCGCACCACGGTCCTCTCGCGACGAAGCGGACGTCTTCTGCCAGACGCAATCCTGCGAGGCCGATTGAAGTCATCGATGTTGATCGCCTTGCGAGCAGCCGCTGACTGCTCAACGCGATCGCTGTCATGGTTCGCACTCGCATCGTCGGTCGGCACGTTCACCGAGTCTGCTTTGACTGCAGACTCAGCAGTGCTGTTATCGCCAGTGAACTTGCCATCGTTTGCATCGTGATCCATCCTGGGGTAGATTCCTGCATCTGCAACCTGAGCTGCTTTCATCTCCAACTTCAAATGGGAGACTTTGAATGCGATAGCGGTCATAGTCTCATCAAATGCCCCAACAGCGCCGGTGTCGATGCCAGGCAGGGAAGCGATGGCCTTTCTACGCAGCTTGTACGGTCGTAGAAGATCTTCCCACATTTTGAGCGACTGTCCCAAGCCGTCAGCGTGAACTCGTGGCTTCAGACGTGTGATCCTGCGGGACGCTCCGAGCATGTCCTGAGCTTGATCATCCTCGCCGGCCTGGAGTGCATCACTGGAGACCTGTTGTATGAATGCTCGCTGCTTGGTCTTGAGCTTCTGATTCCACACCATCAATGCCTGCACTGTGGTCCTGTGACGGGTGGGCGTTTTGAGAGCGAGTTGAAGGTCGGACATAGGCGCAGGTCTTGCAAGTTTCACTGCTGACGCACCGGGTACTGTCTTGGTTTTCACGTCCTCCATGCTTGACGGTCTTACCTGCTTCGAAGGCGTACCAACAGATGAGCGGCTTCGGCGACTCATGGACCTCATGCTTGGCACAAGCTGACCAAGAAGGTCGTTCTGTTGCTGCTCCAGCCGGACGATGTGTTTATTGATCTCCCGGTCGGCCTCGATCTGCTCCGCGGACGTGAGTTGCCCCAATTCCTGTTCAAGGACGCACCTGTTACGAGCACGGTCTTGCAGCTCATCCAATGCCCTTCGCGCCTTCGCTTCATCGTCTCTGTATGCTTGTCGGAGATTCAAGACATCTTTACCACTGATGCCGGTCTCGTCTGATGACGCTTGTATCTCGTCGAAGAGCTTCAAGAACTTCTCCTGTACCTCTGTGACATCCTCAAATGCCTTTATGGTCCGCACGAAGACAGCTTTTTCAACAGGATGGTCTTGCAGGAGAGCTTGGTGGGCCTTCAACCTTCGCATTATCTCGAAGACGTTCAGGAGTCTGATCAACGCAGAGCGGCGCTCTCGCAGCTTTACCAACTCCTGCCGTAGTGTTGGATTCGGCTTCTGTCCACTACGATGCAAGTTGGAAATTTCAGCCTCAATTTGAGCAATCCTGGACGTACATCTGTCACGACGCTCTCGAAATGGAAATACGATAGCGATGTTATATGTAGCGTCCGTGAGACCGTACGCGGTCTGCACATCATCAAAGTGGAGTAGCCTCGTGAGCATCCTGGAATTGTGGGCTGGACCTTTGAATGTCTGAATATCAGTACGAAGCTGTGTCGCGAGCTGAAGTATGTTCTCTGACCCCAGCTCCGCGTGCGCGGATCGCGCTTCGAGGAACTCGTTGATGGGCTTCTTGATCATGTTGTACTTGGATTGCTGCCGAAAGAGATGCAAATGCTTTGCATTTTGGAAAGTGGCCGCTGATTTGCGCCAAAGTCGCGCTTCGTCTTGAAGCTGACCTTTCAAAGACATGAGCTTGGGCATGGTGTCGTATGCAGCCTCAGCTACATTATCGAACACATCGCGATAGGTGGCATAGGTGAGCCGATTTTCCTTTGCACGCCTCTGTCGGCCAACATATTGTAGCTGGAGATAACTGCTTTTGCGTTTATGCTCTTCGACCTCTGCTTTGGCGCTCTGGATGGCCGACTGATGTTCCCTTTGCTGCCGTTCATGCTGTGCGACGAGTCTGTTATTCTCGATTTTGGCATCTTTAATGGCCTGCGAATGCTCCTCAATAGTAGCGAGCTGATGGCCGTGCGATGCTTTGAGCGATTGGATGCTTAGTTCGTATTTCTGTCGCATCTCGATCTCCATTCCTCGACGACCTTCTTCGCGAGCAGCGGCGCGGTGTTTCTCCAAATTCTCCTTGGAAGGATCCAGATTAACCACGAGCTGCTTCTGTGTTCTGAGCTCTGCCTCCAGTTTGAACTTCTCTGCAGTGCGCTTCTCTTGCAGTTGCTTTTCGCGGCGATTGTGATCGGCCGTCAAGCGCTCGATCTTCTCCTGCTGGCCAGACCCATGCTTCTCCAGCTCGACAATCTTGTGTTCCCGGTCGCGTATGTCCTTCTTCAGAGCAGTGATCTCTTCCCTAAGCAGATTGCCATCTCTTTGGTTCATGCCCATAGTAAGACCCCGGTGGACATTTTCTACGGCGTATCCGGCAGTGGCCGCATCGATCGGTGGTTTCGTGGAAGGCGGCGGCTTTCTGACCAGTTTAGGATTCGAGGCATAGGATCTGGTTGAGGCAGGAATCTTGTCAAAGATGATGCCGTGTGCTCGCGTCCAGGTGTGGCCTTGCGCTATCGATCGTGCCGTGTTGTTGCTAAAGACAATGCCCCTAGACTTGTCCCAGCGCCGGTCGATGGGTCGAGTTGATGGCCGGCGTGGTGTACATGTCGAAGCGCCGTCACAGGCCAGCGCCACGCTACCTGGCCGGACTCTGTTAACAGCATCGACGAGGACGGGTGCGGAGAGTGACATTCCCAGCCAGCCATTGCCACCAGACATCAATGTCTCGTCAGCGAAGGGAGAGAAAAGTGTCGCCAGGAGCTGCTGCCCTGGATCGCAAAGACACATTGTTAGACTTCGCGCCGGCAACGCGGAAATGCCGCGCTCTCACATGGGTGCCATTCGAGGGCCAATAGTTGGACTTCGCTGTTTCCACCTGCAAACACGAACCGCACGACGACATCATGACCTCGCAATTGCTCCCGCTGGAGCTCATCGACAGATGTGTCGGGTCGCCCATATGGGTCATCATGAAAGGCGACAAGGGTGAGCGAAGACTTACAAAGATGTCAACACGCGAATACTGACGCTCGTGACAGAGTTCAGCGGCACTCTGCTCGGTTTTGACGACTTCGTCAGTGAGTTGACATCGAAATGCTCGTCGGCGTCGGCAGGACAGCTGACCATTCCGTAGACATGGTTCTCGAGGACGTGACAGAGCAGTATGTCGAAGCACAACGACCCTGCCTTGCCGTCGCTAAAGGCCTTACAGTGACTACACCGGCGCAAAAACAAAGCTTCCCAAGATCCTCCTCAACGGCAACAATGTCTGCATGGTATGACGGAGCCCCGTGGTGACCTGGCCCTCCGCTGACAAACTGCAGCTGATACCTGGTGGAATGCCTGATCAATGACCCTCAGCGCCAGGGTGGCAAGACAAACAAGATCTTCCAACTCACGAACACAGTGCAGCAGCAAGTGCTTCACGGCTGTCGGGATCATCTGTGTGGGCCAGGATTAGCCAACACATTGCCGTGGCGACTAGATTGGTCGTGGGGCTGCAAAACCGCAGATGCTGCACGCACGCTCAATGGCAAGACGCATCGACGTGGTCAAGAAGTCTCTAGGGGGATATGACGAAGTACTCCATTAGGCAGCCAGAAAATGATCCGCAGGACCAACGATCAGTATCGCAATATGGCTGGCTGTTCACATCCGAAGTTGAACATACGTTTCAACCATTAAGGCTCAAGATTTACATAAAATACGCACATCTCTTGCACAAAGGGGTCATAAAATAGATTCGGCCGCATTTATGCACCACCTCGCATTCGCATCCCGCTCAAACTCAGAGCTCATGCTGCTGACGGAACAACTTACGCCGCCGGAATCCTTCAGTCATCAAGCACGATCGCTCCAGAAACCATCTTCAAACACTGTCATTCGCGCGACTTCAAGACTACGCTGCGCGTTCCTCCGTGAGGCTGGATTTGTCTTTGTCGGTAGATCAGACTTCGTCACATCGCGTCTTCTAGGCGTCCACATTCAACAGCAGGCTAGGTGGCAAACCATGCTTGACGTGAGTCCGCTGGATATAAATAGTGATATTCCCACGTGAAGCAGTTCATCTCTCACATCGTATCACTGAAACAATAGCCAGACAGACGGAAAGCGCTTCCCACGTCAACGAATACAACAAAGCGTCGTTCAGCGCTCACATCAACGCCACGTGCCATGTCGAATACCCACCAACCCAAGACCCTCGCCTTCTTCGGCGCAACAGGAGACTGCGCAGGCTACTGCCTCGCCTCCAGCCTGAACGCCTCCTACTCTTGCACAGCCCTCGTTCGCACACCACAAAAACTCATCGACTCCCTCAAGAAGAAAGGCGTTTCCCAAACTGCGATCGACTTCCACCTCACAATCATCCAAGGCGATGCGAAGAATCTCTTGAAGGTCAAGACCGCCCTTCAGCACAAAAGCCAGATCGTGGACACCATCGTTTCCGGGATCGGCGGGACGCCAGCGTTACAGTGGAGTCTGCGGGAGCCTGTGACGTTGACGGATAGGACCATATGTCAAGATGCCGGGGCAACGATTGTGAAAGCCGCGAGAGAATTGACGAGTACGAGCGCTGGCGCGCAAAGGCCATTGTTTATCAACGTCTCAACCACGGGCATTCCAGCCCCTGGCTCTCCCTGGGACGTCCCATTTCTCCTCACGTTTCTGTATCGCTGGTTCCTACACGTTCCGCATCAGGATAAAGCGGAGTTGGAGAAGTTATTGAGGGCCAAGGTAAGGAGTGAGGGCAGTGGGATCAGAGGGTTTGTGAATGTCAAGCCGAGTCTGCTGATGAATGGCGAGGGGAGAGGGGTTGGAGCTGTGAGGGTAGGGACGGAGAAGAGGCCGGCGGTGGGGTATATGGTGCAGAGGAGGGATGTGGGGGAATTTATGTTTGAGAGGTTGATCAAGGGCGAGGTGAAAAGCGAGTGGGTTGGGCAAAGTCTGACGGTCACTTACTGAATTTACATGGTCGTGCTAGGAGGAATCGCTTGGGAGAAGAGGAGCAGTGCTGCACAAACCTTTACCTCGAAATGAGACATAAGCGTTGCGACTGTAGCGGCAGTTGACGCTCAGTCTGATGCAATGAACAGCTGGTCCAGGACTCCAGGCGATGTTATCGGTAAGATTGATATGCCGAGAGCATGCTTCGAATTCCTCGCAATAAATGCTACAAGCAATGTGGTTCGCATGGCTCATACCATGCAGCATGTGACTAGTGAGGACCTCTACGAACACGATGATGCGGTGGGAATTTCGTCGGGCATTTCGTACTTCAAAACTGCTTTGCCATCAGCGCTGTCGTATCACAATGAATATATTTATGGTACATGAATTGACCCTTCCAACGCCTCTGCTCGTTCATCTGTCGTGCGTGTTCCTGTCGCTCCAATCGCTTCGAATGTGACAACGACGCCAGTAGTAACGATGCGGTCGCCGGGCGACTACAAGCTCATCCTGTTCTGTTGCCTTATGCCCACCTTCCTCAACGCATCGTCCTGATCGCCAGTTGCCATCCAGCCAAACAGCCGGATCACACCATCAAGGTACTTCAACATGTAGCCGATGACATACTTGACCTTGACGGTCCTGCCGTTCAGGTCGTAGGTGGCCTCCCATGTGATTTTGGGCATTGCGTGCACTTCGTCCACGATGATGACTTCCATGCTGTCAATTTCGATCTGCTTCTGACCTTTCCCGCGCATTTCGTGAATCTTAGAGCGGATCAGGTGGGTGATGTTATTGCGATTGTCGCCGATCTAGTCGATATGTTAGTGGACGAGGATCATGGAGGAACGATCGGTCCTCACCTCAACGCCGTACGGCGACGAGTAGATGAACTGCGGCGCGAAGAGATCCGTGAGCTTGTCAAGGTTGTCTTTGCCATCGAGAGCCTGCTGAGACAGCTTTTGATAGACGTTAAAGAAATCTTGAACGTCTTCCTCGATCATCTTGACCTTTTTGGCGCCGAATAGTGTAGCGAATTCTGATCCGAGAGAGGGTAAGACGGAGTACGGGGAGAGATGTGCTGGAGGAGGACGAGGTGCTGGGAGGTCCGGCTGGATCATGAAGAAGAGACTAAGGTACAATAAAATAGACCTTCTTCGACGGCGAGCAGTGGCGCCACGGAGGATGTGTGTTAAACAGGCTCTGCTGTGGTGTCTGCTTACGTTGGCGGCAAAATTGCTCTAGACGCCTGGCGCATTGGGCATATATGGATGTAGCCGTTGCTTAATGCGCCAGTACTAAGACGATCGTTCAGAGTCGAGGGCGGTGGTTGGCATGTCATTGTGCAGCAATGCCTCACTTCGATGCGTGCTACGGAGCAGTGCCGATACAGCATGCTCGATCAGTCTGTCGCGCGATCAGCCGTTTCAACGTGCTGCTGGTGCGATGGATGACCAGGAGGCCGGCTGGAACGTAAGGATGCCGACTCGCGTTTCCCCAAAGCGGTCTTAATGCGACGTTGATATTGTTCCTGCAGCAATCGTTTGTCGCCGCGCAACGCCAGCGGACGCCCCACATCGTCAACCAAGACGGCCCTCTGCATGGATCCCCTACTCTCTCGACTCAGGAACATCACTGCGCGACGCCGGCTTCCCTGCCCAGCGCCGTCATCCTACAGTCCCGACCACCGCCATTGCTAGTCACTCACTATAGCATAGCACGTTGCATCGATATCGCGACACTCATGGGCAGATACGCCGACGACCCGCAATGGGCAGACATCACGGCGCTGCCCACCGATGAGGGCGGCCCCAACCCGCTGGCCGCCATTGCATACAGCGACGAGTATGGCGAGACCATGTCCTACCTGCGCGCCGTCATGGCCGCCAACGAGTACTCCGAGCGCGTGCTGGCCCTCACCGAACACCTCATCGACATGAACCCGGCGCACTACACCGTTTGGCTCTACCGCGCACAAACACTCTTCGCCCTCGACAAAAACCTCAAGATTGAGCTCGAATGGCTGAACGAGACTGCTCTCCAGCACCAGAAGAACTACCAAATCTGGCACCATCGTAATTTGATCGTCGACCGCCTGGGTGAGGTGGAGGGTGAAGCCGAGTTCGTGGAGCGCATGTTCGAGCTCGATGCGAAGAACTACCACGTCTGGAGTTATCGACAATGGCTTGTGAAGCGCTTTTCACTGTGGGACAGCGGAGAGTTGGAGTTTACCGACCGCATGCTGGCGAAGGACATCCGAAACAACAGTGCTTGGAACCATCGCTGGTACATAGTCAACGGCCGCGAAGAGGACGGCGTCAAGGGTCTGGCGGACGCGGCAATCGCGGAGAGGGAGGTCGCATTTGCGAAGAAGGCTATCGCAAAGGCGCCGCAGAACCAGAGCCCCTGGAGCTACCTGCGCGGTATCATCAAGAAGACGGGACAGCCATTGAAGGAGTGGAAGACTTTGGCGGAGCAGTATGCGGACATGAGTAGACCAGAGGGCATTCGCTCGAGCCATGCGCTGGACTTGCTTGCCGACGTTCTGGCTGAGGAAGAGGCGACCAAGTCGCAGGCGAGCGATGCGTTGGATATGCTGAGCAAGACGTACGACCCGATCAGGAAGAACTACTGGGAGTACCGCAAGGGCCTGCTGGGACTTCCAGCTGCAGGCGTCACTGCTGCCGCCGCCTGAGTCGCAGAATTATGGGCAGTTTCTCGGCGTTCTGGTCACGTTAAGGGAAGAAAGGATGATACCCAGATAGATGAAACCGGATCGTTATGTTGATGACTTTACTTGTGCTGTCGCTCTCTAGTCTCTTGGTCACGCTACTACCTGGTATCGTGCGGACTTCCTCCCATCAAAGCCTCTCATGTTCAAGCAAGCAACAAACATTTCGCTGGCGACACCGAGCACGACCACGCGGAGGACACCTCCACGATCTACTCATGTCCCGGCCACGCCACTAGCACCACTCTCAAGAGTATCTGCCGATCTTACGACCTTCACTTCACCTCAAACTTTGGTGCGTATCCTCTTCGCCCGTCAACATCCATTTGTCTCGGTGGAACGATACTCTGAGCTACAGACAATACTCGAATTTCGCGTCCAGATGCATATCTTGATGCGATAGACTACCTGTGCTTGGTGTCATCTCTTTCTAGCCCAGATTCAGCCTACCAGTCCTCGGGACGGGATACTTTGGTAGCTTGGACGAACCACTTCTGTGACTTCTCATTGATAAGCCACTCGCTCGCATTGAAGGTGACGACGTGGCTGAAGTCGAGCTCCCCTTCGCATGTTTCTGCAAGTGACTCTTGCCTATCAGACCGAGCGGCAAGTTCGACGAACCGGCCCGGTTTTAAACATAATCAAGAATGATGTCTTGAAACACTTGTGAAAGACAGAGACCGTGGGCTCCCTCCTTGTCGAGCTCGGCCATCGCTGTACTGCTGATATTATCACCGATGTTCGATGCTCACGTTCGCGACGGCTTTGATCCTGGGTTAGATCGATGCCGTGCTCTTCGACTATGCGTGTGGCTGCCAGCGCGAGGGGCAAAAGTGGAAAAACGTGGGGAGAAGAGGTACGAGCTTTCGTTCCAGCGCGTGCAGATAATGGGCTGAGAGCATTCACCGAGGCCATACTCTGAGTAATCTTGCACAGGCCTTGGACATCCAGTTGCTAAGGACGCCGGTGCTACACAAACGTGAGTCGTTGCTGATCGTCGTTACGAGACCTCTCTTGCAGGATTCTTGCTCTTGAGCGACCTACGTGCATATGCTACGGCCCGCCAGCTGATGTGTTTTTTTTCAGGTCTACGCCCCTCGCGCGTGCGGCCGTGAGTGTCGGTGATCCCGCTCGCCGTCGAGGCGTCCAGGCTCAACACAATTAAATCTAGGAGCGAGGCTGCCTCTGCAGGTTCCACAAGTGATCCGGGTCGAGGGTGGCATCAATACAATTGTGTTGCAACCATGACAACAGCGGTCGGCTGCAAGGGACGCCACGAAATCATTGGTTTTGTGCCGTTGAAACTGCAAAGTGTGAAACCGTTGCAACAGGCATGTTTCCAGAGGGGGACGGTGTGCTGTCTCCACGCTTCGTTCTGGAGGTCATCGTCCCGTGGTGATGTGCCTGAGGCGTGGCGTGCGGTACAATGCATCGACAGCGCGTGAAGGAGGCCAGGCGTCAGCTGGCATAACAGCGCAAGAATATCATGTGATGTCTTGTGATGATGAGGAAGATAAGTAAATACTTCCAATTGTGGCGCGATTCCGCGTTGATGCCTGAGTGTGAGTCAGGCGGGGCACAGCGAAGATGATGCCGGACCGGTCTTTTTTGTCCCTCCCCATCAACACGTCCTCAGCCCTCGGCGCGCCACCCTCCTTTTCCTCTCTCTCTTTCAAACAGTAAACATCTGCTTGAGGCTACAGCCCGGCAACTCGCATACCGATATCACTGCACATAATCATCGAGAACCCACCGTGACACCCCGCAACAAAGCCCTGATCTCGGAGAACAATCGCAACCGCAATCATGGCGCCTTCGAAAGCCCCCGTTTCGTGGGATGACGACGAGTCTGGATCCGACAGCACCACTCCATCCTCCCCACCAGCGCCCGCTGTGAACGTGCGCCGCGGCAAGTTCGACGACGAGGAAGACGAAGATGTGCTCGAGTCGTGGGACGCCGCCGAGGACAGCGAAGAGGAACGCGAAAAGGCAAAAAAGGCCGCTGAGGCCAAGGCCAAGGCAGATGCGCTCGCCAAGGCTAATCAGAAACCCAAGTCGCAGCGGATAGAGGAGAAGCGCAATGAGCGACTACGGCAGAAGGCCGAGAATCTTGACTTGGAGGACAGCGAGGATGACGAGGCAACAAGGCGCGAGCAGCAACGCCAGGCCGAGAAGGATGGCGACTTTGCCGCCGCTGAAGACCTGTTTGGTGGTGTTGGCGGTGTGCCTGAGAGCAGGAGCAAGGCCGCCAAAGCTGTGACGGTACAAGCAAGCGATGCGCCAGAGGACAAGGTCGACCTGGCCAAATTAAGCATCTTCAGCCCGAACACGGCACTGCAGTTTAACAAGCTCCGCGAAGTGCTCGTGCCATTACTGAACCAGAACGGCAAGAAGCCGCACTACGAACTGTTCATGAAAGAGTTCACCAAGCAGATTGTGCGAGACCTGAACAGTGAGCAGGTGAAGAAGTTGGCTAGTGGACTTACAACCATCAGTAACGAGAAGCTGAAGGAGGAGAAGGCAGCTGAGAAGGGTGGAAAGAAGACCAAGGCGGCTAAGACGAAGACGAGTTTGAACGCCAGCAGGAATTTGGCGAGCATGGCTGATACCGGTGCCTATGATGATGACGGTCTTGATGAGTACGTGTGAATGGTACGATGGGTAGGATGGATCTCGCTAACAGTATTGCAGTGGCGACTTCATGTGATCGGCTTGCGCATGAGGCATAACGCATCGACTACCGGCATTTCCCCAGCGTCTGGTCTACTGCACTTTTCGTCCAGACCGCATGGCCAACATTTGATTCAACCCTCGATTAGCGTATGAAGCACACACAAAGGGCGAAAGGCGTGAGCGTGCACTATCAGGCATTGGCGTTTCGAGTAGCTCTTATCAGTAAAATAGAAGACGACTTGACTTCACGATCCCACCAGCCTTCCTCACTGAAACTACGGAAGATGGCTTGAAGTCACCTCAAACTCTTTGGATTAACCAATACCACAGGCTCAAAACCCCCTCCCTCCCTACTAGCCCACTCCAAGACCCTCCCCTTCGCTACGCCATCGACACAAGCCAATACAACCGCCCTCCCATCCTCTACGCTCTCACCATGCACAATCTCCGGCACCTTCTCCATCCCTGCAGCTCGCTGCACTTTCTTCGGCGAATCCAGCGGCCCAGTCAATTCGACAAGATACCTAATTGCCGCATCCTCAGTAGCGGGGATCAGATTCGGTAAGGCCGCTTTCTTTTGCTGCAAATTCAATTCGTATTCGTATGCTTCGCGATCATAGCCTTCTGCTTCCTTTTGGGGGCGAAGGAGGTCCCAGTGTTCGTCATTGATGCGGGTGCGGGTGATGGAATTGCGATGGGAGAGGATGAGGTCTATGGCGTCGTCCGACGGAATGGAGAAGAGTTTGGACCAGCGGGCGGCGGTGGTGCTGATGGGTTCCGGGATAGAGTCGTCTTGAGGGTTGTTCCAGGCGTTACCGGCGAGAGCTTCGAGTTCTTGTTGGAGGGTGAGGTCGTCCATAACCATTGAGTATCATGTCCAAAGGTCAAGAAACATTCGAAATGAGAGATGGGAAATCGTCTAACTTTGTACTTAATACGAAGGAACTCGTGACTCAAATTCAGCCGTCTGCGCTGGCGTCATAGGTAGTGTGGCGAATGGACCTCAATTTTTCGTAAATGATAAACATAACATGACGCTCTGTAAAGATGGGAATTTGAGTAAGACTCAACTCTTGTTACTCGAGACAAAATGACAGAATCTCGAAGCTGTTTGCACTAGCTTGGAGAGCTTACCTCGAAATATTGAGGGGTGCGCTAGCCATGCTCAACATTCGCTGTGGCAGATGCTCAGGTGGATGCACATCCTATTGCCGGCGAGCGCGACTGGCATGTCTTACGCATTGAAGAAGGGGTTTGGAGAAAGATTCCCTCGTAACCACTATTCCCAGCACGGTACATTGAGGCGACAGGATGTGATAGCCATCGCCAAAACACTCCAGCGTGATCAATCGCAACCGTGCCATCGTGTGAGCTGAATCAGTTCACCAGCAGTACAGACACAATTGAGTCTTGTGCGACTCTGCCCACGACGTGACAGCCACGTGTGCTCTCCAGTCGGTTGGCAAAAGAGAGTCAGAACCACGGTGTCTATACGGATTTCCGCCATCGAGCCCGCTATGGGGAAGCACCCAGAGATTATCGGTGGTATGGCATCGCTTTTCGTAAGCACGGGACTGTCGTATTTGCAAGTCGGACGATGGAGAAAGCCCGACTCCAATGACATCGTCCATGGCTATAATCATCGAGCGTGTCAATGCAGAAGTAGCACGGACCTAGCCGGACTACCGGTAGCATACAGTTCGATCTCCAGGTACGACGGAAGATCCTCCGAGGGATGAACAATGAAAGAGCCAGTATCGCCTAGAATCGGTGACGCTAGGGACTGAGTGCGCTGAGCCCATGAATTAGCAGCGCAGGAAGAGCCCAGCTGAACGTAGTATGTGACGCGCTGTTCCAACAAGAGCAGTATATCCGTTGCGATCAGAAGGGTGGCGAAGACGGGCTGACTGCGCAGCATATCCACGCGTCAATACTCCGGAAGTTGCTGCTACGATCGTAGCACAGGACGCGCTCCCGGAGATATAAGCAGTGTTGCCTCCGGACGGGGGTGAACGGCGCATACTGTGACTTCCAGCTGTCAAGCGAGCAGCGACCATGTCACAGCAGTACTGAATTTGCTGCGTTGACTGTGTCGCGGAACGCACTGCCTGTAAAACCAATGGTGTAGGCTTCGGGCGAAGAAGGCTATGGCGTATCGTGACGACCAGCTGTGCTACGAGCATAATTCACTTCACAGCAGTCGTGAACTTGCTGTATCGATGATATCTCAGGACGGGGTCCCCCGAAAACCAATAAGGTCGTAGACAGATCGTGGAGGTCAGACCCATACCGTACTGATCACCGTAGCCGTCAAACGAGCCGGACAGGCGCGACGGCCTCACAGATAGTTCAGAATGGCATGAAGCACGGGACACGCCGATGCGTTCGGGCGGAATGTGAAGAACGGTGAGGATGACTGGAAAGTGAGGACAGCGAAGTTGTGAAACTTCAAAAGAGGCGCCCCTTAGGAGGCGTGAGTTATCTGGTTATATGTACTTTCACAGAAGTTCTTCGGTGACGTTGCGGAGCTCTCGGCAGTGCACAGACGCGGCTCGGGAGAAGCTTGGGTGCGCTGTCCTCCCAATAGCCTCCTAATGCTTCACAACAGGCAATCACAACTCCCTCACCACGCCGCACCACGCCGTTACGATTCCCTTCCGCTCTTTTTGAATCGATATTCGCCCGATAATACACCCATTGACGCGCACACACCACGAATGCCGCCATCATGGCGTCGCTACCCATCAAGTTCACTGAGCAGCTGAACCTCACTTCCGTCGGAATACAGGTACGCGCGCGGCATCATCTTCATGCGAATAGCACTGACTGTGCATACAGCCCGCCTCAATAGGCTTCAACTCCTGTACCCTCGAATCCGACCACTTCGTTTGCGTGCGGCAGAAAATCGACGACAATGCGCAGCCAGAGGTCATCATCATTAACCTGAAGAATGGCAATAGTGTCATGCGCCGGCCTATCAAGGCTGACAGCGCCATCATGCACTGGAACAAGGAGATCATCGCGCTCAAGGCCGGTGGCAAGACCCTGCAGATATTCGACCTGGCACAGAAGAGCAAGATCAAGAGCACAACAATGACGGAGGACGTCGTCTTCTGGAAGTGGTTCAGCGATTCGTCGCTTGGCCTTGTTACGGACACCAGCGTGTACCACTGGAACATCTTCGACCCCGCTCAGGTCGCGCCACAAAAGATGTTCGACCGTAACCAAAATCTCGCAGGCTGCCAGATCATCAACTACCGCGTAGCTGATGACGAGAAGTGGATGGTGGTAGTTGGGATCTCGCAGCAGCAAGGTCGCGTCGTTGGCAGCATGCAGCTTTACTCGCGAGATCGTGGCATCAGCCAGGCTATTGAAGGACACGCTGCTGCGTTTGGCACACTGCGACTGGAAGATGCACCAGCAGACTCCAAGCTGTTCACATTCGCGAATCGATCAGCAACTGGCGCCAAACTGCACATCGTCGAAGTCGATCACCAAGCGCCGAACCCGGTCTTCCAGAAGAAGGCGGTGGACATCTACTTTCCGGCTGAGGCGACCAACGACTTCCCTGTAGCCATGCAGGTCTCATCGAAGTACAAGGTCATCTATCTCGTCACCAAGTATGGTTTCATTCACCTTTACGATCTCGAAACTGGCACGACCATCTTCATGAACCGCATCTCGAGCGACACGATTTTCACAACGGCAGGTGACGAGGATGGCTCGGGCATAATCGGCGTGAACAGGAAGGGCCAGGTGCTCACTGTGAGCGTCGATGAGAGCACGGTCATCCCATACCTCCTTCAGAATCCCGAGAACGCCGAGCTTGCGTACAAGCTTGCATCTAGAGCAGGACTGCCAGGTGCGGATTCGCTGTATCAGCAGCGATTTGACCAGCTGTTGAACATGGGCGATTATCAGCAAGCTGCCAAGACTGCTGCAAACTCTCCGCAAGGCTTCCTCCGAACACCACAAACAATCGAGCGCTTCAAGTCTGTCCCTCAGCAGCAAGGCCAGCTCTCTGTCATCCTTCAGTACTTTGGTATGTTGCTGGATAAGGGCAAGCTCAATCAGCACGAGACTTTGGAGTTGGCCAGACCCGTTCTGCAGCAGAACCGCAAGCATCTGTTGGAGAAGTGGATGAAGGAGGGCAAGCTCGGGTGCTCAGAACAGCTTGGTGATTTGGTCCGCTTACACGATGTTGCTTTGGCACAGCAGATCTACCAGGAAGCTGGTGCATCGCAAAAAGTCATTGCGGCCATGGCCGAGTCTGGCACTTTTGATCAGATCCTTCCATACGCAAAACAAGCTGGATACACACCGGACTTTAACGGCCTGATTCAGCACATCTGCAGAGTCAATCCTGATAAGGGAAGTAATCGTTGCGCAGCTGCCGTGATCATCACTAACATTTCGACAGGGAGCTGAGTTCGCAACGAGTATAGCGCGCGAAGACCCTAGCCTGATCGATGTCGAGCGAACGCTGGACATCTTCCAGTCACAAGGCATGATCCAGCAAGCCACGGCGTTCCTTCTCGATGTTCTTGCACCAAACCTTCCAGAACAAGGCCACCTTCAGACTCGGCTGCTCGAGATGAACTTGACGAACGCGCCACAAGTTGCTGATGCCATACTCGGCAACGCAATGTTCTCGTACTACGACAAGGCCAAGATTGCACAACTGTGTGAGCATGCCGGCCTCCTCACTCGCGCGCTGGAGCATTATGAAGATCCTGCCAGTATTCGCCGGGTCATTGTCCAAACGGACAAGATTCCTGAGGAATTCCTCACGAACTACTTCGGCCGCCTTACTGTTGACCTCGCGATGGAGTGCCTCGACGAGATGCTCAAGGTCAATATCCGCCAGAACCTCCAGGCCGTCATCAACATAGCCAAGAAGTACTCTGATCTCTTTGGACCTACGAGAATCATCGAACTCCTCGAGAAGTACCGCACTGCTGAAGGTCTATACTTTTATCTCGGCGGCATTGTCAACCTCAGCGAGGATAAGGAGGTTACGTTCAAATACATTGAGGCAGCCACCACAATGGGCCAGCTTCAAGAGGTCGAACGTATCTGCAGAGAAAGCGATCATTACGATCCGGTGAGTCCAACAACGTCGTCTTGACTTCTTCGATGTTTGCTGACGTCCTTCCAGGAGAAAGTCAAAAACTTCCTGAAGGAGGCTAAACTCTCGGAGCAACTGCCATTGATCATTGTGTGTGATCGCTTCAACATGGTCCACGACCTGGTGCTTTACCTTTATAAGAACCAGCAGTTCAAGTCGATTGAGGTGTACGTTCAGCGGGTCAATCCTGCACGCACTCCGGGAGTCATCGGCGGCCTGCTTGATGTCGACTGCGACGAGAACATCATCAAGGGTCTGCTGAACTCTGTCTCGCCTGCGTCGATTCCTGTGGATGAACTTGTAGCAGAAGTCGAATCACGCAACCGCCTCAAGCTCCTGCTCCCATTCCTTGAGAGCACGTTGGCGCAGGGTAACCAGCAACAAGCCGTGTACAACGCTCTGGCCAAGATCTACATTGACTCTAATTCGAACCCCGAGCAGTTCCTGAAGGACAATGATCTGTACGACACCCTCACGGTCGGAAAGTATTGTGAGAAGCGCGATCCCAACCTGGCATACATTGCCTATAGTAAGGGTCAGAATGACTTGGAGCTGATCAGCATCACGAACGAGAACAGCATGTTCAAAGCTCAAGCGCGCTATCTTCTGGACCGCGCGGACTCGGAGATCTGGTCGTACGTTCTCTCAGAGAACAACATCCATCGCCGCTCACTCGTGGACCAAATTGTCTCCACCGCAGTTCCAGGTACGTCGATGCTACTGCCAGCGGGGCTGTCAATCCTGCGTTACGGCCGCGATGCTTCCCTGTGATGTATTACTGACGATACGACAGAGTCCAACGATCCCGAACGAGTATCAATAGCTGTTAAGGCATTTATCGATGCCGACATGCCTGTAGAACTGATCGAGCTTCTAGAGAAAATCATTCTTGAGCCGTCAGTCTTCAGTGACAACGCTAACTTGCAGAACCTGCTCATGCTCACGGCCGCCAAGTCTGATCGAGGTCGCGTTGCAGGCTACATTGAGCGTCTGGACCAGTATAGCCCAGACGATATTGCACAGCAGTGTATCGAAGTCGGGATGTACGAGGAAGCTTTTCTCATCTACAAGAAAGCGGGCAACCATCTTGAGGCAGCCAATGTGCTTGTCGACCACGTTGTCAGCATCGACCGTGCGCAGGAATACGCTGACCAAGTCGACCTTCCTGAAGTTTGGAGCCGGACTGCAAAGGCACAGCTCGATGGCCTGCGCGTGACAGATTCGATCGAATCGTACATTCGCGCACAGGACCCATCGAACTACAATGAGGTCATCGAGACGGCAACGCATGCCGGCAAGGACGACGACCTCATCAAGTACTTGCGCATGGCACGCAAGACTCTCCGCGAGCCACCCGTCGACACTGCTCTTGCATTCTGCTATGCCCGCACGAATCAACTGCCTGAACTTGAGGAATTCTTGCGGTCGTCAAACGTAGCCAACGTCGAAGAATCTGGAGATCAGGCGTATGAGGAGGGCTACCACGAGGCAGCGAAGATCTTCTTCACGTCCATCTCGAACTGGGCCAAGCTTGCTACGACTCTCGTACACCTCAACGACTACCAAGCTGCTGTGGAGTGCGCACGGAAGGCCAACAGCGTCAAGGTCTGGAAGCAGGTCAACGAGGCTTGCGTGGCCAAGAAGGAGTTCCGCCTTGCACAAATCTGTGGTCTCAACCTCATCGTGCACGCCGAAGAGCTCACCGATCTGGTCAAGCAATACGAGCGTAACGGCTACTTCGATGAGCTCATCTCGCTGCTTGAAGCTGGCCTGGGTCTTGAGCGAGCTCATATGGGTATGTCAACAATCAAACAATGACATTGCTGAGGTCACAGAACTGACTTGACTGACAGGTATGTTCACCGAGCTCGGTATTGCGCTCAGCAAATACCACCCCGAGCGCGTCATGGAGCATCTCCGTATCTTCTGGGGTAAGTCACTTCCCCCAATACTCGTGTCTGGAATACCTGCTAAGCGTCTTCAGGTCGTATCAATATTCCGAAAGCATTGAAGGCCATGGAGGAGGCACATCTCTGGCCTGAGCTCGTGTTCTTGTACACACACTACGACGAGTACGACAACGCAGCTCTTGCCATGATGGAACGCGCCGCTGATGCGTGGGAGCACCAATCCTTCAAGGAGACGATCGTTAAGGTCGCAAACCTTGAGATCTATTACAGGGGCCTCAACTTCTATCTCCAAGAGCAGCCATCGCTCATCACCGACTTACTGCAGGCACTCACGCCTCGCATCGACGTCAATCGAGTGGTCAAGATGTTCGAGAAGTCTGACAACATTCCCCTCATCAAGCCCTTCCTTCTTAATGTGCAGCCGCAGAACAAGCGCGCCGTCAACGATGCGATCAACGATCTACTCATTGAGGAGGAAGACTACAAGCAGCTTCGGGATAGTGTCGAGAATTTCGACAACTATGAGGCCGTTGCCTTGGCTCAGCGATTGGAGAAGCACGATCTCGTGTTTTTCCGACAAATCGCCGCCAGCATCTACCGCAAGAACAAGAGATGGGACAAGTCCATCCAGCTGTCGAAGCAGGATAAGCTCTACAAGGACGCGATTGAGACCTCTGCGATCTCGGGCAAGACCGAAGTCGTGGAAGAGCTCCTGCGCTACTTTGTTGATATTGGCAGCAAGGAGTGCTACGTGGGTATGCTCTACGCGTGCTACGATCTCATTCCACTACACACGGTCATGGAGATCTCGTGGCGTCATGGACTCAACGACTTCACGATGCCATTCATGATCAACTACATGTCGCAACAGGCGTCGACGATTCAGGAACTCAAGAGGGACAACGATGAGCGGAAGGCGAAGGAGGCTGCCAACGCAAAGCCGGAGGAGACTGGCCCAATTCTGGGACAATCGAGGCTCATGCTGACGCAGGGACCTGTAGCACAGACAAACGGCATAATGCCACAACCGACCGGATATGGTGGAGTGGCGCCGATGGGAATAGCTGGTGGGTTTAGATAGGACCTGAGTCCACAAAGCGGTAAACCGTCGTCGCGCTGATGAGCTTGTACGTTGGAGTGTTGATAGCATGGGATCATGCGGCAGCATGGGAATAGGTGTTCGGGGGGCGCAAATGGCGCCATGAGCCTGTACATTAACCAGTAATGCGCATGAGTTCAAAATCAAGACTTTCTCCCACGGAGCCTCACCTAGTGGTCCGGGCTGTCTTTTGCCAATCCGCGGCGCCCACGCAGCAGCACGACGCTAAATCCAGCTCTGGGTTGGAGGGAGCGTGGCGAGGCATGCCCACGCGTCTTCCAGCCAAGCCTTGGACTTCACTCGAATATTGGGACTGATAATCAGTCTTTTGGCGAGCGCTTTTGACGCTTCAATTCCTTCTGATCGACTCTCTACGGTGTCGGTGGAGGTGCGTGGCGCTGAAGTCAGATTCGAGAAATAGAGCGCATGGCCTTTGGCACTTCACATCCTCTTCCCCGAGTCCGCGAGTTCCGTCCAGTCTCAGGCTTGACAATCATTTCGTGGCGAGCGCTTTTGACGTCTCGAGCCATTATCGCCTTTCTGCGGTTTCGAGGCGGCAGCGTGATGGTTGACCTCCGTACAAACAGTAGAGCGCCAGGCCACGAGCTGTACGCTTCTTTCACCCAGCCCCTGAGATCTCGCGTGACAAGAGACGCAGTGTTGCGTCTCGACGAGCCATTCATTGCTTCACTTTATTCTCGACCATCCAAGGTCCCGGTCATGTCAGCGTCCCGGTAAGGTTCCACAATGGCAGCAAACTTGGTCTCTCGGGTCGTCGTCTCCTGTCCAAGCCGTCAAAGCTAGATGTATCCTACCGTGCGAACTGACTTTGGTGACGACAGGCGAGCTAAGGACACGAACGTGATGAAAAGATTAGAGCTGCATGCTTCAAAGTCAATGTGATGTGACCTGACAGCGAGCGGCATACCTGTCGTTGAATCAATGTAGCCTCGCAAATCCAGAAACAGCCCGAATGCTGCTAGCAACGATGACATTACATAGCGTGACATCTTGTCCGCTCCTGACACTGTTGCGGCGTCGATTGTGGTGGTGAGATGATAGCCTCGCAGCTTCGCTGCACTGTACCTTACTCGGTCTTGACTGGAGTCTTTCTTGAAGTGCCTAGCTGAAGATGCCCTGCCATCCTGCCATGTGGTGACTGCCCGAGACAGCGTAGCAATGCCTACTCTAATCCGGACTCCGAGAGTGCTCGCCCGACAGCTGTGCGTGTATTCTCGCAGTGCGATTTACCCTGATATTGTTCGTGGAGTGACAAAAGCGGTGGCTTGGTGGTCTGAACGCGTCGCAAGCGGGAAATGCACACGCTGGACGGCGAGTTGTGTAAGGTTCAATGTTGTGTGTTGCATGGTCTGGTCATGTCTGCGCTTGCCAGAGGTTGCAGCTGTGTACGTACAGTATGTAGTTGTCGGGGTCGTCTCCACGATTGCGTGGCTTGTGGCTTGTGGCTTGTGGGTCGTGGCTCGTTGCTTGATGTGGAAGTTGTCATTGGTCGGGACTACTCCCCCAGCTTTGTGGTACCTGCAGGCTGGAATCGTGCCATTTTACTGAATGCAACTGCATGACGATCGTGCTCCCGAATGTCCAAAAGTACAAGTACATGTCCTCGGTCTCCTGGCTGCGGCCTGCTCCTCCACATGTAGTCTACTGACGATATCCAAATGACCAAACCTGGAACTTGACGAGGAGACAGCGTCAGGGAGACGATATCAGTAGCAGTGGACAAGCGGGAGTGACGACGAATGCCGATCGCGATGCATAGCCAACAGACGAACGGAGTGCATACAAACAGCGCCAATGGTACATCGGACATGCGCAACGGCATCCATAAGACGAAAGCCTCGCGATCGCCGACACGAGACGCAGATGTTCAGACGGAGACGTCAACATCAGCAGCCAACGGCCACGCCAGGATACCATACCACAAGCGCAAAGAGTCGAATCCTCTCGCGCCGCCTTTCATAGTCTCTGCTCCAGGCAAGACAATCGTCTATGGCGAACATGCCGTAGTCCACGGCAAGGCTGCAATCGCAGCCGCCATATCGCTCCGATCATACCTTCTCGTTACCACCCTCTCGAAATCGCACCGGACAGTATCGCTGCGATTCACCGATATTGGCCTCGACCACACATGGGACATCGCTGACCTGCCGTGGAAGGAGTTTGCGGCACCCGGCAAGAAGAAGAAGTACTACGATCTGGTCACATCCCTTGATCCCGGACTCATAGAGATTATGCAGCCGCACATCGCCAATGTGAGTCCAAAAGAGCCGCCAGAGAAGAGAAAGATCCATCAAGGCGCAGCCAGTGCGTTTCTATACTTGTTCCTACATTTGGGCAGCGAGCGAAGCCCAGGATGCATATATGCCATGCGATCATGCATACCAATTGCAGCAGGACTGGGAAGCAGTGCCAGTGTCAGTGTCTGCATCGCGGCCGCGCTCCTCGTCCAGTGTAGAGCACTGTCAGGACCGCACCCGGATCAGCAGACAAACGAGGCGGAAGATCAGCTGGAGAGGATCAACAGGTGGGCATTTGTCGGCGAGATGCTGATACATGGCAATCCTAGCGGAGTGGACAACACAGTAGCGACGAACGGCCACGCTGTGTTGTTTCAACGGAAGGACTACAACAAACCGCCATCCGTGACGATACTGCGTGACTTCCCAGAACTTCCTTTGCTTTTGGTCGATACGTGCCAGGCGAAGTCGACCGCGGCAGAAGTCGCCAAAGTCGCAAGCCTGAAATCGATGCATCCGGCCGTGGTAGAGAGCACGTTGAACGCAATCGATGCGATAACCCGATCCGTGTACGACCGTATCACGAGCGACGACTTCGATCCAGCATCACGAGAGAGCATCACACATCTCGGCGAGCTCATGACCATCAACCACGGCCTTCTGACAAGCCTAGGCGTATCGCACCCTCGACTCGAGCGACTACGGTATCTTGTCGATCAATCTGGCATTGGATGGACAAAACTGACAGGGGCCGGTGGAGGAGGTTGCGCCATCACACTGTTGAAGCCGGAAGCCGCGCCGAATGGAGCACAGCTGAACGGCGAGTCAGCGTATAACCAGCCCACAGATACGACGCCGCTGCAAGAGCTTGAAGCACAACTGAGAGAGGAAGGATTCAAGAAGTACCAAACGACGCTTGGTGGGGACGGCGTTGGGATCTTGTACCCCGCTGTGATTCTTGATGAAGAGATCGATCAGGATATGTTCTTGACTGCCGCTGATCGAGAGGCTGTGGAGAACTTAGTCGGTGACCATAATGATCGGGACGCATGGAAGTACTGGAGACCGTAGGAGTGTGCAGCGAACCCATTGCCCTCTGCGAGAATGTCTGGACGGTAGTCTTGATGTTTTTGATGCAACCTGTGGGCATTTAATGAATCGCGGACGGCACCGTGAGTGGTTGAGGCGCGCTCAATATTTGGCCGGCAGCGGCAGGCTGAATGCATCAACCCCGCCGGCTGCACGACCGAAGCACCAAAAGCTGCTTTTACGAGGCGTTCGACCGACGGCGTCGTTCCCGCTCAAGACTTCACGATGTACTTGGGTGGACTTTTGACCTTGTTTGTAATGCATGCCATGTAAGCAGCGATGTGTACGAGCGGATGGCTATTGCGGGATCGGGACCAGGGAAACCAAGAAGGAGGAATCCTACGCGTGTCTGTGTGTACATATGCTAACACCAATTGTATCATAGTGTGAAACTTCAAAAGAGACGCCCCTTAGGAGGCTTGAATTATCTGGTTATATGTACGTTCACACATAGAGTACAGTCCAGTACACAGTTTTTGCAACCCCTGTCGTGCTACTATACCTGTTCAAGGAATGCAAGCGAGGATTTTGATACTCGAACGGGTAAAGCGAGTGAGCAGGGGTTGCAAGAATTGTGTACTGGACTGTACCACCCCATCCTTACCCTATCACTTCTCGGTGTGAGGGGCGAGGTCCGAAACTTTGGCGCGCGATAACCCACATTGTGATTCTATTACCCCATGCGAAGCGATGCGAGGGAAACGTGAATATCGCCTGCAATCGGCTTGTCTCGGGTGATCATGAATGCGCACAGCATGTACGCATCGTTTGCAATGCTCGCGGTGAGTGGTACAGATGTTGCGAACTCGAACCGGAACTGGAGGGTGTGTACCTCGCAGGCATTGCGTCGTGATTGTGAGGTACATGTATCTGGCATGGATAGGGTTTCCGGTTTGAGGCTGGATTCACGAATCGAATCGAGCGGAGCTGTCCTGTGTCCGCAACCACGTCCCTTGCTAATACTTTGCGAACATTTTTTCCATACCCGACGCTATCTGATAATGGCGTCCCTCTGGCATGGGACACGGAACGCTAATGAAATGGGTGGGACAGTATCTCTCTCATGTGAATGCGACTAGGAGGGCGTGTAGGGAAGAAACGGAAGACAAAACCGGACCATCGTCCATGTGATGGTGGCTTTCCTGTCTTGGGGTTTAAGAGAATACTTGCTGCTATCACCCACTACTTTCGATGTTCTTATCCTTCCTCCCGTTTGTCCTATCGTGTGCTTTTGGAGTGTTTGTGGTGCTTATCAGGCCGCAGATCTGCCACTTGAGTTGAGAGGGAACAGATCTGCTACTGCTATCAGGCTTTCAAACACTGTTTGGCCTTGCTGCTATCTGCAAATATTGTAACGCATACTCCGTCATCGTTGACTCCTTCATCGACATCTTCGACGACTCCGCCACGATCCGAAGCGAGACCCATCACTCCACAAGCTCAGCGCCACCTCGCCTTGGTCAGGCTTACTTATATCGATCCACCACATCAATCGACCCTCATCGAACACTTCATCACCCGAGATGGGTGCCCAACGCCTCAAAACTCCCCCTAAACAACGCCCATGGCGCGAGACTCCTCTGATCGAGTCTGTCAACCTGTCCAAGGCAGCGGGCTGGTACGTTCGACCATCTTCCCCTTCCCACCGCTCCTTTGATGTCCCCGACGGATAGTAAGCCGTAGAAGCAGAATCTTCCTCAAGCTCGACAACCTGCAGCCATCGGGCTCCTTCAAGTCGCGCGGTCTCGGTAATTTGGTTCTGAAGAGTATGGAGAGGGCGGAGGATCCGGACAAGGTGCATTTCTTCTCGAATTCGGGCGGAAATGCGGCGTTGGGGTGTATCAGTGCTGGGAAGTTTGTGGGGAGGCCCGTCACTGTGAGCCGATTACAGGTCCTGTGAAGGTGGGAATCTGTTGCTGACGAAGACCAGGTCGTCACACCAATGAGCACAAAACCACACATGATCTCCAAGCTCTACGCCGCCGGAGCAAAAGAAGTCATCCAGTACGGCCCGGGTATCAAAGAAGCCGGCGACTACATGCGCCAAATTGTTATTCCTAAAGCCGTCGAACGAGGCGAAGAGCCCATCTACGTCAGCCCCTTCGACCACCCGGACATTTGGGACGGTCACTCCACCATGGTCGACGAAATGCAACAACAGTTTTCCGACCTGGGCGAAGACGCCCCGGACTGGGTCATCTGCAGCTCCGGCGGCGGCGGCCTCTTCATTGGCCTGATGCAAGGTATCGAAGTTCAGGGCCCTACTTGGGAGAAGACGAAGATTCTTACTTGTGGCACGCATGGTGCTGATGCTTTGACAACTTCGCTGGCGAAGGGTGAGAACACCACTCTCCCGAAGATCACTTCCATCGCGACATCCCTCGGCGTCGCGAGAGTTAGTGACCGTGCCTATGAACTCGCGCAGCAAGGTCGCCAAGCCGGCAAAGTCAAGAACACAGTCCTTACCGATGCCGAAGCAGCCATGGGATGTTGGCGATTTGCCGAAGACGAACGTTTTCTGGTCGAGCCAGCATGCGGTGTCAACATCGCCTTATGCTATGGTAGCAGGTTGAAGAAAGCACTGGGACGCCCCGTCAGGCCTGATGAGAAGGTCGTGATTGTGGTATGTGGGGGATCGAATGTTTCGACAGCGATTGTGGAGGGTTGGAGGGAGGTGTACGGCGATGTGGATTGTGTTAGTGGGTATAGACGGGACTCGCTTGTGGCGAGCGATGGGATTGCGCCGGACTGGATTGTGCCAATTGGGGGGCATGCTAGTGGGCATCATAGGTTGAATGAGTACTAAGGGTGGTAGTGTTTCGTTATTTGGCGTTGACAGGGTGGTGTGCAGATTGGCTACTGACATAATGGAGCATTCGGTGCATGTACTTCTCCAGGAAAGGCTGCTTCTGCGCTTCTTGAGCAATGAATGTCCAGAGACACGATGCCGTAGCCAGCGGATTGTCAATGTGCAACTGTCGTGCTTCTATCGTGATACTGTTCTAGCTTCAACGACTACATAAGCATGGCAGAGATAGCAGTTGCTAGGCTATTCATCAGTCTGGGAGAGGTGGTGTTGATCTTGTAAGTCGAAGTCGTCCTGCAAGGTCGAGGCGACTGTCAAAACGAGTGATTCCAGACAGGGGCAGACAGCCACCTGCACGGAATTTCTTTCGACCGGGTCTTCAAAGAGAAGACAACGAAGACGATTGCAGCCATCGGTCGTTTGGCATGCCCATTGCGACCGAGGTCGACAAGAATGTGCAGGTCCAGGCGTCCGTCAACCCAGTCGATGAAGAAGAACAGGGCCCCCAAACGGACCGGCCGTTGCCTCGAGACTTATCTCCAGTGTTGCTGACCGCCTTCAAGACGAGTACAGGTGCTAGACAATGGGTAGGATACCAGATCATCCCCGGCCTTGTGGTCGAATTCAGATTTCAACAGACCATGCTTGCCGCGCAGACATGCCTGCCCAAGGAGGATGTTCCCATCGGCACTGCCATCATCGTCTTCTTCCAGACTATGGGAGGAGCTCTGTTCGTGGTGGTGTGATTGGCATACCGATGGACCTGCTAATACTAGCAGTTTCATCGCTTAAGACTCATCTGGCGCCTGTCCTATGCCTGCAGTCCAGTACTCCGACCTGCCATCATGTCTGCGCAGTCCATACACTGATTGCCCGCGCCTCATCGCAAATGGCTTCATTTCGATGCTCTAGTCGTGGGCACTTCCTCTTCACTGCCACTTCTCGGACTGAGACTAAGCCGATGATCTTTACCTCGAAAAACGTGCATGCCAACATCAGTCGCCCAGTCGGCATATCCGGTCCCAGGTTCGCCAGGTAGTGGCAATCGCATACTGCCTTCCTCTACCAACCCTGCGTTTTTCATGAGATCAAAAAATGCCGCTTCGCTGTCGTGTCTGGTCTTTGTCGAAACCACAATGGTAGCTTTTGGCGATCGGGTAAGGAGGCTGACCAGCATGCTGACGAGCGGCTCCAGCGTGTCTGTGTTGTACGTGCACTCCGAGACAATGATGAGATCGTTCTTCCGCGTTTGTAGCTTTTCGGGTATTGGGTCCAACCAGTCGAGTGGCTGGAAGCGCACTTTCGAAGACATGGCAAGTTTTGCGCGGGCGATGTTGGCGTTGATGAGTTCGGTTACTTCCGGAAGGTCTGTGAGCAGGACGTTCGCGTCTGGTATTGACTGTGCTACACTGATGCCGACAGTTCCACATCCGGCGCCGAGCTCAATGACATTCAGTCTGCGGTACGTGGCCGAGATCATCACGTACTCCAGCAACGGTAGGGTTGCAGGATTGTCGAGCGAGACGATCTGGTCGATGTGCTGTGCGAGTGCTTGACTGCCATCCCACAAGTGCCTCGCGATGCTGTCCCCAGCATCCTCAAGCAATGACAACGATCGCTGAGCTAAGGATGTGAACCTCCTCTCCACTCGATGACCCGAGTCGAAATGTCCCCTGGTCGGATCGATTGTGCCGCTCCAGACATCAACGATCGGGGGCAGGAAGCTGTGTGGTGTGGCACTCTTCGCCTCTTTCGCTGCGACATGTACGCATGCCGGCCATTCAAGATCTTGCCGCGACAGATCGAAGGATACGTTCGCAGATCGTGCACCGCCCTGCCATTGTATCTTCTTCCGCAGATAGATCTCACCGTCGTCTGCCGCGTCTCGGATGGTCACGATCAAGTCGAGGTCGCCGGAGTAGAAGGTCTCGCCCAGATCGGTGGTGACGGCGACAACGGATTTGAGGAGGACGGTGCCCTTGTCGACGTGAATCTTGGGCGTCTTGAGGAAACGAACTGAGATGCAGTCAGCAAGCACGTTGCCAGGCCAAGTGCTTCCAGCGCGCACTCACTGTAGTGCATGGTTCCAGCCTATGCCTCGACGCCGTCCGAGATCTACAGCCACCAAGCAAAAGCTGAGGGGAAAGAGGAAAGAGAGGTTAGTCGATGGTGCTTACTCGGTGGCACATGCCACCAGGCAGATTGGCGGGCACGTCCAGTGTCACTCTCCTGCCACCATCCGTTGTGAGGGCATCCGTTGTGAGATGCGGAATGCAGGGCGAACACACCCAGGCCGGTCTAGACCTCTGCTCCTCCATGCAAGGCGAAATCTTGCGGCCTCAGGATCGAATCAGCGCTCGATTCGTGAAACGTCGCTGCGTGAAGCACAATCCTCGCAGCGGAGCGGTACGTCCCTCGAGCACTAAGGCCGGGATGGACGGGAAGGCCTCCACCTGTCCTCCGCACGGCGCAAGGGTGCACTGGCACGACCGGCACGACCGGCGCACTGGACAACAAGGTCATCGACGTGCACGATTGCACGCATCGTCGATGCCGTACCGCAGCCAGGCTGATGAGCGGCGTGGACGACCGAGGCTGCTGATGTTCTATTCACGTGTCATCACCTCGCGGCTTTCTCCACCGGCGCCCTGTCTGATCGATGAGCACCACATGCACAGACAGGCTTGTGGCGCAGCCGACTGCAGGATTTCGAGCATTGAACAAGTCGCAACAACGCCGTGTAGCGGCGCCTAGCAGGTCGGCATAGCCCAGGCATCCGTAGAGTGTTGTGCAATCGTCTCCTCTCCGGACGAATTTCTTTTCTCCTCATCTACCAATGCCACGCAAAGATGGATCTCCTCTCGCTCTCCTACGATGTGCGGTACCTCATCTACCAGCAGCTCTTTCCCAGCAGCCCACAGATCTATATTCAAGCTTTGGACAAGAAGCTGTACGTGAGATTGCCCCGGAGCCAAACGATAGACACATCGCTCCTCAGGACCTGCCGTCAGCTGAATTCGGAAGCCGCCGAGTTTCTGTACAGCAACTATCTCTACAACATCATGGGTGGGAAGGTGGACTGCCTGGCAACGTATGAGACCTTTGTGAAAGCACTGCGCCGACATGCAAACGACGAGGTCCACGTGAATGCCTTCAGCAACGGAGATCATGCCTCGACGATGTGTATCTCCGTGCACACCGGCCGCGGAAAGATGGCCATGCTGGAGAGGCGAGGCCGCGGCGTGCCGATGCCTATATCGCGTATCGAACAAGAAGTCTTTGAACGACAAACCACTGCCAGGATGTCGAGATTAATGCAGCACTATGCTGGTGGCAGGATAAAGATGACGGTCATGTTGGCCTTCCTGGGCACTCTGGTGGCACTACTGGCATGGTCGCTAACGCAAATTGGGGTCTGCCAGTGAGATCCGACGATAATGACGAATGCGACTACAGATCTGCCCAACGGCTTGATAGCACGGCTCTGTTGTCGATCTACCCGATGGTAGCGAACAATCGCGCAGAACTTTTCCGCCATGAACTGGTCCGCCAGCCTACGCCTTGCCTGGTCGAATTCCTCGTTCAAGATATTGGTCGATCCGCGAGCCGCAGTACCTGTGGCGTATCGCTGGTCAAAGCGTACACGAAAAACGGGGACATCACCCTCCGCTGCAGATGCTTCTAATGTGTACTACACTACTTTCTGATACCTTTTGGAGGGCACACGAAAGCTATAGGCAGTGCTCGATGGACAGACCAATAATCGTCCAATGCTGGGCTACACTGTGTCAAGTATACAGGGCTTATATTTGAGCGAAAGGACGGTGGATGTCTGAGAACTCAGAGCCCGGCGTCCGGTCCATGGATCTTGAGGTCGTCTGCATCCAGGAACTGAGATTATGCAGCCGCCATTGCTGCGTCCTTCTCAACGTGGGATATCAGAGCGGCATCAGCTTCAGCTCCCGCCAGTTCCGGCCGCTTAAGGTGACGAGGTCGTTTGAAGTTGTGCTTTCTCGAATGACATTGAGCTCGACAGTCGACCGGCAAAGAGTAGCGTCTGGACCGACGCCAGAAGCGAGTTCGAGGAGACTGGCTGAGAAGTCAAATCGTGGGCCAACACTGGGTCTGAGGCGTTTGTCCGCGAGGAAGGCCGCGATCCTGTTGTTCTCCAGCTTCAACGTCATCTCTTCTTGCCTTTTGAGAAGAGTCTGTTTCGAGATCAACTATCAATGCCTCGTGCTGTTCGAGCTTCTGTCCGACAATACGTTCAGCAGATTTGGATGCTGTCAACTTACAACGACAGTGCTTACTTCGCGAATACCAAGAACGCAACCATCAGTCTGACATAGGCTCACACCGGTGCGGAATATGGTACATAGGACATCGAATGTATCTTGAGAGGCCAGCAACCTCCGCCGACGTGCTCATGCTTTCCGCTAATGACAAGGACAGGTGGTGGTGGTGGTGGTGGTGTGAGGAAGGTGTTCTTTGGTGATCTTTGGTGTGGAACATCACACTGTGTTCTCGAAAGCTTGCCATTGGGAGGTGCTTTGATTGTCGATCTTCACGAGCACATAACCTTGAGCCTTGGCGACGTGGATCAAGCTCGTTCAAGCTTCACGGGGCATGAGCGCAGCTTTTCAGCTGTGGCGCTTTTGGGTTTCCCACATGGAGCTCGCGTGGATACAACAGTACGCGCAGATGGCCTGATATAATGCTCACAACGTGGAGCGTTCAATATTGTTCAGCCAGCCTCGTTCCAATGACTCGTTTTCATCTGCGGTGCCGTGAACTTGTCGTCAGCCATGGACTGGGGTGTCAGCCATGAAATTGGTCATCAGCCATGAGCTGGGCCTGGTCGTCAGCCATGGTATTTCTCACGCAAGCCACCTCTTCTCCGACTTCCTCTGCCTCGCTTGAGGTCTGATTCGCTTCTCCATGTTCAAACGATCGCTTTCTCGCACTTTTCACAAGACTCCGTCGTGGTTCCTCCGCTCTTCATAACCTTCTACTATCACCTACCACCAGACGACGATCATGAGGTTCTTCATCGCTACGGTCCTCCTTGCGAGCGCTGCCATCGTTGGCGCCCAGATCACCGCGCTACCGCCGTGTGGTGTACGTCGAGTTCCTACTCCAGCGCTCAGCATCTCTGACGAATTGCTCCGAACAGATTACATGCGGTCTGTCAGCCGCCAACGCTACCGACTGCTCTCCTATCACCAACTTCAACTGCACATGCCAGTACGCCAACCAAGCCATCATTAGGCCACTCCTTGAGGCCTGTCTCTCCAAAAGCTGCACCAGCGGCGCGCAAAGCTCCGGTACGTCCGCTGCCAAGTCGCCGTTCCTATCGTACTGATGGAATGCTCATTGATGCAGCTGCCATCTCTGCGGGCGAGGTCATTTGTGCCACTGTCAGCCAGACTGCCTCTTCATCGGCATCCTCCAGCTCATCTGCCACTCTCACGGCCTCTTCGACCAGCAACTCGTCGGCTACAGCTACCAAATCTAGCTCTGCTACTGCCTCAGGTGCAAGCTCTGCGTCTGCTTCGCCCTCGACCACCCCAGCCGCTTATTCCGGAGCAGCAGCTATCCCGACCGTCGGCGTCGAAGCTCTTGTGGCCGCGGCTGGCATGGCCATACTCGCACTGTGAAAAGCGAAAAGCGTGCAACGTGTGCAATGTCACGTGCGATGCTGCAGTCCACTGGGGGAGATTCGGGGACAGCAGTAGCCTTGAATAAACATGACAGTACAGACATTGCCAGGCAAATTCCGCTCCGAGCGCCGCAGGTGATTGTCGATTGTGTGAATAAGGTGGAGCTGGTCAGTCTGAGTCCCCGATGGTGAATGCCTTGCCCAATGATCAATTGCACACTGCCGTTCCTCTTTTATCTGACCGCGGCGAAGTGGAGCCCTTGATGTCTTTGTGCGGCCGGTCGTTCGATACGGCTCTTACGTCGAATAACAGACCGATTGTGGCTGGCTGCAATGTCCTACCATCTACACGTTTCCTTGTAGGTGGGAAGAGGATGGGCTCGAAAACGCTCGTGTGAATCAACTACAACTTAGCATAAATCTCCCCAAACTGTTCATCGGCAACAGCCATCACATCAGTACCGTAAATGATCTTCTGGACGTCTGCATCAGCCCACTTGTCAGGCACAGGCCCTTTGCCCTCCTTCAGCGCAGCGAACTGCTGGTCTCGCTCTTCCTTCGCCTTCCCATCTCCCAGGTGAAGCGCTCTGCCACTTGCTGCCGCAAGCTCGACAAGCTGGTACGCACGGTCTCTCCGGACTTCCTCGTATACTTTCAACGCCTTCGTGATGTCTTCGGGGCTGGAGCTGGGGAGCTTTGAAAGCACTACGCTGAGCACTGCGCCATCTTCGATGGCCTGTGCGGCGCCTTGGGCGAGATGAGGCAAAGTCGGATGGCACGCATCGCCGACGAGGGCAGTCTGACCATGGACCCAAGTAGGAAGCGGTTCGTGTACGCGAAGCTTCCACTCGCACACTTCGCCATCGGGGACCAGGTCGAGCATACGGCGTACTTTGGGACAAAAGTCGCTGAACACTTCCGTCATCTGCGGCTTGCTGCCTCTGGTGGTGTACGTCGCTGAAGGTCCCGCCGCGAAGTTCACATCTGGCTGGACTGTGCTGAGGTTGTAGATTTGCTTCGACGACACAGGGTAGGCGATGATGTGGCGCTTCTCGCCGATCCAGCGCGTGACCATTTCTCCATCGATCAACTCCAGGAGCTCGGGATCGTCCTTCATTTGTTCGCGAGTAAGCATGATTCGGTACGCTGCCTGTCCGGTGTCGATGATCTTCGCATCGATATTCTTCAGGCGTAGCATCTGATCCCGCACCGTCGACTTGATACCGTCAGCAGCAAGCACAACATCGCACTTGACTTTGAACGGTTCTCCTTCGCGAGGTACGGCCATGAAGGTCGGATCCGGGCCATACGACTTCACTTCCCCAGCTGCCGTTTTGAAGTGGAACCTGATCGCCTTCTCCTTCTTGCAGCCCTCGTAGATTGATGCGGCTAGAGAAGATCGGTGGCCAACCATGTGTGGATATCGGTACGTCGAGCGGATGTACTTCAGATCGACATGTGCGAGCTGGTTGTCTGTGGATCCTTGCCGAATGCTGGTCTCCTTCAGGTCTACAGCTTCCTTCTCGATGTCGGCCCAGACTCCGAGTCTGTCCAAGATGCGTGCCATATTGGGCGCCAGCTGGATGCCAGCTCCGACGAACCCCAGGCTCGATGCTGTCTCGTACACGTCAATGTTCTTGAAGCCTTTCTTGGCGAGAGCTAGAGCTGTGGCAAGACCGCCCATTCCTGACGATTCGCCTTCAGCCAGATGCTCAATCTCCGGCAGTCTGGACACTCACCTGCGCCCAGGATGGCGATCTTGATGTCTGTCACATCGTTCGGCGCCATCGTCGTTTGACTCTGTTTTGTCCCTCGACTCTGTCCTATATGGTCGCTGTTGTCCCTCGGCTCTGTCCTATATGGTCGCTGGTGTCCCTCTGGTGGGCTGTTGCGGTCCGAGCCCGGGGGTCAATGCAAACGTGAAATGTGTTCAAGAATCCTATGGTCACCTACAAGAAAGCGAGCTGTCCATCAAGCGATCATATAGACATCTGACACGCATCTGCCGTCGCATCGGAATCGGCACGTGCGTGTTGGCCGCGTCAATGTTGCTCCCTGCAGTTGGCAGCACGGCAAACGGTCTCGGTGTGGTGGGAGAGCTGTACCTGGTCGAGTCTAAACTCAAGTAGGCAGTACATAGTTCTAGCATAGCACGATTGGCAGAGAGCGATACAGGGGCACGTTGTTACCACGTCGCCTACGTGGCCATGCCAAGAAGCGATGCCTCTGTGGTGTCAAGACTCCGCTTCGGCCGACGACGAAGCTGCAGTCGGCGATAGAGGGGGGCTGTGCTTGGTGGAAGACGAAGAGCAAGACGACGGGAGGTACCTCTGCACGGAGATAGTCACGTGGCCCGCCGCCGCCGCCGCCGTTATCGGAGGAGCACGCGTCAGCCAGCGCCGACAGCTCGGTGGAGGTGGACAAGCAGTTCGATTGTCCGTCCTCCGTCCATCCTCCAAACTCCCTTCATCAGCAATTCCATGTCGCCTGCACACCACCGAGGAAGCGACGATACTGACACGCGACTCAGCGCTGCCACCACCGATGCCGCCCGCCGGTCAACATGCGCTTCCGCATGATGCCGGTCGCAGCCGACGCCCCAGGTACAGGTGGGTGTAGATCTACCTCCTAGTAGGTGTCCCTGCACCCGCACTCTGGCGGTGATGTCAGAGCGAGGGTTTGGGGACTTCGTCAACATTTTCTATCGTCCGCTATTCCTGTTGGACGTATGATTGACATCCAGCCTCTGCGTGGCCATGCAGACCGTTCGACGAAGAGCGCTGGGAAGCCAGACGCCGCAATGGCTGCCTGCGACGAACCTCACCTCCACGAAAGCACCCACCGCACGGATACAGCGCCGCCAGTTGACATCGGCCCAGCTTGACAATGGCCGAGATGGGCGAGAACGAGTGGTCATCCTCGGGTCAGGCTGGGCGGGATTCACACTGTCTCGTGCACTGGATCCCAAAAAGTACCAGATCGTTGTTGTCAGCCCACGCTCCTACTTCGTCTTCACGCCTTTGCTGGCCGGAACGTCGGTGGGCACGCTCGAGTTCCGCACCACACTAGAGCCGGTGCGATCATTCAAGGCGCGAGCATACGGCGCCGAGTTCTTCCAAGGCTGGGCAGACAAGATCGACTTCAAGGAGAGGAGGCTCACCGTCGAAGAGGCTGTCGAAGATCCGGCACCCGCGAAGGCTCTCACAGACAGTGTGAATGAGCGAAAAACGACAGAGCAGTTGAAGGAAGATAAGCAGGTTGAGATCGTCAAGGGTGAGCTGTTTACGATCGATTACGATAAACTGGTCATCACAGTCGGATGTTACGCTCAGACATTCAATACCCCGGGAGTCAAGGAGAACGCGTACTTCCTCAAAGATGTCGGCGACGCGCGGAGAATACGCAACCGACTGCTTTCTTGTTTCGAGGTCGCTGCTTTACCCACGACGACAGAGGAGATGAAGAAGAACTACCTGAACTTCGCTGTGGTCGGCGGCGGCCCGACTGGCATCGAGTGGTCAGCCGAACTCTACGACATGGTCCATGAAGATATGAAGAGACTCTATCCGGAGCTGATAGAACACGTCAAGATCACAGTCTACGACGTCGCGCCCAACGTTCTCAGCATGTTCGACAAGAGCTTGGGTAATTATGCCATGAAGACCTTCGGTCGCAACGGCATCGACATCAAGACGAGCCACCACATCGAAGAGCTGCGACCTGGCGTACCCCAAGGGCAACGGCCTCCTCCAGGCACGAAAGACGGAGATTCGCTATACACGCTGAAGGTCAAGGAGGAAGGCGAGATTGGTACCGGCATGGTCGTATGGTCGACAGGCCTCATGATGAATCCCTTTGTTGAGCATGGCCTGGCAGACAAAGTCAAGCTCCACGAACGAAACCACGGACTCGTGACCAATGGCCATCTCCAGATTCAGGACAAGGAAGGGCAACCAATATCCAACGTCTTCGCTCTCGGCGATTGCGCTGTACTGGAAGGCACGGCATATCCAGCCACTGCCCAAGTCGCGTCGCAAAAAGCCAACTGGCTGGCTAAGCAGCTGAACAAGGGCACCATTGAGCAAAACGAGTTCAAGTACAAGGACCTCGGCGTGATGGCATACATTGGCAACCAGAAAGCGATCATGCAGAGCGGCGGCAGTGGGATCAATGGTCGAATAGCTTGGCTGATTTGGCGAGGCGCATACTTGACCAAGACTGTGTCCTGGCGGAACAAGATTCTGATTCCCATATACTGGACGCTCAACTGGTTTTTTGGACGCGACATCAGCAGGTTCTGATCCGAGCCGGTATTGGAAGTATGTTCGTGACGGTACCATACACATATTTATCCAGACCATGTGCACCAATATCAGACTTGTCGACTGTCCATCGTTTCATGACTTCTGACGCCTAGCGTCAGTTTCACTCGAACGGCATTCTATCAATCCAACGACTCACTATTAGCGTGATCGCTACTGTGCAGCGCGAGCCACTGCGTCAACGCTGCGCATCAAGAAGTAGTCGAAACAAGATCCATGGCAATCGTTCACCCGGATCGATGCGCAAGCTCATGCCTGGCATGGCTCAGTCCTGTCTGCGTCTGTACAGAGAGAGAGGAATATATATGATCAACGTATCGATTGTGCCCATTGCATGCGCGTCTTGAGCCATCATCTAACATATAGTCTGACAAGATTATCTTCAAGCTCACCCGCGTAATGGAGCCAACGAGGCTCTCACCTCTTCTACTATGTACTCGGTCGCGGCGTCTAAGCTTCGTGGCGTGGTGGACTGCCCACGCTGCATTTTCCTATCGTGCCTTGAGGCGATGCAGATGTTGGTTACTACCGTTGTGTGTGTGCCGTTGAGTCCGAACCATTGGCCTACGCGCGAGAGAGACGGTGTAGACATCGTGCCTCATCGGATGCAAGTCTTGGTGGTACTGCTCGTGTCGGGATGAGTCTTTTGTGCTTTTGGTACGACTGACCGTGAGCTACCGTCCGGCGATGTTGCATTGCGTGGCACTGGGGACTCCCAATTGGTGGATCTGTCATACATTCTGGGGGCACGTTCCATGCGTCCCCCGTTGGCGCGAAGGTGGGCAGTCTCATCTCATGCTTGAGAAGTATGGCCATGGAAGAGATGTTGCAGTATCAGCCTTTCTTTTCCCTTGCACTACCTACATCTATCCCCACCCGCCCTTCCCACCGAAACCTCCACTGTCTTCGATATTCTTCTTCTGCCCTTTCCCTGTCCTCTGCTGCGCCGCCTCATGCTTTCTCAACTGTTCCGGCACATGCGAGATACTGCTCTTGCTGATCATCTGCTTGAGGTCGTACATGACGTCTGCATCTTCATTGCCCAGGAACGTGATGGCCACACCAGTCTTGCCCGCACGACCCGTACGGCCGACTCTGTGGGTGTAGCTTTCGATGTTTGTGGCCATGTTGAAATTGACAACGAGCGAAACATCTGGTACATCGATACCACGACCTGCCAAATCGGTCGCGACCAGCACTTGGGTGCTGCCGTCGCGTAGGGAGGCGAGCGCGGCTTCACGTTGGTCTTGCGTCTTGGAACCGTGCAGCGTGACACTGCTGAAGCCCATCCTCTGGATTTCACGAGCGATGCTGTCACAATTCCGCTTGACATTGACAAAGACGATGATGGGAGGCGCGAACTCCCGGGAGTTGAGAATCTCGCCCAGCCGTTTCTTGCGCTTGTCTTCGCCTTGGAGGAACTCGACTCGTTGTTCGACCGTGTCAACTGCTTCGCCGACGTTGCCGATGGTGACTTGCGCTGGACGGCGGAGATATTTGCGTGCTATGCGTTCAACAGCCGCTGGCATAGTCGCTGTGTACATCATTGTTTGGCGGTATCGATCTCGCCCACCCAGGTGGGAAGACATCATCATGGAGTTCTCGGCCTCCTCGGTGTCTGGCTTTTCGTTCGACACGGGTAGCGCGTCCAGGATTTTGTTGACGGGCTCTTCGAAACCGAGATCAATCATTCTGTCAGCTTCGTCCATGATGATGTAGCAACACTGGCTGAGCACGAGCACACGACGCTCAATACAGTCCACGAGACGACCTGGCGTCGCGATGATGATCTCCGCGCCATTCCGCATGTTGTAACTCTGCTCTTCTATGCTATGACCACCAACCAGGGAGACACAGGTGAAGCCCAGTGGTGTCGCGAACTTCTTGGCCTCGATCTCGATTTGTTGCGCCAGTTCGCGAGTAGGCGCAAGGATGATAGCGTAAGGTCCATCGTTGCTTGTCTGTTCATTCAGAGCCGGAAGCTCGGAGATATACACCAGTAGAGGCAACAAGAATGCAGCCGTCTTACCCGAACCAGTGACTGCGACACCGATAAGATCTCGCGATTGTAGGGCAATGGGTATGGCTGCTCGTTGGACGGCCGACGGTTCGGTATAGCCAACTTGACCGACGATGTCCAAAATGCGCTTCGGTAGTCCAGACTCGCCCCAGCTGCGCATGGGGTTTGGTATGGATCCTCCCTTGGTCGCAATGTTGAAGTCCTCCTTGAAGATACGCCAGTCTCGTTCCCGCATGTTCTCCAACTTCTTCTCACTCCAGTGCTTCTCCACGCCAGTCCGGCCGCCTTCTTCTCTTCTTTTGCGCTCTGCCTCTAAAATAGCCTGTGCTCTTTCCCTGCCTGCCTCGGGATCTCTTGCCGCGATTGCTGCGGCATACTGCTGCGCCTGTTTGTCCGTGGAATCGTCTGTGAAGCCACCCAACCTGCCACGTCCGAAAAAGCTGTTCTCTTGTCTGGACTGGTATATTGGGTTGTAGTCCGGGCTCGTGTCTTCTTCCGTATTCCACTCGAAGTTGAACTTCTTCTCCGTCGTGCGCTTCCGCTTCTTCTTGGCCGAAAAGGTGGATGTATTCGTGTCTGCGCCCATGTATCGCTGCTTGGTCATCTCGGCCTCCACCTCCTTCTCCGACAGTTTCTTGTTCGTCTTTGGGCCGTCCACGATCTTAGCGTCACGGGACGGCGGCGGAGGAGGCTGCATATCGTACCCCTTGTTCGGTAGCTGAGCCCGCATGGCTGCTGGCCCTCTAGGCGCATCGCGGCCGCCATCTCTCATTGATCTCGGGCCTGTTGGCCGTCCGGAATGTTCACTGGGTGCCTGCTTTTCTGGCTCCTTGGGTTCGCTCACCCTCCTCGCCTGGGCTTCCCGAGCCTCTTTCTCCTTGGCCAGGCGTTCCCTCTCCTTTTTCGACAAGAACTTTGGCTTCGCTGCTGCAGCATCCTGGGCCTTCTTCCTTGCGAGAAGCTCCTCTACACTTAAAGGCGCGACTTTCGGCTTCGTCTCGATCTTGCGCTTCTTGGGAGGTTCGATCCGCGCTTGGAAGTGCTCATCGTCTCCACGGCCATTCGCAGCTGGTGGTGGCGGGGGTATAAGATCACTCGGTGGGGGAGGCGGAATAGGATCGCTGGGCGGCGGAGGTGGGACTAGGATCGTGTCAGTAAGGAACTCGCCTCGCGTGTGGCTCATCAGCGACATACTCGGATCGGAGAACGGCGGAGGAGGTGGCGCGTCCATTCCCGCCATGTTCGTGATGTCAAGGGCGGTTCAAACATGCGAAGAAAGTCGACGCTGTTCCGAATCTCATGACTCGCGAGAGGTCCGGCCGCGATCCGAAGGTCTACCACATGTGGCCACCTGCATTTGTATGCACATCACGCGAAACGATGTCATATGGCCATCAGCTGCGCCAACGCAAATATGTGCTCAACGCTGCCTGTTACTGAGCAAACGTTTCGACATGTCTCAGCGGTCACATGACAACGACCACGCGGAACAAAGCTGCGGATCTTCCTCCGTCCATTGCCTTGAAGATAACGCCCTCCATCGCGACCATCTCCCACAGATACATCCATCCGCCTTCCACGACCGCTCGACACCTACGAGCAAGCTCCTCTCATTCCCTGAGGCCAGCCTGGCAATCGGTCTGTCCATTCCAGAGCCTCACAACAGCATGCGGAGGAAAGGTTCACACCTACTTCGTTGCCCGTCCCTCAGCGCTGCGCATCTGCATCCTTTCCTAGGCTGCCCAACACAAGGCTTTGAGCCGGGATCGTGAACTGGCCGATGTCGTTTCCGGCCATCTCCTCAGCTCGCTTCTGCAGAACAGCCACATTCCCGGAATAGATGCTCGGGAAGATCACCCTGATCTATTTATCTGTTGCGGACATCTTCGTTGATGACCACAGAGTCACGTGTCCAACGCCAGGCGTCACATAGCGCTAACCTGGCCTTCGTATACTGATTGCCACTGGTACATGTCGCGCCTTTGCGCCCAGTGGACCACTTCCTATTCCGTGCAGCTCACGCTCTCGAATCGGTAGCTCTTCTAGGCCGGAGCCCCGAGTCACTTCGCTCGTGATATTCGACACAGCTGCCAGGTTTCTCCGCCGTAGGTGAGGGCTTTGCGCAAGTACGCAGCACGGTTGGATCAGCCGCATGTGCTTCCAATACGTCGCTTACGGCATCCTCTGCTCCTCCTCTGCTTTTTGCATCTGCGCCGCAATATCGTGATATGCTTGGATCGGCACTCACGGTTCTTCGAAACATGGGCGATACTGAGAAGGCCATATCATAAATAGATGGCCACCGCGGTGAGCTCGTTCTGCAAGACCAATTCGAATCGGACTGCAACGTGCGACAAGCCATCTAAGCACACATAGCTCGAAATCCATTGAAGCATTCGATACGACGAGGTTGCGAGCATTCAAACTCGAAATGCTGCCTTCGACAATCCTCAAGCTTCTTCTGGCAGCGGAATCTTTGCAATGCGGCGTCGATGCCAGAAACCTATTCAAACTCAAGGAACTGCACGACCCGAATCAATTAATCGACGCGCATACGTGTGGGATGACTGTAGCTCGTGGGACGATTCAGTGACATTATATGCAGCGCACAATTTCTCGTTTCATCCTAGACACTCGAATCACCACAAAAATGAACGTCCGAAGCTCGAGCTTCAGTCTCCCGGTCAGCCAACTCGCTGATGCTGCGTCCGGCCGTTACTTGCATACTCAGTTTTGCGCCCTGATCTTGCGGCCCGACCTCTTGCGAGTGGTCTGGCCGGCAGAAGCACCAGTCGGCTTATCTGACTGCGAGTCGAACTCTCCAAAGTGGGTGATGCCACTTCCACTTCCGCCATTGGTGTCTTCGCTCGATACGGTGTAAGACGCCTCGCCACCATCAGCCTCGTAGTCGGAGATATCGCAGGCAGCGGACTTGAGAACCGTTCCCAGGATTTGATCCTTGACAGCATTGACAGCTTGCACAACTGGCTCGGCCTCATCTGGCGCGCCCGATGCTGCCAAGGAAGCACCAAGACAGCCGATGTCTGCAGCGGCGTTCGGGATGCTGATGTTGAGTGGGACGAAGCGGCCCTCGTAGTTCCTGCCAAGTGGTTGTGGCTTGAAGAGGAAGAGGTCGCCAATGTCGCCGAGGAGATCAACGAGGGAGTAGGAGTTGGGGATGCGGTACCAGTTCTCGGGGAAGGTCTCATTGAGGTAGAATGGGGCAATGTTCTTGAAGTCGGGAACATTTGGTGCTGTACCGTTGGGCAATGGTCGGGTCAAGAGAGCTCGAGTGGCGTAGACAACGGCGAAGTTTCCTCCAAAGGCGAACTCTGGGTTGTTGGCGCGGGAAGCATCGACCTGGTCGGCGGCATTGTGCTTCACGGCGTCGATGTTGAATAACCCGCCACCATAGGTGTTGGCATCAGTGACGAGCTTGTTCCAGCGCGTGATGTTGAAAGAATGGTTGTCGCCGAAGTATCGGTCGCCACGAGAGATGGAAGCGTCGATCTCGAACAATCCGTGACGGTCGATACCGTAGACTGGTGCGCCCAGGGTGTCAGGCACACGCGAGTCTTGGCCACCGATAGAGTACTTTCCGGTGGGAATGTCGCCACCGGCCAGCAAGCCGAGCGCACTCAGGAAGACGGCGATGTCGAATGACATGGAGTATGCAGTCTGGATGGCGTTTGCAGCCTCGGCGAAGGAAGTGATACCAGTTCGTGAAAGGTAGCCATGGTTGGCCAGGGTATTCAAGGTCGGACAGAGGCCTCGAACGTCCGTTGGACCTGGAGCAATGTATTGGTGGTCTGGATCGTTACCTGGGATCGCTTTCAGGCCTGACTCTTGTGGTGTAGGAATGTCAAGCGCAGACAAGACACCAGTCAACGGGGAAAGCAAGCCGCCGACCAGACCGCGCTTCTCAACATGTCTCTTGTGAGCCTTTGGCGTCAGGATCGGAGCATCGATGTTGACATCTTCGTCGCGCTCCTCGAGACGACTTCGGATGTGCTCTTCGATGGCTTGATCGTGAGCACCGCTGCGAGGCGAGCGTGGGGTCAGGCCACCTAGACCGAGAGGCGAAAGGACACCAGAGAGAGGGTCAAGGATAGGTGGAGGGTTATCCTCACGCTTCTGGATCGGTGCACCAAGTCCTTCGCCACGGCGGTAGGTCTCCTGCATATTCTCAGGGACCAAACCGCGCTTGGACATCTCCGACATTGGGCACAATGCCCCTGCCAGGGTGACAGATGCCAGAAAGATTGAGCCGGAAGTACGCATCGTTGTGTATGAAGGATATGATTCGGTGGGTGAGTGCCTGTAAGGAAGAGTGCGAGTGACCTAGGCTTTTATTCTCACTCGTCCGACATGCAAGCATAGGTTCCTCGCTGCCGTCATCATGGTGCTCCTACTGCTTTGCGACGCGATTCTTGTATTGGAGAGCACGCCATAATGGTATTCGAAATATCTTACTCCAATTGAGAGCATCCGCCCACTGCTTCGGACGTGCCTTCCTGAACAAACGAGCACGCCATGCGATCACCTTCGTATCTTCCAGATGCAGTGCCTGTGCGCTGTCGTCAGGGCCGCTAGCTTTACCATAGCGGCCGCCGTAGACGCCAGATTCCACTCCGAATGCTGTCCCTACCACTACATGATCGAGTGTGTATTGGTACGCTAAGATGCGGTTGCGTTCGCACAACTGCACGTTTGCTGTTGAAAGCGTTGCTTCACTCTGCCATCAGTGGCGTTGCGAATTGGAATATCAGCAAGCGGTTAGAAGTTTAGCGTCGAACTGCACGAAAGCACCGCTGGCGTTCGTGTCAAAGTCGGGTCCAGAGGCGATGTTGTTCTTGCGAGCCGAACATGCCATCAGGAACACTAGATTCTGATATCAGACTGCGAGTGAACGCAGGTCCTCCATAACAGTCGCTTTCATGCTCTTTGCTGATATCTGAGCGCCAGGAGCAGCAACCGTGGGACGACAAGTAGTACCTTGTTCTGGCCAAGGGGAGCCAAGTTCAACCATTCCTTTGCGTAGCAGTCTCACGTAAGTAGGGATCCGATCGACGATTCGCTTTGGGACTCCTGCATGGAGGCCTCGCGTGATTCGGGATCCGATCGACGATGGGCTGGTGTTCTCATGTGCGGTGCGGTACACAAGTAACGGTAGCTTGGATGCGGCAGATCGTCATAGCAAGCAAGAATGCACATCGCACCTTCGAAGTTGCCAGAAGCGGTGTTTCTTAGGTAGTAGACGCCAATCAAGAGCTCGGTAAGGCTGCTGATCACAAGAGGCTCAAGTCTCGGACGCTAGTCGAGCGATCATGCAAGGGCAAGGGCATGAGCTTGTGCATGGCGCTGAGCTTGGTATGTACTGCGTGCGTCATGCTTACTTGTGATTGTACTACCAATCGCAGTCATTGGTACGTTGAAGCGCTGATGTCCCCATAGTAAGGCGTGCTTAGCCAACGGTCGATCATTTCTACATCAGACTCGTTAGCTAAAAGCATATTCAGACTGCACATAGCTTTCTTGCACAAACACTGCCCGAGCAGGTACTTATCGAATAACATGCCCGTATGCATGAGGTGCATAATTGGAGTACGGAGAAGACGGATCTGTTGTACTTGACGAAGATCGTGGCCGTGTCCGGGTGTGCTGTTGGCACGACGAACTTCTCACTGGAGACTCGCCACACACTAGTTAGACCCGTTGAGCCCATACTCCATGTCAGTCAGGTCCACGGCGTGGGGATGGGAGTATGGTGGTCCGCTCAAAGGGGCGGCTGAGACGGCTCGTTAGGCCACGAGTCTTGCACTCGATTGTCTCACCGAAAGTGCTTCCTGTTCGGAGCGTCTGCCGCATGCATGGTGCGGTTGTGCTTTACATGAGACGAGGGTAGGACGATTGTCGTCAATCGAATGGAGCCAGGGGACAGTGGGACAGCGGCATCTCTGCGAGGGCGCAAGCTCTCACAACGCTCAGATATCAGACTGCGCTGCGGCTTTACAGCTTTGGACTCCGGCGTCTCCATCAACTGCCCCAGGCGGTGGTCGGCGTCGCGATCGGACGTACGTTCATGGACAAGTCGTTAATACACTGACGAGCCAGATGAGGACGACTGTGAACGACGTTGGAGTCCACTGTCCGAAAGGGGATGCACGCCGCAATCGCCAACACTCGGCGCACATCGACAATACAGTCTTTGGGACGTCGGCAGAAATTAATTTCCAGTAATGCCGACCTCATTCATGCCGTCGCTCCCCCCAACGGTGCTATTGCTGCGTCTTTTCAACCTCCACGCGTTTCTTCATCTCGGCAACCACGGCGCGACGCCAAAGGAACTCCGGCATTGAATCGATCAACGCGGCTTGCGCTTCATGCTTCCAGCTCGGATATGCCATCAATTTGCCGCGCCCAATCTGCGCGATGCATCCTTCCGCGCAAGCCTTGCTGCTGAGGGTGAAGAAAGAGGAGGCGTCTGGTTTGTTCGTCGCTGAAATCACGTTCCCGATGGTGAAGCCGATGATATCAACATTGGCTACCCTCTCCGCTATGAATTCGTTTTTGATAGCACTCGTGAAGGTGTGGATATATGCTTTAGTGGCCGTGTATACAGCAAGATATGGAATACCAAACAAGCCGCCCACGCTGCCACAGTTCGCGATCAAGGAGGGGCCATTTCGGCGGAGCAGTGGCATCAGTGCACGCGTCAGGTGAGTCGGGAAGCGCGCGTTGATGTTCATGTCGCTCTCGATCGCTGCATGGGGCATGTTCCACAGATTAGTGTGTTGCGGCTTTGTCGATTGGCCGCCCACGTTGTTGACGAGGACGGTCAGTCTTCCTGGCAGGTCGGCGGCCTTCTTGGCGACCGCTTGGAAAGCTTCGTCTGGTGTCGAAGCATCGGCCACTACGGTCTCGATTGATAATCCAGGGTATCTCAGCTGTAGGTCGCTGCGAAGACGCTCGAGTTTCTCTGGGTTGCGGCCGTGCACAAGAACATTGAAGCCACACGCAAGAAACGCGTCCGTAAACCCCAGTCCAATGCCATCCGTCCCGCCGGTGACCTGTTCTGCCTCAGTCACAGGCACGAAGGTGATGCCGATCAACTTACTAACGCCCACGAGCCACTAGCGCAGTGCCTATAGATATCCAGGCGCGATCGTTTTGTATAGATGTAGAGCCGTACCGCGAGCGTGAACAACAGACGGCACAATGTGATCGTACCCAGAAAGGTCGCAATATGATGTATCAACGTAAAGGGCATAGCTTCCATTCTCCAGCTGGTCTTTCTACAGTGGCTGTGCTGAGAGACCGTCGGCCAGACACCTGTCAGGTGAAACAGATGTGTGAGCTGATGAATGGAGTTGTCGCATGGAATGCAGTCTCCGGCAGGGGTCCGGTCAGCAACCCTAACGCATCCTGCGTCACTAGATGGAAAGATTCCCAAGTGTCATACACGTCGCTGTCGCCAGTGAGATATCATATGTCTTGCTTCGCTGTTTGTGTGGATGGTCAGTGACGCGACTCGCGACATGACGGATCGCAGGCATGTGAAGAGCATGCTTGACATCTCGAGGGCTGTTACGAGAACAGTCCTACTAGTAATACATTACAGAGTCTAGTATAGAACACCCTTCGTACTTGGCACTTCGCCCTCTCTACCTGCCACCGGCGATATCGCCATCCGCAGCGCCACAGCCAATGCCTTGAACGCACTCTCCGCACGGTGATGGTCGTTCGCTCCTCTGAGGCAATCAATGTGCATTGTAATGCCAGCATGCAATGCAAAGCTTTCCAGGCAATGTGGCAGCATTTCACAGCTCAAGTCTCCGATCTTCTCTCTCTTTGTCCCGAGATCGATTACAGAGTATGGGCGATTGCTGAGATCCACCACCGCCCGGCTTAATGCCTCGTCCAACGGCACGTACGCGTATCCAAATCTCGCTAAGCCAGTGATCGTGCCGAGCGCTTGCTTAAACGCTTGACCAAGAGCGATGCAGGTATCTTCTGCTGTGTGATGGTCGTCGATGTGAAGGTCGCCACGAGTTCGGAGGCGGAGTGACCAGCCTCCGTGCTTTGCGAGGGCGTGGAGCATGTGGTCAAGAAAGCCAATGCCGGTGTCTACTGCTATTGTCTGGCTCTTCGAAGCCTGTGATGCATGTCCCTCGCCATTCGTTTTGCCATCGCTATGCATTTCCTCCAGGAAGCCACCGTCGAGGTTGAGGGAGAGCTGGATCTTGGTCTCATTCGTGTCGCGGGCAATCTGGGCGCTGCGGATCCGCTTTTCCGAGGACATGATTGCGTTCTTGCGCTGTTGGTTGTGAGTCTGTCTCTTATCGTTGTTAAAGATTCTGTGGTATCGAATGCACAAGCTGATCTGTAGCGTGTGTTCGAATGCCCCAATGGTCGAGCGCGAAAGTTCCAGTCTCGGACACCTCGGCGAAAACCCTACTTCAGTCTACATCATCGGGCCAAGCATTCAATGTTCGCGGGCGCCGTCGACTCCGCTCCACGCAGCAGCGAGCCGCACCCTCGTATACAGTACATGTATATGCCTTGCGGCTCTTGCTACCGTACGGTTGCCATCATCACACGCGCAACGTGCCGGGAGCTACGTATGTGCGGCAAATGCGGCGATGCATCATCGTGCATTAAGCCGGCCATGACCATTGACGTGACGCTTCCATGACTTCGTGAGTTCATCTTGCCAGGAGAATGCCTCAGAGTGTCAAGATGCCCATCACATTTCCCGAGCTCACGACTTATCGCTGGTCCTGCGAAGACGACTCTAAACGCTTCGCAGTCGACAATCCGGCGACTGGCAAGGTCATCACCGTAGTCCAGGCTGGCAATGAAGCCACCGCCACTCGAGCCGTCGAGGCATCTCAAGAGGCGTACGAGGAATGGCGATGGACCTCACCAATGGAGCGATCGCAGTACCTGTTGCGGTGTGCTGCCGAGCTGGAAAAGCATGCAGACGAAATTGCCACCATTCTGACCATGGAAAACGGCAAGCCCTTTACAGATGGCAGAAATGCAGATGTCAATTTCTTGATCGGAGTCTTTCGATTCTTTGGCAGCATTGTTGACAAGCTGCCGTCGGAGTTTTACGACCGCGGAGCCATGTATTGCACCGTAGTTCACGAACCACTTGGAGTTTGTGCTGGGATTTTGCCCTTCAACTGGCCACCGATCCATACTGGAGGTAAGGTAGCACCATGTCTTGCGGCGGGCAACACGATCATTCTGAAGCCTGGCGAGCAAGCCCCGCTGGCAGTGGCGAAGATGGTGAGCGCACGAAGGAGACATCTCCAGCCATGTATTGACTTTGTTACAGGTGGAGATTCTGCAAAGCGTGCTGCCGGAGAATGTCGTACAGGTCGTTCCTGGACTTGGTCCCGAGGTTCCACAAGCTCTCATCAATCATCCGCTTGTCAAGATGGTGTCCTTCACGGGAAGCACGAAAGCTGGCGCAGCTACTGCTGAAGCTGCCGGAAAGACCGTGACGAAGACAGTCCTTGAACTGGGAGGGAAGAACGCGATGGTCATCTTCGATGATGCAGATTTCGACCAAGCTGTCCGCGACGCACTCGAGGGAGCTTTCTTTAACAAAGGTGAGGCATGCACAGCAACCTCTCGGCTCTTGATTCAGCGAGGCATCTACGAGAAGTTCGTGGAGAAGTTCGCAGCCGGGTTGAAGCAGCTCAAAGCTGGCGATGGTCTCGATCCCAATATCCATCTCGGACCACAGGTTTCGAAAGCGCAGCAGCAACGCATCCTCGACTACATCGAGCTCGGCAAGAAAGAAGGAGCTCGCCTCGCAGCACAAGCCCAATTGCCTACCAACTCAGATTGCAAGAACGGCTTCTTCGCCCCAGCCACATTCTTCGCCGACGTCACGGAGAACATGCGTATCGCCAACGAAGAAATGTTCGGAACCATCGTCACCGCTATGCCGTTCGACACTTATGAAGACGCCATCCGCATTACCAACTCTTCCGAGTACGGCCTCACCAGCGCAATCTATACCAAGGACTGCATCAAAGCTCAGCGGGCCGCGAGGGCGATCGATGTTGGGATGGTCTTCGTCAACAATTACAATCGTATTGTGCTTGGGGTCCCCTTCGGTGGGACCAAGCACTCTGGATACGGGAGAGAGCATTGCATTGAGACTTTGAATGAGTGGAGGACCACGAAAGCGATACACACTCCGTCTGGAGCCGGGCCTGTGCCTGCCTGGAGAGGCGTGACTGACATCTTCGGTGCATCTGGTAGCGATGTCGCCTCGAGATGACGCGACCTTGGCTTCTTCAATACTTCCAGCAAAGGCCGGAACCCGAACTTCGCTGAAATTTGACGTGGGATGTTGGGATTAGCACAGGTTCCGCTAGTGCTCGCGACCGTTGAAGTCAATGGAGTAGGTAGTAGTGGATTCGGTTGATAGAGAGTGACGCGTGTTGGCCAAATGCCAGTCCTTCAACAGCCGTAAGAACCCACCTTCTTCTGAGTAGTCGTCACCACGACTGACGAGCTCCTTTCCACACCGTGAAGCAAGATCGTCCACGGTAAGCAAATCGGCCACAAGGCGAAAGACCCGATGCGATACACTTACATGTTCCAGTTGTGCGAGTGCAGAGCCGTTCTTGTCCACAGGTGGTGCGCGCTCTTTAACAACTCCGGCTTCCACAAGATGCTTCATCTGCTCGGGTGGTCAATCGACAGCTTGTGTTGATCCGAGATCGTGAAGGTGTTGCGCTTACGCCGAAACGGTCCTTCTCACGCCGAGATGCTCCAGGAAGCGGCAGGAGAATGGGATCGTTGCCGAGTTTGCATCGATTGTCTTTTGCAGCGCCTCCGCGGGACTGCAAGGAATATATTCCCGGCACTGGCGCCTTCGTTGCGACCAGTAAGGCTCCGCACCGCCTCAATAGGCAAGGTATCTCCGTTGAACTCGACAGCACAGCTTCCCACGACTTCCTGGATCCCGGCACCGATTTCACTCATCCTTACTTCGGTCCCTGCACGCCGTCCGCATCAGCACAGTGCACGTTCGAGGTTGAGAAAGATGGCCTGTGATTGCCGTGTCTGTAGCCGCCTTCACAGCTTGCAGTAGTTGGTCGTACGTCTCGTTGAACGTCAATGTGAAGGCCGAGCTGACGGTACGTCTATTCGCAAGAACGCCAAAGCTTACTGAATACACGTCACCCTCCTGCGAAATGAACTCCTTTGCTCCAAGGCTAGGCGTCCAATGGGAAGTAACATTGTGAAGCAGAGCTCAGTCGGGAAGCCTGGACCTGTTTCCAAACAGTCGCGAGTCTCATGTTCGGAGCATTCGATCAGAGCATATATGCCTTCCTCGATGGCTTCGGCAATGGTCGACAGGGCTACGCCAGGTTTGACGACTTTTTCCTGGACATACTGGGAACTTGGCGATGGATCTCGGCTGCTTGGCGATAACCGGAGAGAAGGTCCCGAGTGAAGAGGCGCGAGGTGTAGCGTGCTTCCTCGTCGGTCGTGCGGGCGGTGTTCTCGTTGGGAATGAGCTGGCCGGTGGAAAAGCCGGGTTCGAAGAGTTCCGCTACGGGAATACGTGGAGACTAAGTCTGCTCGACTGCATTTGGATATCTTTCCCTTGCTCAGCCTCTTGCGTTCCTTCATAAAGCTGTGTTGGGCAAGACCTTCCAGTCTCGTAGCATCGTCTTCTTCTGCACCGGCACCATCACTCTTGTCATTGCCATTACCACCACCAGCCAGGTCCGCTATGCTGGAGCCTTCGAAATAGCTACTAGGCACGACTCACGCTGGCCTACAATCGGGTGAGCCATGCCCTGTCGAATGTCGGTCTTCTCCCGCCGTGGGTGTTTGCGGTGTTTGCAGTGTTTGCAGTGTTTGCAGTGTTTGCAGTGTGAAGCTGGTGATATCACTTGAACCTTGATGATGATGCCCTTCTGGACTCTTGCTGCCCATCTCGCACATCTGAGGGCAGTCTTTGACATCTATCGCGGGTCTTTGCGAAAGTTGGAAAGGGAGAATGCGAGCGTGGAAATTGAAAGGCTTTACGCCCTACTCACAACATTTTGATGAGGCAGGGTGGAGCTATACATGTCTCTTCGACTTGGACGATGGCTGAGACGACGGCTGCCCTCCCATCTCTCCCATCACAAGACTTCGAGCGCCTTCCATCCTCGCCATGGAAGCTATGTGTATCCTATCGATATCGTGTCATGCCCGGAGGTGCAAGATACTGGTCCCAATCGCGCACAAACCTTCAGCCCATCCCTGATACGAGCGTCAGTGCGCCATATACTGTTGCCATCGAGCACCATCTGAAAGCTGCGGAGAAAGAGGTGGCATGGTCGCAAGTGTAGACGACGGGCGTGGACATGCAGAACAGCTTGACTTTCACTAGCGACCTCTCCGCATTGGGTAATGTAGTTCAAGCTTCTACCGACCCGACGGCATGACGCAACCCTAGAATCGCCTCCGTACTCGCTCTAAGCGCAGATATCGTGCTCCACCATCGTGTCGCTTTAGATGTCGATCAAAGTCGAACGCGGCCGGGTGCTTGCAGCTGACGCCAAGCGGTCCTGGAGCGAGAAGAAGTGCTCGCATCTTGCGTCAGATTCATTTGGCTCCACTGAAATACACGCCGGACATCAGTGCTATGTCTCTGCGACGCACGTTGCCATGGACCAGGAGCCCGCTCGTGATCAATGCTCCGGTGAGTCGTAGATGCACGCTTCCGACCCGTGCTGACGTGGAGGTAGATGGGAGGCATTGCCGGAGCAGATCTCGCCATTGCAGTTTCGAATGCTGGCGGCCTGGGTCAGATCGGCGGCGTGGAAAACTTGCAGGATCTGGAGTCTCAACTAGCCAAAGTTGAACAGAAGTTAGGTCGCCGTGATGGGTTGCTTCCCATCGGGCTTGGCCTGCTGTCATTCGTGCTGAAGTCAGACCATGTCGTGCCATTGTTGCAAAGGTTCAAGCCGGCCGTCGTGTGGCTATTCGCTGCCCATGACTTCGAAGACTATGCTGTCTGGGCAAAGAAGGCACGGCAGGCATCGCCGACCTCTCAGGTGTGGGTTCAAGTCGGGTCGGTCGAAGGTGCATTGAAGATTGCAGAGCAAGCTGGACCTGATGCTCTCTGCATGCAGGGCCAGGATGCCGGAGGACATGGTTTCGAGAAGGGTGCGGGAATCATTTCGTTACTTCCAGAAGCCGATGATGCTCTTCGAGCCGCCGGTCACAGCATTCCGCTGGTCGCTGCTGGCGGTATCGTAGACGGCCGTGGTGCCGCAGCGGCATTAACGCTAGGAGCACAAGGCGTCGTTCTCGGGACGAGATTCCTCTCAGCACCACAGACGAACGTACATCCTAGGTATCGTGATGCGGTCCTTGCTGCGAGTGATGGCGGGCAGACGACGGTGCGAGCAAAGCTCTTTGACGAATTGAAAGGTCCCAATCAATGGCCTGAGTCGTACGATGGACGAAGTCTTCGCACAGAAAGCTTCGCGGACCACGAGAAGGGGGTGGCCATCGACGACATCCGGGACCGATACCAGAAAGCTGTCAAGTCGGCTGACGCTGGCTACGGGGTAGACGGAGAAGGAAGAGCCGCGACCTGGGCCGGCACTGGAGTTGGTTTGGTGAAAGAAGAGCAGTCTGCGGCCGAAATTGTGGAAGATGTGAGGTATGGTATCGTTGCGGCGTTGGAGTCTGTGAAGGCCAGGCTGTAGCTGCCGCGATACGTACAAGCATTGTTTAAGTCTTGTCCAACATTCCCTTCCCCCAGCTCTTGATCAATCTTCTCGTACCCAGCTCTTGGACATCTGTCCTTCTCTCATCTATCCGGTCTATCATGTGGTGCAAAACTCCACCTCACTTGACCCTACTCTCCCTTCACATTACCACTCTTCGTTCTACGCAGATCGCGAGTACCCGTGTTTTCCAGCTCTTTCCCGTTGATGTACCCGTAGAGCCAGACCAGTGATGCTGTAGCAGTCGTCATGAGCAGCGCGGAGAACCCGAACAACCTGATCACAGTCAGTATGGAGATCAGACAGCGATGACTTGCAACACGTGCCCAACGCGCTGAGTCGTAGTAAGAATTTCGAAGATCGGGTAAGGATAGAAGTTGTTGAACTGGTAGCACCGCTCGATCCAGAACCAGTAGCCAAATGCAATGCAGCCACTCAATCCAAATGCGGGGAGGAAGGCAATGGTGTATGGCGGGGAGAAGAACAGCAGGTCGACGACGAGTGAGATCGATGGAACGGCGTGGAAGGAGAGGTCGGCGGTGAAGGCGAGCGGCGGCGCCCAGTCAGGCAGGACGAGCTTGGGATCGATCTGGCAATGGTCAGCCAGGAGACGGTCCCGTGATATCCGGCAGCGCATACAGCTCTCAATCCCCAGTACAGCACGCTGATCAGACACTCCATAGGCGCACTCGCAACGCTAAGTACGTTCTTCACTTGGAACAGTCGATGCGAGAGCGTCAGATCGGCCAGGAGGCCAACGGCGAACGTCGCGGTGGCCAGCGAAAGGCCAATGATGGTGAGGTATTGCATATGCCAGCCATAGGAATCATTGCTGCCTTCGGGGTCAGCCGGAATCGTGGTATTTGTTTCACGGCACAGCGTACACCGGGTTCGGGTTCCGCACGAGGTACGAGAAGGAGTATGCGAACGAGGCGAGGCCTAGTGACTGAGCAGTGTCTATCAGCCATCCGCGTCGGGAGGGGGGGGGGTGACAGTCGTTTCAGCCTTACATGGAGCAGTGCCGACGCGCCTCGGGAGGGCGATGGAAGCCGCTGCAGTGGGTGATGGCTCAGCAGCTTGTTAGCCGCCCTGTCCGCCATGTCGCTCATCGTCATGTCGAGGTCAGGTGGGCGAGGAAGTGCAGTTGCGAGAGATGTTCGGGCACGACGACGCAAAATCAGACGATCCGTCAAGCTTTTGTCCCGGCAGACTGTCTCTTGGCTTCTGAGAAGCATCGACACTTGCATCATTGTCATGCCACGTGCTGTGCTGACAGCGGAGAGCAGGCTCCGAGGAGTCGGCGTTTGACCATGCTTTCGCTTCGACATCTCCGTCGCCAGATCCGACGTTTCTCTGAAGTGCATCCCTCCTCCCCCCCCGGATGTACGCTGCGTGCTGTTCCTGCCCATCATGCAGCGAGCGACGGTGCCGGCGGAGCTTGTCGACGGCCCACTCCACGAACGCATCGCCAAGGATCACGCGAACCCCGCGTCGATAGAGGAAGAACCTTATCTGGCGGAGCTCCCAACGCGCTGACTGTTTGCTGCTGGCAGTACACCTTGTGCTCCTCGACCGTCACTTGCTCAAAGCATCGTCCGATTCCACATCCATGTTCAGCATCGCAGCGGTCGCACTCCCCGCTCCCTACTCCTCAGCAACGCCATCGTTCGCACCGCGCCACCGGACCCGGACGAGCTCCGAGGCGAAGCCTGCCATTTGGAAGCGCAAGCAGCGCCGCGAATCGAGTCGCTGGACGAAGGACCCATGCATACGCCACAATGGTAGCATCTGGCCGATGATTTGAGCCGGTCTCCAGCTACTCCCGTCGCAGCCCGTGGAGCATACCATATCGTTCCTGCCTATCTCAGCCACCGCACTGACTGCGCCGCGATGCCGAGACCGAAGAAAGAGACGGGCGTGGAGCCGAAGAAGCGCAGTCGTACGGGGTGTTGGTCTTGCAAGGCACGGAAGGTGAAGTGTGGCGAAGAGAAGCCAGTGTGCTCGAATTGCGTCAAGAGCGGAGAAACATGCGACTACGGCATCCGGCTGAATTGGAGCGGGCGCAGCAAGAAAGACAAGGACGGCACGCCGGGTGATTCGGGCACCTTCACATTCGTGACCACGCCCCCGGCTGGATCGCCGTCGAGGAGCAATGGTCACGGCCATGATCATGTCTTCTCGTCCCAGCACATCGCAACGGCGCCGCAGCCCAGGCCTCCGAGCAGCCATCCCGCGGGAGCGCGGGCGCCGCCACCGATGCAGCAGCCTATACCACGGTCACCAGTCCAGGCAATGCCGACTGCTGCAGCCGCTGCGCTGGATCCGAGGCTGCGTCTGGCAGAGCAGTACGCGCGGTCGCCCAACTTCCCGCCGAGCCCGTATCAGCCCATCAGCAACGCCCACGATTCGCCGACCCTCACGGACCACACATCGTCCACCTCTGCACGGGCCGAGGACGAATTCAGATGGTCTCCGCAACATCGGGCAAAGCGCGTGAAGCTGAACAGTCCTCCAACCCAGCCCGGTCCGATGTTCGCTGTGCCGCAGTACCCCGTTCACGTAGATCAGTCTCCGGGCTCAACATACCTCACACCGCACAGCATCGGCAGCATCGTTAACACGCCGGCGACCCCTGGCTCCAGTGTGAACTCGGGCTCTCCATACCCTTCGCAGCCGGGTGCTCTCAGCGTGCAAGATCCTCCTGACCTGCGAAGGCTTTCTGTGAAGTCCCTCCTTTCAGATCCCACCGAGGACGATCGACCACGAATCACTAGGTCAGACAGCTCCTCGTACACGACGTACGGGTATGATCATGGCTTTGCTGACCTCGATGTTCCGCGCAACGACGACATGAATGTGGTTTTGCCGCGATCCCCTGACCTGCGCCGAGCTAGTGCAGCAGTGTCGCAGAACAGTACATCCAGTGACGAAGCCGAGATCCAGATAGCTTTTGAGCCCGGCGGCTATTATGCTCAGCCAGTGGCTGTCAGGATACCTCGTGCGCTTGAGCCTTTGCCCGCGGAGCTGTTGGAGAATCAGATGAACCTGCTCTATTTTCACCACTTCATCAATCACACTGGCCGCATCATGGTACCGCACGACTGTCCCGAGAATCCATTCAGGGGCGTGTTACCTCAAATGGCCGTCAAGAACACCTACCTACTCCATCTCCTGCTTGCTTTCTCAGCGTCCCATCGTGCAAGATTGCTGGGCCATGCAGAACCTGCGAATCGTATTGCTCAATGGATGTCAGATGTTCTACCGGCACTGCGGCAAGCTCTCAGTGAGCCATCGTCGCCTGGCTCGCCTGGCTCGCCTGGCTCGGCCGATTCCAAGGACCCCTCGTCTCTTGCTCCGCTCGCTACCGCAGTCATGCTTGCGTCGCTCGAGATCATCTCGCCACACACATTCACTGTGCGGATCTCCTGGCAGCAGCACTTGGAAATCGCACGTCAAATGATCGTGAGGAAAGGTGGGTTGCATCATCTTGCACAGAAAGCAGACGGCGCGCGAGACAAGGCCATCTTCTTCCTCTCTCGCTGGTTTGCCTACCTGGATGTCATGGGCAGTCTGTCCAATCGACAGATGCGGCCTTTGTTCGGCGCGTACAACGAAGATGGGGGCGGGCTGTGGCTGGTCAACCGCGATGGCGAGGAAATATACCAGATAGATTGCTTCTTTGGATTCTCCGGAAGATGCATAGCGTTGCTGGCACAAGTGGCTGCGCTGGCTGCTGAATGTGACAATCAGCGTATCGATCCCGTCACAAATCAGATTAAGGCTGGATGGATTCCCTCGGACTATTTTAGGAAGGAGGCGGCAGAATTGGAAAAGCGACTGAATGCGAGCGCGAACACCGTGTTCCGTGGCTGCATGCACACAGACCCAACGTTCCCGCAGTCACCGAACGCCCAAGACGAGAAGGATTCCGCCGAGATCTATGCGACTAACGAAGCATTCCACTGGGCGGGACTCATCCACCTCTCGCGCCGAGTCCTCGCTCTGCCATCGTCCCATCCCGCGGTCCAAGACTCGGTACAAAACATCATCGGCTCGCTGCGACAGGTCAGGCGAGGCAGCACGGCTGAGTCGTGCCTCCTGTTTCCGATGTTCACTGCTGGCTGCGAAGCGCTTGCCGACGATCAACGCATGCTTTTCATGGATCGACTCAAAGCGGTGGAGGGCTGGGGCATGCTTCATGTTGGGCGCGCTCGTGCGTTAATGCAGGAGGTATGGGACACTGGCAGGCCGTGGGAGACTCTTGTGAATGGCGAGTTCTTTGGATGAGAAGCATCAACGGCTCTGATTCATAACAGTAGCATATACGAGGAGGCGGTGCATGCGATGCAACGCATGTCTCTCGGCCTTCAGTCATTCCTCGTGGAGGCGCCGAGCGCCGAAGACGTGGTGCTTAGTAAGATCTAGTCGGTCCTTGGCCTCAACATACCTCGTTCATGTAGCTAGTCTCGAAGATCCTCGTTGAAACGAATCGCACAGCACAATGCACGCGCTGTTCGTAGCCGCGACGCAAGACTTCTCCGTCCACTTACGTGTCCGACGTCGTCGCGATCACGGAGCAATGCGCGTGTCGCATTCATCGAATCAGGACACCGAGCCCATGTCAGCTCATAAGATCCCGAATCTGCATCTCTGCCTCGTTCCTCAGACTCACCGGCCGCGATCATGAGCCAAACAGACAGGACTGTCAATGGCATCCCTATCGAAGACATCCTTAAACCCACCGAGAATCAGCCCGATCTCGTCGAGCGCGTCGCAACACGCAACGTGAAAGCGCCAGTGCTCGCCATTCTTCCTCCAGATCCACAATGGTTTTCGCACTTCGAAACATTCAAGGCCCGCATCGAAACAGCTTTACACACCTCCAGCGCAGCGCTCAGTCCAATATCCATCATCGCCATCAACCACGTCGGCTCGACCTCCGTCCCGGGTCTTCCCGCCAAAGCCGTCATCGACATCGACCTCGTCCTCTCCGACAATACCCTCTCCGCCGAACCATACTACGTGCCACAGCTCGAAGATTCGGGCTTCCAGTTCCTCCTTCGCGAGCCTGCGTGGCACGAGCATCGCTTCTTCGCGGCCCATGAGCCCATGTCGTGTAATTTGCACGTTTGGGGTCCGCGGTGCCCGGAAGTTGAGAGACATGAGATTTTCCGGGAATGGTTGAAAGAGCACGAAGAGGATCGAGAGCTGTATGCGTCAATGAAGACGGAGTGTGCGGCTGCTTCGAGGGAGAGGAGTGAGACTTCGGATCAGTATAACGTGAGGAAGCAGCGAGTTTTGAGAGAGATTTTGGAAAGAGCGTTTCGGGGCCTAGGATATATGTAAGACGTAGGGAAATCGTTGACATAGAGACGGGCACTCATCGAGCATAGCTAGCATTGCGATGGTCAGAAAGTGATGTTGACGCAATGTGATTTCTGCCCAGTGCTCTGAATGTCAAAGTGAAGAAATTCAACCAAGCGCGGGTAAACGGCGGGAGTAACTATGACTCTCTTAAGGTAGCCAAATGCCTCGTCATCTAATTAGTGACGCGCATGAATGGATTAACGAGATTCCCACTGTCCCTATCTACTATCTAGCGAAACCACAGCCAAGGGAACGGGCTTGGCAGAATCAGCGGGGAAAGAAGACCCTGTTGAGCTTGACTCTAGTTTGACATTGTGAAAAGACATAGGGGGTGTAGAATAGGTGGGAGCTTCGGCGCCGGTGAAATACCACTACCCTTATCGTTTTTTTACTTAATCAATGA
>NBZP02000013.1:0-162546 GCA_002236755.2 Dothistroma septosporum
CCTAACCCTAACCCTAACCCTAACCCTAACCCTAACCCTAACCCTAACCCTAACCCTAACCCTAACCCTAACCCTAACCCTAACCCTAACCCTAACCCTAACCCTAATAATAATAAGAATACTAGTATTTACTTTACTAATTAGACTATTATTATTAACTAATTAAAAGTCGAGTCTAAGATTATTAATACTATTAATATTAAGAAGCTTTCTAAGAAGTAATTCTTCTAATTTATTATAGATATTACTAAATAGTACTTTTAAGTTATCTATAAAGTACTTAGTATTATTATAAACAATTATATTTGGTCTAGATTCTCTAATTAAGCTCTTAGTAGTTACTATCTCTTAGTTAAGAGCTAGAAAATAAGAACTAATAGTACTAAGAAAACCAAAGTAATTACTACTAATATTAGTAAGATACTCTAGAATAAAGTTATCTATAGAGAGATAGTCGTCTAGTTCTTCTTTAGACTATTCTACTATACTATCTTCTTCTCTAGACTTTATTTTCTCTACTCGAATATTTTCTTTTATCTTAATATAATAGTAGTACTCTAGAGTTACTAATTAAGAGTTATATAAGAGAGTACTAGTTAGTTTCTCTATATCTAATAGATTACTAATCTCTTTACTATTATACTTGAGATTTCGACTATAGTAGTAGTTTAGAACTAGATTATTAAGAGTTATATCTTTACTAACCTTTATAGTAGTCTTAATCTTAAGTAGCTCTCTAAATATTCTACTAAATAGATAGAATAGTTTAATCTTACTCTTGTCTATATTTATTTCCTTATAGTTAAACTTAATAAGCTCTTTAATTCGAGAACTAAGAGTATTACTAATCTCTATATCTTTTACTACTCTATAGTAACTTAACTCTACTATATCTCTACTATCTTTAAGTCTCTTTAGATAATAGAAAACCTTTATAGTATAGATTAATAATTGTGAAAATTATTAAAAGTAGATATTCTTAGTTAAGTTCTCTTCTAGAGAAATAAAGTCTTTAAATTCTTTAGTAAAGAGATTATAGTTACTACTCTTTAGTTAATATCTAAGAACTAGAGAAGTATTATTAATCTTACTATTAAGGTTCTTTAAATACTCTATAACTAGTTCTTTAATAAGACTTAAGTCTAGTCTCTCTATCTTAGATTTAATTAGATTCTCTTTCGAATTAATATTACTATAGACTAATTTAACGAGAATCTCTCTATTTTTATCTCCTAGAAAGATATATAGATTCGACTTCTTTATAAATATATTTAGAAGTTTACTATTACTATCTATATTAGTTATAATATCTTCTATAGTAGTAACTTCTTCTTTATAGTTCTTAAAGATATTATCTTTTAATATAGAATTAATAGTCTCTAATTCTTTAACTCTATTATCTATACTACTTTCTTTAGAAGATATACTACTATTACTATTAAGAGAAGAGTCTCGACTTCTATTATTATAGTTTGGATTTCTAGTCTCTTAAGTAGCTCTTCTCTCTAGCTTAAGATTAGATAGTTTAGATATAAAGTATATTTTAGTATTCTTTATAAAGCTATTAAGAACTTATAGAGATACTTATTCTACTATATTCTTACTCTTAATATTAGTAGATATATTAGAGTTAGTATATTTTCTACTATAGTATCTTCTAATCTCTTTAGAGTCTCGATTAATATAAGAATAATCTAAGTACTTATAATTATTAAGAAGTATAGGAAGCTCCTTAAAGAGATACTTATTATCTTCTATTTTAGTAGTTAACTCTTTAAAGGTAGATATTTCTATAGTAGAGACCTTATACTCTAAGTTCTCTAGTTTTATATTACTCTTATATTTGTTATAGAGAGAATTATAATTATTCTTAAGATATCTAATATAGTTATTCTTTATTAAGATATTAGAATATTTAGAATAAAGTAGAACTTCTAAGTCTAAGTTATAGACTATAATAGTATCTACTAGTCTAGTAGTTTTAGTAGTAGTTACTAAATTACTATCTTGAAAGTCTCTTATAGTAAAGTCTCTATTATTTCTAAGATAGCTATTAATATAGTCTAAGTTAGTATTAATAGTTATTAATATTTTATAAGAAGTAGATAGTTCTCTTAATAGTATTTAGTAATTATTATAGATTTCTCTTAGATATTAGAAGAATCTAAGTCTAAAAGATAGAATAGCTCTCTTTCTTATAATATATATATATTATAGAGTTACTTACTAGAATAACTATAGTAATACTAGTATTACTCTAGCTATAGTAATAGTAACTATAGTATAAAGCTAAGTATAGTAACTATAGTATATAGCTAAGTATAGTATCTAATTTTATAAAGCTAACTTTAGTAACTATATTATAGAACTTACTATAGTATTAGACTTAGAACTATAGTATAGAGCTTACTATAATATCTAACTTTATATAGTAACTATATTATAGAACTTACTATAAACTCTAACTTAGTATAGTAACTATAGTATAGAGCTTACTATAGTATTAAACTTAGTATAGTAACTATAGTATAATTAAGTATAGTATCTAATTTAACTAAGCTATCTTAAGTAATTATAGTATAAATCTAGCTATAGTAACTATAGTACTATACTAATACTCTAGATAGAGTACTTAAGATATAGAGACTCTAAACTCTAAGAGAGAGCTCTATATATATAATAAACTCCTTACTTCTAACTTATTCTTCTTACTTCTAATCTATTCTATCTTAAAGGCTATTATACTAGTTATAGTAATTTAAGAAAGTATAGTAAGTTATATTACTCTCTAACTTCTAGAAGTCTCTACTAATACTAACTCTTAGTTAATTATTATTTAATATACTTTATTATAGAGTTTTTCTAGTATAGTACTTTTTACTCTAAGAATATTTACTAGGAAAACTAAGTACAAAATACTAGGTAAATAAAGTTTCTCTAGTATAGATATAGGTAGAATACTCTTATATCTAGTTTCTCTAGTATAAAGCAAAAGTACTTATTTTTACTTTGTTCTTATAGATATCTATCTTAAAATACAATCTACTAGAGTATTTCGACTCTAATAATTCTAAATTTAAAAAAAAACTTAAGAAACTCTAGTTTCTCTAGTACTTTTTACTCTAAGAATATTTAGTAGGGAAACTAAGTACAAAATACTAGGTAAACGAAGTTTTTCTAGTATAGATACTAGTAGATATAGGTAGAGTACTCTTATATCTAGTTTCTCTAGTATAAAGCAAAAGTACTTATTTTTACTTTGTTCTTATAGGTATTTATCTTAAAATATAACCTACTAGAGTATTTCGACCCTAATAATTCCGAATTTAAAAAAAAACTTAAGAAATTCTAGTTTTTCTAGTACTTTTTACTCTAAGAACATTTACTAGAGAAACTAAGTACAAAATACTAGGTAAACGAAGTTTTCCTAGTATAGATACTAGTAGGGAAACTAAGTACAAAATGCTAGGTAAACGAAGTTTCCCTAGTATAGATACTAGTAGGTAGCTTGCGTTTACGATAATACGAGAAGATGGATCTCATGGTTCCAAGCTATATAAGCTAGCAAGGTGAAGTGAAGAGAAAATTGACGAACCGTAGCAGACCAGCCGATACCGATGGGGTTATGGAGGCTATGTGGATCCAAGAGCCCAGGACGCTACGTTGAGGTGTTTATTGCAATGGTGTAAAACGTGACAGGCCGGTCAGTAATGGCAGAAGAGTCTCGCGGTTTCGAGGGCGACGAGCTGAATCAATTGCTGAGGCAGAGGACCAATCCGGGTCACGAGATGGGACTAAGATTGAGTGCTGTTGTATCTTACACCAGCCTGAGAAGAGGTTGAAAATCTACCGTCAGACCAGATGCTGTAGCCATGCGCGATCGGGAAAGCCCAGCCAGACTCGAACTTGAAGCTGCTAACAACGAACCATTCTTAACCGGTGTTACAAGACAACGCTTCGATGATCGATCGATCGCGGAACGATCTTCGAGAGGTTAAGAGTGTTGGAATTGTTCTGAGTTGACCAATGCTCGACGATCGTTTCATAAGGCGCGCGTTACGAGGCGGAGGAAATATGCTGCGCATGGCGGCTTGATCTGAGAACAAGGTCCCAATTGAGCTGCGTTCCGCCGTACAGAGCTCATCGCGGGAAAATGTTGTTTGAGCTCGTGCTGTAAGGTGAAATTGGAATTGACGATGCACTCATGTCCGTAATGGTCGTGGTCCGTAGATATGATCAGTCCCTTTGAGGCACAAGGTGCGTGTTCGACGCGCGCTCAGTGTGGAGAAGAGGTATGACACCAGTTACAGGAATCTGAAATCGGAGGCTTTCGTCGAAGGCTGCACTTGTGATTTCATCTGGAGTACTCCTGGCGCCGACCATCCTGAGTGACAGCCCCATCACCATCCCCCTCCGTTCTGTCGGACCCATCCCAAACTCTCTATTGTTCTCCTGGTGTCCACTGACCCTCCGTGCATGCCTCGCTAAGGGAGTGGTCGCACCAGTCGTTGCGCCTGCGGCGATGTCGCAGCGCCAGAGCGCTGCGCGGAGACTTGCTCGAGCAGAGTCTGATGTTAAGGTGATGTGAAGTAGCAATGACATACCTTGACCGAGGCATATCGAAGGCTTAGGGTGTGATGAGAGACTCGGATGATAGTAATCGAGTGTAATGCTGGAGCTAAGTCAGCATGATCTATAAAGGAGATGCTGCGGAGTGGTAAGTGTTGGTACAAAGGTGACAGTGTAGCGACCGAGGGAATGCCACGCTACTGGAATGGATGTCTACTGCAATCGGCTCTCGTAGCAGGCGGATGATAATGCCAACTACAGGTTCGTGGTTTAGCTACTACTCAGTTCTTGGCACTAGAGGCGGTGATCGAACAGGTAGCGGGTAAGATCAAAGCTATTCCACTGCGCAAGACACTACGGTCAACCAGAACGACGAAAACGTGGAGCGGGAAGGTCATCAAGCCAACTGACATTAGAGAATTCATGGCAGAGGAGTGCCCAAGAAGGTCGAGGGCGGCTGGTTCGTAAGATGGTGGCACCTGTCGAACTTGGTCCAGTAGGGTGCATTACTGGAGCCCGTGTAACAAGTGATTGGGAATGATCCACTTCGAGCTTGCTCGAGACTACGCTCCTCCATCGCAAGCCACCCACAAGGCAACGACTCGTTCCATCATGCTACGCTTGGCGTGTCTCAATCCTGATCCACCCAAGGCAGAACAATATTCTCGAAGCTGTTTCGGGAGATGTTGCGGCGGCTGTAGTTTCAATGGTCCATCAGAGGAGTCGTCTGTGTCGAAGGCTGCCGGAAGAAGCTACTTGCGTTGGGTGTGTCGCAGCATTTGCAGCGAAAGAACAGCGGCCGAGGTTGTGAAAGCGCCGTACTTGCCCAGGGCACGACGTGGAAGCTCAGAGTGCATTGGCCAAGCAATGGACAGCCATAGTGTTATGGCGGCCGCCAGAGCAGACGGAGTGCTCCATCTGCTTCACATTGGCAGATGCGGGTGGTCACAGATTTTGCAACGGCCTCGATGTTGAGCACGCCTGGACGGCACCCTGTCCTAGATAGAATAGCGTTCTCGACATGTTCTGGCGCCAAGGTCAGAACCACTGCAGCAAATGCTCGTCTTGCGCGGAATGTGCTTCCATATGCATGAACAGTAGCGAGCGAAATGACGGACAGCGGGGTGTAGGCTAAACGTTTGTCGATGCAATCTCGCGGTTGATTGCGAGAACACAGTGCCTGTGGGAGCAAGCATTGACCTCTGCACGTCCGCCACGAGTGGCCGGCCGCGCGGTAGATCTCGCATCGTGGTGGCTGCTGTCCCGGCGCCATTGCTGCTGCTACTGCCTTTGTCGTCGGGGTGTTGGTGGTCGTGGTGGTGGTCGTGGTGGTGGTCGTGGTGGTGGTCGTGTCGTGTCGTGGTCGGGATGGCAGCGCGGTCGTGATGGCAGCTTATGTGTTGTGAGCAGTTTTCCGGAAGTCGAAGTCGCAAGTGAGATCCGCATAGCAAACACATTGAGCTTCAGGCCACACGCATCTCATTCACCATGTCTTCACTTCTCTAATTCTTTCCAACTTCACCGGCATGCATCCTCTCAAAATGGCTCCCAAGCCTGCCGCTTCAAATGTCTGCCACCAGTGTCTGCATCGACCTGCATCAAACTGCCTCCCACCTCCCACTTGTCAACACTCCTGCCGACAACGGGACATCTGCTCCATTCCACTCAAATACGACTTCGTTAGTGTTGCCGCGCACATGTCCACATGTTGCCTTTGCCAGCCCGGCAATGACTGCGTGGTGCTGCAAGGGTGGGCCCGTTGAGCGGCAGTGATGAAGCGGCGTGGCCATCGTGATCTCCTTACAGAGAAGCGCACAAGCGTATTCGCTGCGCTATGGCAGCGTTATTCGTTGGCGAGTGCGCGGCAGTGAAAGGAGCTTCTACGGGATGGCCGGCAGAGGAAGCATTGGCGAGAAGCTGGTACTCTGCTATACCGCGAGAGCAACATCACTTGACGCTATGAAGGTGAATGAATCCCTGGTGCAATGCTCCTACCAGGCGCGCTTTCGTTCGGCATCTCGCTGCACCAACACAACCTTCACCGTGAAACAAATAGGCAATTACTAGGAGGAGGAGATCAATATTGGCGTGTCTGCCGCAGTGTCGCAAAGCCGCTATACAGACTCATATACGTGAAAGGTTATGAGGGCGCTGGTATCGTTGTGTCGATGGCGCATCTCTACCTTCACGCTCGTTCTCATGATTCCGACAGTATCAGCAGTGGCATTGCTCTCGTCATCGTCAAAAGGGCCGTGTCGCTGGCGTCGCCGACGGTAATGGTGGAGGCCGTGGTGTGTTGGTGCGCTATGTTCGTTGACGGGAGTGTGTGGGTAAGCTTCAGTGTTGAACCATCGATGCTCGACCTCGCTGGCCATCAACATCCAATGCTCGGCGCAAGACTGCTCGGTGTCGCTCTGGCCGTCGCTACGGCGTGAGAATGATGCTTAGGTGTTTCTATCGGCTCACGAAAGTGACTCGTACAAGTCAGGGCGTGGCCAGATTTGTGGTGCCTGGATGCAAACTAATCTCCGTCCCTGCTTACTTGGCTGCCAATGTATCAAGAGACACCATGGCTGACGACTATCTTGCAATGTGTCACCGTTCGGCACGAAGATCGAGATGGCCGGAGGCCATATGCTGATGTAGTCATCGGAGATATCGCACATCCATCTGTGAACGTGTCGTCGACGTCGCGCTGATGCTGTTGCGAATGTGCGCAGGTTCGCTAAATTTGCGCTAATGCAGTCATCCCTGCCGCGCATCATCTCGACTTTGAAGCTTTGCAAAGTCCAAGTCGACCAATGCTGATGAGGCCTACATTACCTACTCCCTGTCGCATGACACCAATGAACAGGTAACAAGTCCAGAATCGCACACGATGGAGGACTTCAACACCCTCGAAGCGAACATCAAATCGTCCCTCCTCGCGACCATCCGCACCGCCAATTCACTCGGCAACGAAGATCTTGCCTTCCACCGTTCGCTCGACTCGACAGTCGGCAGCACACTCGATCGGCAGAATGCGCGTCTTCTGGGCCTTGCGGAACGCCTGGTGGGCGTTTCGACAGCGAACACGGAGCTTGTACGTCCTCCGCGTCTAAAGGACCTCGATTCCGTCGAAGGCAACTGGAAGGCCGTCGTTGATGTCGTCGACAGCCTGCTCGAGCGCGCCGACACCGCCTTGGATGAGTTTACTGGTGCTGTGAAGAGAATGAGTCCGGGAGTGGAGCAGGTAGGCAGTATATCAAGAAGAGATGGTTGCATTGCTAAGCTAAGTACAATCTCAGGCGGCGACCCTCAAACCGCACAAGGTCTCGCGCATTGCTGCGGCGCTCAAGACACAAGAGCTTGAGAAGCCACAGCTCAAGTTTGAACACGTGCCGCGGAACGATGAGGTGTTGCCCTTCAAGCCGCTGCTTCAGAGCAAACCACATGCTGCAGTGCCGCTAGAGACATCGCCCGTCGCTTCCGACGTTGACACGCAACCATCGTATGCCTACCATCTCATTCCTCACTCTCGGCTTGGTGTGCTCGGCCATGAAGATGGTCTCTAACATGTCTTCTTCTTCAGTCCCAAAGCACAACGTTTCCGACATCTCTTTCCCAGCACCAAGGGTGAGGGATAACGCTATGGAAACATCGATCCTAATCTACCAAACAGATACCCTCATCCCTACCAGCTCGAGGTTGAGCAGTACCGATATCCGTCGAGCGTCTACACGATCAGCGAGCCGATCATGTACCAACCTTTCGAGTCCACGACCGCCACATTCGTCGATACCGAGGACGCATTGTACGAGATGCTCGAAGAGTTGAAGCTGGCGAAAGAGATTGCCATCGATCTGGAACACCACGACAGCCGGACATACATTGGTATCGTATCGCTCATGCAAATCAGCACACGCGACAAGGACTGGGTGGTCGATACGCTGCAACCTTGGAGGAGAAAGATGCAATGCTTGAATGAGGTATTCGTCGATCCCAGCATCGTCAAGGTGCTACACGGCGCATACATGGACATTGTCTGGCTGCAGCGAGACCTCGGGTTGTACATCGTTGGACTCTTTGATACGCATTATGCTGCGCGAGCGCTGGGATACACCGGCGGGAGCCTGGCGTTCCTGCTCAAGAAGTTCATCGACTTCGATGCGCAGAAGCAATACCAGATGGCTGACTGGCGCATACGGCCCCTCCCGCAAGAGCTATTCGACTACGCCAGAAGCGACACTCACTTTCTGCTCTACATCTTCGACAACATGCGAAACGAGCTGGTACAGAGGTCTGACTTCTCGAAGCCGGATCACGAAGGTGACAAGGTATGGGATGTACTTCAGAAGAGTAACGAAGTCGCGCTGCAGAAATATGAACATCCAATTTACGATGCGGAGCTGGGTCAGGGCGCCGGAGGGTGGTACAAGATGCTGGCGCGAACTCCAGCACTATTCTCAAAGGAGCAGTTCTCGGTCTTTCGCGCGGTACACAAGTGGCGTGATGATGTGGCGAGGGAGCAGGATGACAGTACGCACTATGTCATGCCGAACCATCAAGTGCTGAGCATCGCCAAGGCAATGCCTCCGAACAGACTGGCACTTCTCGGTGTAGCACAGCCGACAACACAGACTGTCAAGCTTAGGGCGGATGAGCTGGTGAGCGTGATTGCGAAGGCCAAGGAGGCTGGCAAGGACGGTCCAGCTATGATGGACATACTCGACCCAATCGAGCCAAAGTCTGCGCCGACAAAGTCTACACCATCCAAGACAGTGGCCGCGGCCAATGCGCCTACGACAGCCTCGATGGCCGACTACACGCCTTCAACAACACTTCCGCTCCGAAGTTCGATATCAACATTTTGGGGATCCGCTTTCGACAACAGTGCGCACCAGAAGCGGGAGGCATCATCCGTAGCCAGTGTCTCCATGGCGGTGCCACTACCGCCACTGACGGCGGAAGTTTTCGCCAGTTCTATCGAAGTGGAGGATGAGCCACCGATACCCGAGCCTGTCCATGGCCCAGCATTGGAGGTACCCACCGAAGACGACACCTTCATCTTAAAGGAGCATAATAGGAAGCGAAAGCGCACGCTAGACCGCTTCGCTTCGATGGGGGAAGATGGCATGGCGGCGAACACGGACGAAGTGTCACTCACCCTAGACACCAGCCGAGACCAACGGGAGCGCGAGAAGATTGAGAGGAAGGCCGCGAAAAGGGCGGCCAAAAAGGCTGCGAAAGAGACGCAGTCGGGTGGAGAGCAGAATGGCGAGGGCGAGGACGAGACTCCCTTCGATTATGCTTCAGCGCCGAGCATACTGAATCCGCCAAGGGAGCGTGGCCAGAGCGCAAAGGAGAGAAAGAAGCAACAGAAGCAGAAGAACCCATACGCCAAGGCACTAGATGCGCCGAAGGGCATGCCGAGGAACCAAAAAGAGGGTCCGGGGCGGAGCATGACTTTCAAGAAGTGATTATCAGCCTACGACATAGCGACGGCGTTGGTCTGGCATCGGTCCCGTGGTTTCAGCCATACTTGAGGTAAGTAGATGATGCTGACCACGTCGATGAAGTCCTCCCTTTGCAGTATGAATATCTGCGACGCAGTATTAATCCGCCCGGTCAAGCACAGCTCCTCAGTCGGATGCGAACTGCGATAGTATCGTGATCTCTAGCGTGTAGCTGGAACCGTTTGTTAGAATGTTACGAACAAAGGCGCCACAATTGCGCGGTCCACGGCACTTTTGGCTCACACTGCAGCTTTGTTGTTGGCGTCGAAGTGCGGGTTCGTGCATGCCGCAGAGCACAGGGAGCGCCATTTTCCTCGTGGAATTAAATCCTGGCTATCGTGCATTCACGGCAGTTCCGCGCGACTGTCCATCTTCTCTACGCCTCACACACTCCAATTCCAAGCGCTCGGTTGGTCCGGTTGACATTGCACTTCGAGACTTACCTTTGATATCTTCCGTGAGTCTGTTATCATCATAGCGGCAACTCTGCGACGATGCGACCCACAGGGGAACTCCCACCTACAGGAATCTCGACGAAAATCCCATTGACTCCAGACACCAGCATTTGACCAAGACTTTGTTCCGAATTGCTCCCTTTCGGCAACGAGATGAGATGCCTTCTAGTTGAAGATACTCCACTGAAGAAAGCAGCCCTGGCCAAAGCTAACCCGGCCACAATTACACATTCATAGTGAATGAAGAGCTTCTTACATTTTATCGCAGGCTGGACGAGCCATGCCACGCCAACAACTCGGATCACGGGTGGCGACTCCTCATGAACAGGACCATAGTTTCTGAAATTCACTTCGGAAACGCCAATCAGAGCTTCACAATGCCACTCATCAGGTAACATCTTATGCCTTGTCGTCGCGAACGAATTAGCTACCGCAGCCTATGCTCCATTGATCGCATCGTTGGCAGCTTCCTTGACTTATACGGGGAGCCTGCTAATCTCGGTCTCATCAGAGTTCCTGGGAGAAGCCCAACACGCCTCGCTCTACGCTCTGGCAGACGCTTGCCTTAAGATCGCGCAGCGGTAAGTTAGATGAGGCAGACTTTCCCAATGTTCGCGTCGAGCAGTAACCGGAGCTACGTAAGGCTTCCAAGCGGATTGATGTTCTCTCCCGGAAGAAGATCACCCCTGGTGCGCAGGCCGTAAACGAAATTGTCGACCTACCAGCATGAAAGTCAGAAACATTCCACGGTCATCTTCAACAACCTCAAAGGGCACAGCGCTGGAGGCAATAGGTTTGTCAAGATGGCTATGGAGCATGCTGCCGGAATCTTACGTAGATCTGGAATCCTCCCTTGAACAGAATTCGCCTGTACCTTGTGACTTACTGCAACGACACATCTGAGGCGGTGGCCGATGATCTTTGCATGGAAGCACGGTCAGGTCCGACCTGGACAGCTTTAAACCTCCTGAAAGCAATCGAGATGTCCACAGATTCGGGGACCTACCAGCACCACAACCACGTGCTTGGCTTCTGTGACGACGCGGAGCCGTATGCTGACATAGTGCACAGGCAGGAAACGGCATAATTCGAACGGCTCGGGAATCCATACTTTTGCAATTAACCAACCAGGTGAACTATCACGCAACGTGCAAGAGCAACAAGTCCAGAAACGCTCAAGGGGCGGAGAACAGCGGAAAGTCTCTCTATGGCTACTGTGGTCTGTACTTGCTAGAGTATTTTGAGAAGGTAGTTTGAAGCCGCGTGGTAGGGAGCGTTTGACTGTGGACTGGACCCCAGAGGGACGCGGGTTGAATGGAACTTTCAAGAGACAGGATCTCGCTGCTGATCTGTGGCAGGTGAATGCAACACCTGTGGACAATGTCTCTTGCGAGGCGGAGGATAGGATGACGAAGGAGAGGAAGCAGCATCAAGTGATCAATGGATGTTGGCCGAGTCGTCCGAGTGGGCGTGGTTTCCTAAAGTCTCCTTTCACCAACAGACGCGACGTCCCGGACGTTTGTTTTGAATCTCACGTATCGCAATCACGTATCTCCGTTCTGTTGCTTCTCTGTTTGCTTCTTCCATCAGACCCGACACACTCAAAGGATGGACCTACCACTGGCACTCCCCGGCCTTTCCAAAGTACGAGACCAACAATCTGCAAGCACGCCAATGCGCGGCAACGCCAGCCGAGAATCATGTCTCGGAGTCGTCTTTGCGGGCGATTCGCTTGTCTCAGATAAACCGCAGCCTTATACACTCGACTAGAAGATCGTGAAGCACCGCTTCCCCTTCCAGACCGCACTCGAGGCCAGCCTGAAGATACCAAGCAGCAGCGTCCCAACCGGCGGCTCAAAGGTGTGTAAGCAAAAAAGGGAGTCGTTGAGGCTCGTATGTATAGCGCTGTCCTACGAGGTCTGTGGACCAAATCTAGGAACTCATATCGGCTGCCAAGCACGCGTGCGATGAGTTGGCTGCCAAAGCACAGGAAGTCTTGCGACGGCCCACAGCTCCTTATCTCAATGACTCGGAAGCTGAAGGTCGTGGAGTATAGCCAACTTTACGCAATACTGTTCGAGGCTCGATTCGTCTCAAAAGGCGCTACATCTCCCTCTACCACGACTGCAAATATGATTTGCCAGTCGGCATACCTGGGCCTTTGTATAGGGGTAGAGATCCTGTATCTTGCTAGGACGAGTACAGCCAGTGCTCCTTCTGGACAATTACCGTGAGCTAGGGACAGAAGATCCTTTTCCACTTCAGACGTTCTTTAGATGTGTCGGGAGGCCGACGACCGTCGGCTCTCGCGTTAGATCTGTGCTAATTCGTGACCCTCCCGTGCAGCGCATGACTACGTTTGCACGGTGCTATGGCGGGTGTGATAAGTGCAGTCAAAACATATACCGCCGCGATTCTGGGTACGAGGTCTTGTCTCTTTCGGGCACTAGCTACACCATTGGTGAGGTATACGATCTGGCTTCACACATCCTAGCACTCTATTTGAGGCGCAGTTGCCGCCAAAATCGACTTAAGATCTCAGTGACTTTACAGAATCCGACTCCGTCATAGTGGTGCGTCGTCGGCTTGGTAAGAAGGCCTACCAAAAGCTTGCCCGGCGCCATGAAGGGCGCCACCGCCGTGGCAAACAAGAAGATGCCGAGTACGACGCTTACGTGGAAAGGCGAAGACTGGGCGACGATGACACGGATCCTACAAGCCGAGACGGAGAGCGTATGATGACGACCATGATTTGAGACAAGGTGATATCGACGGTGACGATCTCAACGACAACGAAGGAATTCACGGAGACATGGCTCAGGCTGTTGATTGCAGCAAGACACGACCTCAAAGATAGCATCGGGAAGTCCGGTTCAGCATCTCAACATTTACGCAGAACCAGGCTGATCATCAGTGACCACTCCACAGTACTCACAAACTCCGCCCGCTTGCTCACCCGTATCACCACAGTACTCCGCTACCTCACCGCCATACAATGGCACGAGGTACGCACAGCATGAGCGCGAAGTCTTGGGAGTACTTTCGAAAAGGATAGAAAGTTATGCACTGCATCGATAGCAGCGCTCTCTTTGGTGGCAATGTGCATCAAACGGTCATTATAGCTAAACAGTGCCCTACGGCCTACAGGGCATGCAGTCTAACCCGATTCGCCGACGAGATCTAAGCAGCATGTGCAGAAGACGTTGGCTCGAGGGGAAGAGGAGCGAGAGAGTTTTCAGTGTCGAGTCGGATCCTGCATTCCTCTTGATCAGCTTCTATTAGCTCACCAGTCTGAAGGCTCTGCGTGAAACTTGCATGGTTTCCAAGTGCCAGGTATGGGTATGGATAGTATCTTGGCGAGCAGATGTAGGTTGCATAGCCGGCTGCAGAGACGAGTGTAGGAAGAATTTGCCGAGATAGTTGAGGTTGAGGCATGCGTCCTAGATGGTGATGTCGCTGGTCCGTTGACGCTAGGATCGAGTTCGCCAGAAGAGGCAAAGAGGACAGTGAGTACCGAATGTGAGACTTGGTATGTATAGCATTACGTCTTCGAAGGATTGCATCCTGATGGATCGGATTGTCACGGGCTTGATCGTGTGTGGCTCCAGGATGATTGAAAGAATGGCCAGGTCTTCTCTGTAGGCGACATGCAGCGTGGACCTATCCCAGCCTGACTAGTGACAGTCTGACTTTGGTGTCACTTCCCGTAAAGCCCCCAGCATGCAGCAAGAAACATAGGTATGACTCCATGCACAGAGGTATGCCTTGTGAACAGAGGCTGAGTACAGAGCGGATCGCTATCAGTTGGGCAGAGGTGAATCTGGTCAATATGCGGCACAGTCGGGACTGATATAAGTCGAGATCCTTCCCAGGATAGTTTGTGCTCATCAAAGTTTGGTCGACTTCAGCTAATGGTATCTCCAATTCTCAGCTCCTTCTCGCCCTCGGCTTCCTCTTCATCAAACACGCGAGAGCTGGGGAACGACTGCGATGGTAAATGTGACAGCTTCTTGGATGGCACTGGCTGTAACCTTGCTGCGGGCAAAGCTAATGCTTTCTATCGTGAAAGTCTACATGGCCATCGGCCTCCACTTCGTTACAGTCTTTGGTTCATCGTGTCGTGCCTTCGACAAAGCCATAGCAGAGCATCTCTCTTCTTACTCATCACCGCCATCACCGCCTCCTGGCGGCCCTGACTTGCCCATTTGCCGTGCCTTGAGCATCTCGTCACACAGCAACAGATTTGATGCAATACCTGTCGAGCTTGCGATGGCGTTCCTGAGCACCCTGAAACTATCGTACACGCCCTGCTGCACTGGGTCCATTGGCTCGCCAAGCTTCAGATCAAGTCCAGCGATGTGGCCATCGGCGTGCTCGTCTTGTAACGTCGCCAAGCAGTCCTGTATGTCGTGACCGCTGTTCGCTGCAAGTGTCTTGGGCACGATCAACAACGCATCCGCAAACGCTGACACACCCCACTTCGCCTTGCCCTTCACTTGCTTGCGGAAGTCGTCCGAGTTCAGTCGTCGCGCGGCGGCAACCTGGAAAGCACCTCCGCCCGGCACTACACTCTTGTCCACGATCATGTTGTAGACGGAACGAAGGCCGTCCCGCACTGCGTCCTTGATTTGTGTGATGGTGTGTGCGTTTGGTCCCTTGATCAAGATTGTGACAGACTTTGGCTCCTTAACCTCCTCAATGAAAGTGTACTTTTCCTCACCAAGCTGGTGCTCATAGACATGTCCTGCCCACCCAAGCACGTCTGGCGTCAAGTCTTCCACGCTGTTCTGTGCTGTGCCACCGCAGATGAGCTGCAGTCTCTCCATGTTCCTCCTCTTCGCTCTCCGTAGCGCAAAGATGCCATTCTTGACCAGTACATCCAGCGACAGTGGGTCGATGCCCTTTTGGTTGATGATGACGAAGCCCTTCTTTGGGTCGCCACCGCAAACCTCCTTCTTCAGCTCGACGATCTTGCGTAGCTTGTCATCGACAAATCTCCGCTCGCTCTCCACCAGCTTTTCCCTCTGCTCGGCGCTATTGTAGTAGAAACCGCTGTTGATCTCGCTCTTCTCGTACTCCAAGCTGACGTTGAGTGTAAGGATGAATGCGTTCTTGACGTCCTTCGCCATGTCGGGATGTCGAGCGCCGTGGTCCAACGCAAGGCCGCGGATGAGCTGTGTGTCTGCTGCCGTTCGGTGCTGCATCGTCATGATCTCAATCATGTGCAGGTCCGGCTTTGCTGGTGCTTGGTAGATGGCAAGTACTGCATCGACAATGTCTGGTGTGAGCTGCTCGGCGAGTGTGCTGTTGATCTTGGTAGAAAGCGACGTTCTGGCCACTGAGAGTAACAATTCTCTGTCCACGTCTCTCGCCAGCTTGAAAACGTCCAAGAACCGCAGCGTCTCGTTCTTTGCAACCTCATATCCGTCTGTGATGACTCGGGGGTGCAGACCTTCGCTGATGTATCGGGCAGCCTGCTTCAACAGCTCTCCCACCATCAGCACCACACTCGTTGTGCCATCTCCGCAAATCTCGTCCTGTGCTGTTGCTGCTCGTGCGATCATGACGGCCGTAGGGTTCTGGATCTGCATCTCCTTCAACAGCACGCTGCCGTCCTTGGTGAGCTTGATGCCGCCTGCACCGTCCACCAACATCTTCAGTGTGCCAGTCGGACCCAAATTTGAAGCCAATACATCTTGCAGGCCCTCACCCGCAGAGATGTTGACCTTCAGCGCTTCGCCTCGACGTCTCGATTCCGCCTTGGGGTTGAGGAGTTGTGCGGCCGACATGTTGAGGCTTTATACAATGTCGTGTGCACGTGGAGGAAGGAATGGGTGGGATGTGGTGTTGGTCGTGTGATGTGATTGTTTCTCGTCGCAGCAGTCGCGTTTCGTCCCGCGTCGTGGCGATAAAAAGTGTCCGTCAATGTCGAGAGGAAGGTGGGCCGAGCCGATGTCAGCCGTCAGTCAAAATGACCGGCCAAAATTTGATGCACTCTCGATGTGAACTTCAACAACCACATCACACAACATGGAGCAGTCAGAACGGCCCACGAAGATGCGCAAGCTCAGCCATGGCAATACTATCCTAGCAAGCGAGCAACACGCGCATGTCCAACCGGAGCCCGAGTCTGCAGGCAGCAATGGAGAGATCTCGAAACTGGTCGACCAAGAGAAACCTGGCGAGCCTGAGGAGTTCGAAGAGAGCCAAGCATTCAAGGAGGACGACGGCGGAAGTGATGTGGTCGGCACCACGCTACCTTCACCTGCAGACGTAGCACCAGCTTTAGCCGAGATAGATGGCAGTCCCAGCGAGCCATCAATTTCCAAGAACCAATTGAAAAAGCTTAAGAAGAAAGCCGAATGGGAGGCCAAGCGTGGAGATCGCAAAGTCCTTCGCAAAGAAAAGCTTCACGCCAAGCGCGAGCGCCGACGAGCTGAGAAGCAGCAGAAGATTGCTGAAGGGGTTTCGCCGCCTGTCAAGAAGCAACGCGAGAAAGCCGATCAGCTGCCGGTTACGATCATCATTGACTGTGATTTCGACGAGCTGATGCATGATGGCGAACGGATCTCACTCGCAAGTCAGATCACAAGATGCTACTCCGACAACAAGAACTCGACAAAGCGTGCCCATATCACAATAGCGAGCTTCCAGGGTGAGCTACGGAAGCGCTTCGACACTGTATTGGAACGCAACTATGATTCGTGGCGGGGAGTGAGGGTGTTTGACGAGGACTTCTTGGAGACTGCTGAGAAAGCCAAGGAGTGGATGGCGGCTGACGAAGGTGGAGCGATGACCGGGTCATTCTCAAAGTATGCGGATCTAGCAGGCGAAGAACTGCAGAAGCTCAAGGACGAAGGTGAGGTGGTGTACTTGTCGTCAGAAGCAGACGAGGACTTGATAGAGCTGAAGCCCTTCAGCACGTACATCATTGGCGGCTTGGTCGATAAGAATCGTGAAAAGGGCATCTGCCACCGGAGGGCGACGAAGGCTGGCGTCAGGACAGCGAAGCTACCTATCGGGGAGTACATGGAGCTGCAGAGTCGGAAAGTGCTCGCTACAAACCATGTCAACGAGATCATGGTGAAGTGGCTGGAGTGCGGCGACTGGGGCGAAGCGTTCATGAAGGCTATCCCGAAGCGAAAGGGAGGTAGATTGAGAGGTGAAAAGGACGAAGATGAGCAGAACGGAGGAGCCGCAAGTCAAGCAGAGAGCGAACATGGAGCGACTGAGCCACCAGCGATTGAGACATGATCGACCAATAGAATTGCGACTTACTCAAACGATCGCCAACAATCCACTTCAGAACTTTCAAGATCTTGCCGCACATGTGCTGCGAACAGATACGAGCGGAGCACGGTCACCAAGCTGAGGTTCGATGCACAGACGAGTTCACAGTGCAGGAAGAATCGGCGGCCGCAGAGTGAAGACGCCGATCGCTTTCGTCTCGGCAATTCTGTACCAGAATAGCATATCCTGAACCAGCGTAACATCAACGATGGCTACAATATGCATCATTGACGAACCACTGTGCGTTATCAGAAAGGATCGAGTCCTTCTTGAAACGCTGTGCCGCAAAGATGCATTCGGCTGCTGTGGCCGAGCTTTCGCCAAAGCACGCGGCTGTCTTCACCTCATGCTTAGAGTGCGACGACCCAACTCTGGCATCCAAACGATTCTCATGAATGCAGCCACATGAAACTCTCCGCATGCACTATTGTATGGCTCGGAACTTTTGGCAAAACCACAACGACGACAGCCTGTGCGCATCTCTTTCCCGAATAAATTCGGTCGACACAGTGTTGCCTGTGAGCGCGTCCGGGCGACGTATACCGGCAGCACACAGGAGACCATACAATGTCACGCATCGCTACACCGGGATGCGACGATGCCACGCGGCATGCATCGCTAAGGCCGTGCCAACCCTTTGTGCGACAACGTAGGAGCTTCCTATCCTTGCACTCCTCGTGAAAGGCTCAAGTCAAGCAGAGGGATTGAAATGCGAGTTCTACGAACGAAGCTCATACATACTGGGCAGTTTCGGTACCGCAGTGGATCGTTGAGACACAAGAGCATCCCGTGGACCTTATGCACCGAGGGCGTCCGCTCAGGTGATGTGTTGCTGCGCCTTTACGGCACAGCGACAGTGCTCAGCCTTCAACATGCCAGAGACGAGCCAATCAGCTCAAATGCGCCCTCTGCTCACTGTAATGGCCAAGCCTCGATGGGCTATTTAAGGTCAAAGCAGGGCGACTCGCTCCTCATTCCTTCCGTACGAGTCACTTGAATCTTACTACGATCTGTGGCAGGCTTCATCACTTGTCCGTACCGGTCCTTTACAGATCGCCTTATCAAGTAACGATCCTCCTGGATCAGTACGGTGGATCCAACCTCAATGCCCGGACCTGGTATGCTCTCGACTCCTCAATCTGATGATCGTGCAGCCGTAGCGTCTGCCAGCCGAGCATTCCCGTCGCTGAAAGAGGATTACAACTATTTCTCGAACATGGACGAGCCTGAGCTCATCGATATCGAGCAGCCCTCTCTGGTGCCTCCCGCCAACATGGTGAATGAAGCTGGTCCCAGTGTGCCACATCAAGACCTCACAGATGACACCAGTCTCGGTACTACTGCTACAGGAAGCACCGAGATGGCGGTGCATACAATGTCTCAGGACCAGAACGACTGGGATCATCAACGTCAGGTCGAGAAGGGTCGTCTTGTAACCAACCTTAAAATCAAATGGGGTAAACGTCCCGACAAGTGGCCAACACAGAGTAAGGCGCCCACTCGAATGATTCGCCGCGGTGCCAGGAAAGGACTAAGACGACCTCAGAACCCCATTGAATGGCCTCTTGAACTGCTACGAGAGCTCGACGTGCTGTCTCGCCTGGAAAACGTCACTAAGAAGACCTTGGAGGGGACAATAGATCGGTACGCCAATGACCGTATATCACAAAGGTCTGGCGCCGCGGAGAAGTTTATCGTAGAAGACGTGCGGAGCGCTATCAACGAGCTATCTAGCGGCGACAAGTCCTCAATTCGTTCGCCAACGCTCGGTCCAGCAGTCATTCCCGCAGTACGAAGTACCAGACCCAACAGGGCTACTGCTCCACGGGCCACCAGCAGCAGAAGAAGAACAGCCCCTGTACCGGTGACTCCTGTTTCTCCAGCTGCCGGAGACGCCGTCATCAAACAAGAGTCGTCGACAAGACGAGGACGTGACGCCACAACACCAGGACCAGCCCAATCGCAAGCCAATTGCACCGTCGATCTGCAGTTTCTAGATGGACTCCAAATGTAATCGATGGCCCAGTATGTCAGTGCGCTAGCACGGAACCGGGCTAACGAGGAGCAGATGTTGAAGCGCCTGCCTCCGGCTGTCCAGATGTGTATTCAAGGGGTCGGCACTGCGGCTAGGCCTGTCAGTCTATGATAAACCTGCCAAAATTGACGCCAGTGCCCTAGTCCCTAGCAGCGATATTTCGACTGGTTGCCACGAGAGTCTCGTCGGCATGATCTCAAGTGACATCAAATCCTTTGCCTGATAATGGCCTTCAAGCTGCCAAGTGACTGAGGCTCGGAGGTTCGGCATCATTGGTATACTCTGTAAGATATATACCGCAGCAGGGCTGGTCTTACGTCGGATCGGATTGTGGCTGAAGAGCTGAGAATGTCACAGCTGCATTATGTGGTCAGGCTCAAGATGCTTAGGCGTCCCGTGACAAGCTAAGCTCGGCGTAACTCACAACGCCATCAAGGTCCATCTCCTACATGCTTCATCGGAGGAACGAGATCCATTGAGACGGCAGGGCATGGAGTTGGATTCCGACAACTTAGAGATGAAGGCCAGCAGCATACATTGCCGTACACAAGCCTCGGCATACATGTTATAGTGAATCAATATGACACAAGGAACTTTCATGTGCGCAGCTCTGATAGAGACACGTAGTAGCCGACGCGGAGCTGAGAAGGTAGCCGCGAAAGTTTCCACAAAATTCCGTAAGGAGGCTCAATACGACGAATAGTTCACTGTGGTCGTTGAAGAGTTGCGATTTGAGATTCATCCGAGTTTGTTGACGCAACATAGCCCCGGTCTTCTGTACGATCTACCTTCCAGACAATTCCAAAGAAGGCAGATACAAGATCTTGTACCTTCGGGAGCTGGATCCAGAGACCGTAGAATTATCAGCAATGGCTCTGTTACGGCGAGATCGTGTTACCACAGCTAGAGAAACCCATAGAAGAGCTCGTGCACAGCCAGGCTGATATGGCAAGTGAAGGACGGCGGGCGCAAGCGGAACAAATCTGGGCCGAGGCGGATGTAGGCTACGCTCGACGAGGACGACGATTCCAACCGAAGAAAAGGAGCAGTGTAAGAGCTAGCGGGAGGAGTGAGAATAGTCCAGATCAATCCCAGATGTCGACCCTGTTGAAGAACCTTTAGAGGCCCTTGTAGCTGCGACTGAAGATCTGATTAAGCTCTACACGACAGCAGACGGTCTGAACGACAGCTCCACGAGAATCACCATTGAGTCAAGAACGTGGGTGGCTCCTCAGATGGCACCAAGCAGTCGCGTGGCAACACTACTAGACACTACAAGCTCTGTATATGGATGCTGGATCGTTTCGTGTCTAACGTTTTTAGGGAAGATTATCAAAGAGGAGCTAGCGAAATGATTGCTGATTTCCTCGAAGCTCGGGCAAGGTGGAAACCCACTGCGATTTCTGAATCGCCCTTTACGTTGGCGAATGGGCGAGCTCATAAGGTATCCGTCAATCGATCCGGAGCGTGTGACAAGGTATTAACATTACGAGCATGGCCATGATCTTCCAGAATGCTCACCGCCGGCTAGCGCTACCATCGCTACCTACTTGCGTAGGTACAGGCAATTGGCGACATTCACCAAGTGCTTAGCAGGCACTGTCTATCTAGTGCTGACTTATGTATATCCTTCCCATCGATGATACCTGTTCCAGCCTCTTCGACGTAGGTTGAAAGAGGGGTAGGATGCTATATTGTGGCGCGCCGACGGATGACTACTTTAGGTGGTTCCAGCGAAATATGCTGTAAAGTGCAGGCGATGAAAATACTCATATCGTCATGAGTCAATATTTTTGTCTCATGTTGCGCTATCATCAAGGCCTAGCTCCTCCGAAGCAGACAGACTGGGGGTCTGCGCAGCTTGAGCGAAAGGAACAACCTCACGTGGGACCTCCAATCTACTAACCTCTATCCAGAAGGTCGCACAACACCGCACCTGCATCGCGTAGCAGCTGTCTGGAGGTCGATGTGCGGGCACACTCCTCGCAATGATTGAGGCTTTGTGATATGTAACCTTCGCAACTTTTCGTATACCGGCCCTATCATGGAGAAACACTTTGTGCCCTCATCAGCGGCCATGGCACAGCTGCACGGCCGAAGGCACGACTACACGTTCCTTGTTGCGGGACTGCTGATTATGATGATCGTATGGCAGCAACAAGGAATTCCACTATCCTGGCCATCAACCTCCAAGATTGCACACGACACACCTTTCGATTGGAACACCGCACCAACAAGCAAGTCCCTAGAGTATGCACCATGCTACATCGACAAAGGAGACTTTCAATGCGCCCGACTGGAAATGCCAATGGACTACTGGAATGGCACCACCAACGCCACAATCAGTCTCGCAGTGATTCGTAAGCCGGCCAAAGTTCCGATCACTGATTCAAGATATGGTGGAGCTGTGCTCACCAATCCCGGTGGGCCAGGTGGCTCCGGTGTCAATTTAGTTGTGCGTTCTGGACAGCAGATCCAAGACACGATCGACTCAGAGGACGGAAAGTATCTCGACCTGATCAGCTTTGATCCGAGAGGTGTGGCTGCATCGACGCCTACGATGAGTTGCTTCAGTGATGACCATATGGGCCAAGCGTGGAGTATGAGGCAAATGGAGGAGGGTGTTCTGAAGTCTTCGGATGCTGCACTTGGACGACTGTGGGCGATGGCATCGGCTTACGGTGGGAGCTGTTCGTTGCCGTTGCCGGAAGGTGAGGCTGATATCAAGGAGTATATGAGCACGTCTTCTGTGGCTACGGATATGCTGAGTTTAATTGAGGCGCATGGTGGGTGGCGAGAGCGTGAAGCGAAGAGACTCTTTGCAGGTGGATGCCCACGACGAGCTGCGCAGACAGACGCGCCTCATGACCTGAAGTACAGGCCGGGAAAAGAGAAGATCCAATACTGGGGCTTTTCTTACGGATCGTATCTCGGCATGACATACGCAGCGATGTATCCAGATCGCATCGACAGACTCATCGTCGATGGAGTAGTCGATGCATACGACTACCGCAAAGTCCTCTGGTACGACAACCTTTTCGACACCGAAGCCGATATGAACCAGCTCTTCTACCACTGCGCGCGAGTGGGGTACCCAGCATGTGCTCTCGCCAACAAATACGGCAAAACCGCTCCTGCAGACGTCAAGCAACGCATCCACGACATTACCGAAAGCCTCTACCACAACCCTTTACCCGTAATCGGCCCCTATCCAGATGTGACCACATACAGCGACATCTATGACTTTATCTTCCGAGCATTATACAGTCCCATCACCGGCTTTCCACAAGTCGCAGACATATTAGCAGACATTGAGGTTAGCAACGGAACCCGCTTTGCCAAGCTGCTCAAACCTCAACATGACTTCTCCTGCCCCGTTCCCAGCGAGCCCAGAACCGCTCCAAACTACGGCGCCCAGATGGCCATAGCCTGCAGCGACGGTGACGATCAAAGCTACGTAACCCGCTCCGACTTCGAAAAGTACTGGAAATCTCTCGTTGACCTTTCGCCCACGATCGGGGACATCTGGGCCATGATCCGTCTGAGCTGCATTCACTACTCAAAGCGCGCCAAGACGAGATTTGTACACGACTGGAAGGGCAACACGAGCTATCCGATCCTGTTCCTGGGAAATGAAGCGGATCCTGTGACGCCAGTGAGGAACTGCCATAAGATGGCGAAGGGGTTTGAGGGGGCGAGGGTGCTTACGCAGAAGAGTGCGGGGCATTGTACGTTCACTGCGTATAGTAGGTGTACGGAGAGGGTGGTGAGAGCGTACTTTTCAAGAGGAGACATGCCGGGAGTAAATGCGACTTGTGGAGTGGATGAGGTGCCGTTTGGGAATGGCGAAGGGGAGGTTGAGGTGCTGAGTGAGAAGGAGCGGAAGGCTAGGCAGAGGGTGAGGAACATTAACGATGCGGTACTGGAGCAGAGTCTGGGTATGCCGGCGCGACGAGCCTATCTTATCTAGATGCGAGGCCAACGAGGGTTGTCTTCAAAGCTCCTCAACAACGGAGAAGGAAATCCGTACGTCGAGATCTTCGACCATTCTCCTCCTCGGTAGCAGTTGAGCATGCCGGATACTGGAAGGCCAAAGGAAGCCGTGATACTAATGGTGCTCTGCAGGCGGCGAGTAGGTATGCTAAGATACAGCTTCATGAACGCTAAAAGGTCGCCCGGTACCTTGCATACACAAACCACTAATCATCCTGCCGCACGCTTTCATCAATCCCATGCGAGAGTTCCCGGCATCTATGACTTCTCCTTCATAGTTCGGAAACTCTTGAGCACACTCGCTCTCTCAGCTATATTTATCTTCTGTTCGCTAGAGGATAAGAAGTGCTCTGAGCTGAGAGTAGTTTCCTGATCAGTATCGTGCAGAAAGCCTGGGAGAATCACAGACGGACACCACATACATTGATGGAATCTTCTTGATGAGCTGGCGAGTGAGTCAGAAGACCTGGAAGGATTCATCTGGTCGGGTGGGCATTCTTCTAATCGTGAGGAACTGTGCAGTGTCTTGGGAATGATATGTGAGGTCGTAGTATGAGATACGCAGTAGGAAATTATGAGTGATTGCCCTGTCGATAAATGTCATGCCCTATACCTGATCTATGGGGTAAATCAGCGTGACGAAGAACTTTGAAATACAATCATGCCGGGTGTCGCTCTTGTGCTCGTGGGAAGCTGTTCAATGCCTCGGATATCACTTGTTGAACAACACGATGGAACGAGCACGTGCGATGTGAGAAGTGAGGAGTAAAAGAAATCATCAGCAAAGGAATTCATCTCATGTCTCTAGCTGCGTCGTCTCGACTTAAAGCCTTACTCTCTGACAGCACAACCGTATCTCGCTCCCTCAGCTCGTCTGACTCAAGATGAAGTACGATTCGCCTCATGCAAAGTCATCGTCTCATCTCATCTCATCCAATCACTGGCACAACCCACCTTCTGCAATACCCACCTCTTATGTTTCATCCCAAGCCATCCCTCTCAAAGCTCCTCAAGCATCTCATCATCACCATCTCTCAAATAATGCCCATCCCTCACCTCCCCCACCATAGCAAACTTCCTCTTCTCAGTCCACGTCATCTCCCCCAAATACCATGCGCCATACCCATATCCCTCGCCATCACTCGTAGCTTCTCACTCTCCTCGAACAGATCACCACGTGTAGACTTCTTCTCACCGCCGCGGAGGTAGTAGACCACGTCGGCGATGGCCATTTCGGCGTGGAGCCAGACGTCGTGGTCGTCGGTCTGCTTGAGGAAGTGGTGCAGGGCGATGTGGTAGAGCTCCGGGCCGAGGAGGTTGATGCTGAATTGGCCGATCGTGAGGGTCTCGTCGTGGTAGTTGGCGCCGTGGAGCATGACGGTGACGGCGGCGAGGCGGAAGGAGATGTATTCGACGTGGCCTTTCAGCCAGTCGATGTACTTTTGCGTCCAGTACTCGCGGCGGCTTATGGCGTCGTCTGCTTGCTCGAGTGCTGCTGCTGGGAAGTTGGCGATACGTTCTTCGCGCTTTTCGTCGAACTTTGGTGGTGCTTCGCTCCAGTCGAGGTCTTTGAGGGCGATGGCCGGGACGTCGTATGAAATGTCCTTCACCTTTGGTGGAGGTGGTGGTGCGGCGGCGGTCTTCTTCTGGATGATGGCCTTCTTTGGCCGGCTGTCGTTGGTCGTGGTGGTAATTGATGCAGTCTTCTTGGTGCGCTGCTTCTTGGTGACTGCGTAGTCGGTGTCGTCTTCGTCTTCGACTCGCTTCCTTTTCTGGAGGCTTGGCAGGGAGGCGTATGGTATGCTGCCAGTCGTGATCTCTGCACGGCGCGGTGCCTCGACTGGAGCGGCGCTGCTTGGAGGAGTGGGTGCCACGTATGGCGGTGTGGTTGGTGGTGGTTGCTCGAGAGCACGCTCGCGCTGCTGCTCAAGAGCGTTGGCCAAAATCTCCCCTGCTGTGAAGAGGCAGGCAACGGCGGCGTCAATGCCGTTGCCGGCGAGGAAAGCTTGCATGTGACGAGTGAACGCCGCAGCGCCGCTTTCGGCCATGCTATCGTAGGCCGAGTCAACGCCTGGGGTGGCGACAGAGGAGGAAGATGCCATGGAGGCCGGTGGAGTGGTGGTGTTGGTGGTGCTTGAGGCGCCAGCGCCTTTGCTTGGTGTCGTGGGAGCCATTGTGGCTCTTGGTCGTGCTGTGGTGGTGGGTGGTGCGCCGGCGCAGAGAGGTACAAAAAGTCTTTGAAAGGGGAGGTAAATTGCACGAAGCGTCAAGAAGATAAGCCTGTGATGTGTGGTGAGTGAAGGAAAAGTGAGAAGGAAAGCGAAGGAAATGGATGTACTTATGCTATGAGAGCCTCTATTGTTACTTCTACTATTGTGAGACTCCTTGTAGTCGTAGCCATTGTGGAGGACTATAACAATTGTCAGAAGCAGAATCGAAAGCTCAATGGTTGCTATTGTATGGACCCACTTACCAGCCATAAGCCATTGTCGAGACCGATGGCAGCCATCTGCAATTGTGACCAGGACGTCGGTCCTATTGATCGAAGTGCTGTAGATTGTCCAGCCACTCCATTGCTCAGCGCGCCGACTTCCCCCAGCTATTGTTACCGTCCACGTTAGGGAGTGGGCGACCATCGAAGCTGCGGGCGACTGATGGTCAGCGAGCGTCTTGAACCTCACCTGAGGCGCGCTACGCTTTCGACGGCCGCAGTCCTCCCATATCACTGACGGCAGCGCTAACGACGTCGATGCCTGATATGCAGCTCGTATACTAAGCCGCAAAGATCTGAAATCTCCAATCCAGCGCGGCTCCAATTTCAAGCTGATGCACATCATCGAAAGTAACAAACAATCCACCATCCCTTCCGTCAATCCCTTCGAAGTTCGAGCCAGCTGCCTGAAGCGGTCTCCGGGTCCAAAAGCCAGCGCGCGAGTGCTTCGGGAGTATCGTCGTCATCAATGCTACTGATCATTACACAGTCCATGTTGGAACTACCTGATTCCCGTCTGAGCTACGAGTCGCGTGGTGGCCAAGCTGACGAGTTCAGCGAGGCTGCATCTGAGCCGCCACTAGCGGTCAAGGCAATGGACGGCGCGTTGTACGTTCTGTAGGCCTTTGTCGTCTTCGAACGCTGCTGGGCATCGCAATATCTTGTCCTCCACCTACTCTCACTGATTGCACACGACGACGTCGCCAGCGAGACGTCCTTGGAACAAAAGAAACTAGCAAACGCCTCGTAGGCTTTGCAATCAATGTCTGTTGTATTCGGCCACTTCCAGCCAGTATACTCAACTCCTCAATATTCTACCCATAGCCACACAATCTGCGCCTCGCTGATAGGGCACGCAGGCCGAAAAGTCCCCCTGAAACTCCATGATGCAAGAATGTCCACCCGTAATGCCGCGGTCCTTCGCCCGCTATTACTCCATACAATATGAAACCCCCCATCAGCCAGCATGCCTGATTCATGCCGCTTCCGTCCCTACTGTGAGTTCAGATGCCCTTGATAGCGACAGTGCGCTCGCTCTCCAACTTCTCCCGATTCCGCTCCTTCTCCTCCTTCTTGCAGTCTTCCAGACCAGTGCAGTTGTGGCTCTCCAACATGCGATGCTTGCCGCAGAAGTGACCTTGGCAGAAGCCGCAGTCGCCGAAGATGAGCTGGGCCTTCTCTTTGCAGTCCTTGGCGTTGCAGCGGATCTTCTTGGGTGCGCCGCCGCGGATGGGGAGGGCCATGTGGATGGTGGACTCGCCGATGATGTGGTAGGATGAAAGGGCTGATGATGGGGAGAGGTGCTTGCCGGCGTGGACCAGACGAAGGTCGCTCTCGGGCGTGTTGGTGCGCAGGGCGAGGAGGGCGCGAAGGGTGTGGACCGAGGTTGACTCGGGAATGGTGATGGGGAAGGCTGGGAATGGAGTCAGACGGGGTACGTAATCGTTGAGATTAAGGAACTCACTATCGCCTTGGATACTCTTGACGAAGATCTGCATGGTTGGCTCAGGCTCGGCAGACGAGGCGCGAGAGCAGAAGGAGCTGATGGAGGTGATGCTGTTGGAACGCATGGTGCCGGATGTGGTATGCGAAGGTGTGGTGAAGTGGTAAATGACACGAGAGTGGTGTTGGTGTTGTGGCGAGCGCGGAGATGACTCGAAGGCGGTAGTCAGGTGCTGATAAGGCTAGCAGATGCTGGGTCGTGTGAGGCGGTGGCTTTGGTTCGGGACGGTCTGGAAGCCGATGCTTGCGAATGGATGTGCGGTGCGAGAGTTAGTGGTGTTGTTTGTAGGAGAGGAAGTGGAAGAGAAGGGAGAAGGTATGATGTGTCAGGTAGAAGTGAACGCGCAGGCCGAGTAATTTGGCAGTCGTCTGGGATGATGGAAGCGTTGTTGCTGCTGCTCTGTTCCCCGGCGGCGCCTCGAGCGAGCATGCATCGTCACAAGCCGAGCCTCGCTGCGGCGGAAGTCTGGCCCTCGATCCGATTCGTGGTACAGACGGTCCCTGCATAAGACTTCGGCCTTCTCCCGCCCAGCATGAACCTTCACTTCACCTGGCTCATGACGTATAACCCACGGGTATGCCTTGCCCGGACACTGTTCGCCATGGCCTATGCTGAAGAATCGTGTCCAGAATTTTCAGTCACATCTTTTTACATCATGAAAGCTGTTCCCTCACGACTCATGCACGTCTCCATTTTGGAAAGACGCCAATGTCCAAGCACTGGACACGTGGCCAACGATATCAACCCTTGCCCGAACACCATCACCGCATGATCTGTCGTGCGCCATCTACGCGATCACGTCGGCCTTGTGTGCTTTGACGTGGCAGAATCGCGACATTACGGCGCGGTCAACGCATGCATGGATTGATAACCGCTCGGCTGTGTCAAAAGCATACCGGAAGAGAGAGAGCTACGCGTATCGTAGATAGTGCCCATGGAGCCGTGTTCCAATCGCTTATCGCGGTTGTACATTATCGCGATGCAACGGGATGCGAAAGCAGTGCATTGCACAGCTTCGTACGATTTAGAAGCAGCACATAATATACGCTTAGGACACAGGAATCGTTAATCAAAGCTTTGAGCAATCATCCTCCCGTTTCAACACAGTCAAAGCCATCATATGGCATCCACTTGAATTCATCCTCACCCCATCACTATCAACTCCAAAAGCCTTCGGCCATCCAAATATCGTCTTGGCATATGCAATATCCCTATGTCCCCAACACCCCCCCTCACACACCATCACACATCCCGTCGTTCATTCCCACCCTATATCGATGAAAGTGCAATACGAATATCTATACATCCCTATACCTCCTATTCCAGTGTCCGACTTTGAGCCTATGTAATTCATACTACTACCACGATCCTAATACGAAGTCAAAGGCTATTACAAAGTAGACGTGGGGAGAGAAAGAGCACGGCTGAAACACAAAAGTAAAAGTAAATGTACATGTCAGGTACATCTCATGCCACGTGCAGGGGACTAGAGAGAAACAACCTTGGAAGGCTGTATATAATTCCATCTACGTGACGTGGTGTGATGTGATGTGATGTGGTGTGGGGTAGGATGAGCGAAACTTGCTAAAAGCCTCGACAGGCCTCAAACATCAATTCAGCCTGTAATGTCCATTTCCTCGCTGGTTCTGTCGTATTTTCACAAATCATCCATCCATCGCTACTGTCGAAGTTTTCCTCAGGGGCTTTACTTCCAGCCCATCTCGCCATAACAGCCACAGGCCCACGGGTCCATCGCTAACCACGTATAAAGAGAAGAACCCATCAAGACGAATGCCCCTTCATCGAGAGCTGCCGTGAAAACGCAAGTTGTAGCACTTTTGTGAGCCAACATCCGCTATCACTTCACCTACCTCGGCCTCAGCTTCTCGAGCTGATGACGGACTGTCTGGTCCGCTTCCGAGGTGGGCTTCCATGCTCGCTTTCCTCTTCTCCTTCAAGAGTGACATCGCCCTTGGCACGCGCAGACCTTGTACGCTTAGCGACAGGGCTGGGCGATCTCTCTCCGTTGATACCTTCCGGTTCTGCTGATCCTATCTCCGATTCGGGTCGTGGTCCAGCGAAGAGTCGCCCGATAGCCTGCACTGCTCCCCAAGTACGATTCTTAATCGTGCTGTAGTAGCTTGTGTCTTCCTTGTCTTTGAGGCTTTCCGCCCGCGTGGTAGGCCGGTGGTTCACTTCCGATGATGACGATCTTTCGGGAATGTCTTGTTCGTCAGTAGTCACGCCAGCTTCTGCGTTCAATTCCTCAGGCTCTCCATCTTCTATCACGTCCACTTCGTCCACCTCCGCAGCTTCTTCATCATTGCCTTTGATGGCGCTGAAAAGTGCCAGATAGGGATCTGCGTCCTCTTCAGCACTCTGCTTGGCTATCTTCGACTCTACTGTGGCCTTCGTGTCGGGCAACGGCTCTTCAGGCTTGAGCTTTGCTACAGAGACTGCCTCCGGCTTGACTCCATTCGTCTGAGGCTGATACTGCACAATCTGTGGCTGCAGACTTGCTCCTGGAACTGCTTCGGCCATTCCACCACTCCGATTCCGCTCGTGCCTCACGGCATCATGAACGGGATCGAAGCGTCGCTTTGGGGAGGATTCTCTCCCATAAACATCTATTGCGATGGTCTTGTTTGGCACAACGTGTCCATTCGTCAGAGACGGTCTCACCAGTGGCGGCAACGGCTGCGGCATGGTGTTGATCATCGGCCGCATGACGGGCTTCACCAGTGATCCTTGATCGTCCAGCACGAAAGTCTGACCGTGTGGAAAGATGATGCGCTCCTTCAGCATCCACTGATCGACAGCATCATCGGGAGACCACTCTTGCGGGTCGGGCGGTAGTTGTCCTTCTCTCCTCGTAAGCTCCAGGTGTCGTCCTACATGCTCCATTCGATCATCCCAAGATCCATTCCCGGTGAACTGCTGGTCACAAAATAAGCAGCAGCTCTGTTGCGGAGGATGTCGAAGTGCCTTGTAGCATCGATTCGCGGCATCTTGAAGTGCTTGCATGCTCTCGTTATCCTTCCCAGCCTTGGGCAGACTCGAGGTCGCTTCAGTCCGGCTGGCAGCAGCGGGATGCATGCGTCTAACATGCTGGATGAACAGATCCTTCCTGTTGAAGTCATTGGGCTTGCGCTCTCCATTCGGACACAAATCGCACCTCCAAAACCCAAGACGCATGTGCTGTGTGTTGACATGTCGTTTCCATTCATTTTTCGAGCCAAAGGTAGAAGTGCAGCCATAGATTGTCAATGGACATGGGAACGAACGGTTGCTGGACGTTGAAGACAGAAGACCGCCACCATCCTTGGACAGACTGAGCGATGACCGCTTGGCAGCACTGTGGCGTTTCGGCACGGGACCTGGCGATATGGGAGTGCTTGGCGAGTCGATGGAGCTTCTCGACGACTGCGCTCTTCGTCTACGGATAATGGGCGCTTCATTGGTTTGCGGCGGTTGAGGCGGCATACCGGGCGGCATCGGCTGACGATATGGATTCCAAGCTGGCAGGTGGTGACCATTCTCTACAGGCGTCGGCAGCTGTCCATTTGACGCATAGTGCATGGGACTCTGGACGAGAGGTTCTTCCTTTCGCGGCGGCGGTGGAGGTGGATACTGATTATGATTCTGATGCTGATGCTGATGTTGATGCTGCTGCTGCTGCTGCTGCTGCCGAGGTTGTTGATTTGGCGAATCGTGTCTGTCGGCAATTCGTATGATGGTCAGCCTGTCACCGGCTCCAGGCGCGAACGGCGGCTTTTCCCCGCCACCGTAAGACCGGTAGGCGCCCCAGTGCACAGGAATGTGGTTGAAAGCGCTCGAGTCTGGCGATACGGGACCCGGCGCAGAGAGCGGTGCGATGTGCAGCGGTTTGCTGTGTGCAGGCCTTGCGGCGGATGTCGGTGCGACATGATTGTTTGTGACATGGTTGCTGTGATGTGGGTGTCAGAATAGCGGACGGCTGCAGTGTGCCGAAGAAGATCCCAGAAACTCACCATTCTCGCTGCGACGGCGACGGCGGCGGCGACGGAGCCTCGCGTCGACTGTCGGCTTCCTGTAGGCCCATCGCAACGGTATGCGACTTGGGTGGCAGCGCCGACAATGCCCAGAGGGCGGAGCGGGATGCTGATGGCTGTGGCCGCACACTGTACTCGGGATCAACACCAAGCAACAACAAGTGTATTTGACCGGGCGAGACTCGAATTGCTGCTGACGACGAGCTGGAGGTAAACGGCGCGGCACGGCTGCTCGAGCTGCTCCAGAAGCGGGGACTTTGCCACGGAAGGAGAATGCTCGGCTGCCTTGCACGCGATCGCCCCCGTTCATCACTCTTCAGCCTTGCGCCTTTTCGGTGCAATCCCTGTCTCTACAATAGTCAAATATTGTTGAGATATGTCCTTCGCCACGATATCTCTACACCAGCTTTCCTGTACCGATTTCCAGCTCGGGTAGACAGTATTCCATGCTATGCGGTTATGCACGCGCAGACTTCTGGCAGGTCTAGATTCGCGCGGCGGAGCTATTCTTTCGCTTACGCACATCCCGTCGCGAAGGCTGGCTCGGCTGAGAAGCTTGAAGCTTGCTGCATGACCACCGAAATCCTTACCTCCAGCTTTTCACTCTTCCCTAACACACCCATTGATACTTCACTGACTTCCACGTCACATTTCCGTTGGTGCTGACTGGACCATTTGAAGCGCCAAGATTTCTATGCCTTGCGACAGTACCGAGGCTGAAGCCTTCTGCGCCCGACGTTTATCCGGCGTATCGCCTGCGTACTCGTAGCCTTTACTGCGTCCGTGTCCTCGAGACGATGCGCTGCAGGCCTGCACCGTGGACGGCCTGCTCGTCTAGGTCTCTCACTGCAATCAGTCCTCCTCCTACAGCCTGCCGGCTGCCGTGGCTCGGCGCTTTAGCCGATGTCACTGCTGGAAACCGTCATGTCGCTCCGAAGCATGTTCATCCTGCCATCTCAATGAAGATACCACAGGCAGTCGATGGAACGAAAATACCATCCGCTTACAAGGCTCTGAGCAATGCGAATGAGAATGCTCGATTTGCAATATCCGACATTCTGGCTTTGTGTTATATTGAGAGCATACCAATGTCATGACAATGCTCAATGGAATGCTTCGAAGGATCGCTTCATCCGATACGCCCTTTGTGCATCTGAAGGGCAAGGTGATATGGTCAGCATCGGTCACGACCGTGCCCTCACCGGCCTCCCCGAGTTTTTCGTCATGTAGTCGATATCAGTAGCTGGACTGCCCTACGACACAGGATCTTTCTTTCCAAACTGATCCCCCAATCGTAGAGCTCTCATCGCTATGGATGCCCCTCTCATTTTCGGTATCGAGCTGAAATTCATTTGCGTCTACACGCCGGACACACTCACTAACACACAATGGCAGGATACTGTTTCCCCGGCTCATGCCATAAGCTACTTCCTCCATGACCAAGGCCTGAATGGTTTAGATACTGCCCCTTCCGAGGAATCAACGAAGTGGACCTTGAGTAATGACGATGGGAAACTCACAGACACCACGAGTAATCTCCTACCAGACACACACGTCGCAAAGTCGATCGAATTGGCATCACCCATATTCCGCTTCGACCATCCCAAATGCTTCATCCATATCCGCCAGGTGCTTGAAATGCTCGAGTGGGGGGAGACGAAATTTGACTGCCACTTCATCATCAACGAGACTTATGGTTCTCACGTCCACTTTGCCTGCGGACACATCAAAGTCCCTTTTGAAGTCGCTAAACGTATCTACCAGATGTTCCTCGCCCACCAATACAACACCGACTCTATCCACGCATATTCCCGCGTGTATGTGCCACAACGGACCCGCCGCGATCGCGTTAAACCCGCCCGGTGTATGCTCCTCTCTCTGCCTTCCTGCGCCACGCTTACCTTGTGGAAGGTGACGTAGATGATCAAGTGCTTGCTGCCCTGTTTGACTGGTTGTCCAAGGTCGAAGAGTGCGCGGACTACGGCTTACTCTACAGGTCCTTTGAATTGCACGTAGTCGGCGTTCATCTTGATTGTCATAATGCGGCTGTCAATTTTGACAACTCATATGTACACCGTGACAGAGCTTTTCACTATGCACGGAAGTCTACGAAGACCACGATCGAACTCCGACAGCATCTTGCGACCGGTCATATTGACGTGATTCAGCGGTACGTAAAGTTCGTAAATTACATGATCACTCACTGTGCGCAGGCATCCGAGGAAGGTTTCATTCAAACTCTGCTTGCTGCCATATGTCCAATGTACAATTTCGAAAAGCTTTGCACGGCAATTGATCTTCCGAAGGAGATCGTAGCGCTCTTACGCCTCGGTCAATTCCAAGAACCCGCCTCCAAATTCTCCGGACTCGCACCCACCAGGCCGTACAGCATCGAGGGCCTTCTCTCGCAGAACGACCGAGAGTATACCATGAACATAACAAAGACGCCAGAAATGTCAGCACCAAATGCAACGAGAAGTATCGCAGTGGATACTACGGTCTCAAACCTTTAGCCTACCGAATCTCCCTCAATCAAAGTACGATCCGTGACATTTTAATATCGGCCAACAACGCTGTCAAGCCTCATTCACATTTCGACGAAGCGGAGCCCACGCCCGACCGGATTTGTTGCGTGCTATTTGATCGTATGGCGAAAATTCTACAATGCGACTGATCGTGATCTGAGTACAGAAGAGAACGAGGACATCATCACGAGTATAATCACAGAGTGGAGTTGAGAACGACGGCACGGCTGGTCTGTCGAGTCGAATAGGGCGAGGGAGTAAAGGGGGTATATTGTCTGAATCACCATTCCTCCTACTACCAATATTCCAGCTCAAAGACAAGAGTAAAACGCCTCAATCCTGGATTCCGACGACTTGAGATTCGACCCGTCTTTCACAAGAAAAGAAATCGAATTCCCTCGCTCAATCCTCAAACCTGCACCTATCTCCCAATCCCTTCCAAATCAAGCCACAGAACTAATACATTCCATCCATTCATCTCACTGCACCACACCACCCGTTGCTCAAATAGAGCAACTCCTCAATCCTTCAACCCCAATCCCCTCCACCATCCCCTCCGCCTACCCTCATCGAAAAATGTAGCCGTGAAAGAACATCTGCCCCAAGAAAGCGATACACACATTCATTCATTCATAGCTTTCAGCTACTGCATAAACGCCATACACCTCGCTAATCCATTCATCCCGACACTTGCAATATAGCACATTTCCTCAGAGAAGCTTCCATGCGGGAAAATGCTGTCGTCCATCCCACTCATCACGCCTTCCAAATCAAGTCAATGCTTTCCTTTCAAGTCCTGCATTTAGTACCCTTCACTCCATGCGCCACCATACTAATACGCGCAGTACAGCAGACTCGACACAGTGGCCATCCTGGTATCGTACAGCCCTAAGACAACGCCGTTAGCACCGGCTTGCAATGCCAATTTTTGTGACTCTCCGGAAGGGGAAGGGCAGGAATATCAATGCTGCTAGTATTGCATCCCACCACTTCCGTATCCGGAGCCCACGTTGTCGTCCAGACTGCGGTATCCTCCGCGGCCTCTACCTCGCCCACCGCCACCACGATCGCCGCGACCGCGCCCACCGCGAAAGCCGTCGCCTCTGCCGCGCTGGTGTCCGCCACCTCGTCCGCCGCGTTGTGGCGAAGCGTGGTTGTTGCCGCCGTTCTGTCTGTTCTTCCAAGTGAAGCTGCCATCATTGCGTGGCTGATCGCCTCGCTGTTGGGTGCGTGGCGGCTGCTTGCCACTCGTGCGTGGTGCAGCACCTACAGGTGGGAAGTCTTCCTCACGAGGGTGCTTCCGAGCATTCTTAGCGTTCGGGAAGGATGCCTCGTAGTCGTCTTCATTGGGGTACTCTTCTTCAATGCGGAGCAGCACCTTCTCGCCCACAGTCGTTTCAAACTCATATGCTTGACTTTGCGGAACAGCCTGCCAATTGCGGATGTAGCTCGCCTCGATCGGCTTTGCTTGTCTTCTGGTCGCGAGTACCACACAAGGAGTCGGGTTTTCGGTGTAGATCTTGGCACCTGGGATAATAGGCTGTACACGAGCTGCCCAGACTCTATTCTCGTTCGCAGCAATTCCATCCACCTTCCAGGTCATCTTCGCTCCGATGCCGCCAACTTTATCCAGGATCGTCCGTGGCGCAGGTCGTGGAGTGATGAGAATGTTGTTGGCCAAGTGTCGTACTTCATGCTCCGGACAATTGGCCGGCAGCTTGACCAGACTCCTCAGCTTCTCGATGTCGTCTTGACCAATCAGGTATCCTGTGTAGAAGACCGAGCGCTTAATCCTGTATGGGCGAGTGCCTGGCGGAGCTGTGCCATCGAGAATAGCCTGGTTGTTGCTGTTGATCATCTTCTGCACTTCAGCGACTTCCGTGGTTGGATCCATGTTCGTCTCTTGCTCGCTGACTTGGATGACCTCGGCGACGAATGGCTGCCGGGGACCGCCATTATCCATGAGTGCCTTGTTGAGATCGAAGAAGAAGTCGCGAAAGCCTTTGACATGCTTGACTCGGTCTTCGTAGATTCGTAGTTCGTCGGCATCGTGGTATGTGAAGGCAATGTCCCGCAGTAGTGCCTGTTTGAAAAGCATCGTGCTGCCAAAGACTTCCCCGCTGGGACTAACGCTCGGCTTGAGGCAGACCATGTCAAACTCCAGACTCTTTGATGCTAGCATGCGACCGATCAACTCGCTGAAGCCATCCTCTTTCCTGCCCGTCAGCAGCACTGTCAGAGCATTCTCATCGCTCATGCTCAGTTGTACCAGCTCCACGATCTTCTCGTTCCAACAGCCTTCCCATGCTCGCTGCTCCTCGATCTCGAGTCCTTGGCCGGTTGCTGCGAGGATGTTCGGATTGTGCCACCAGCCGCCGTTGTGCAGGAACTCTTGCGCTTGGAGCTGTCCGCATGTGCCAGTGTTCCAAAGTTGCTTGTTTGGGAGAGGAGAAGAGAACACTGTGTCTTACATATCAGTCTCCGAGCGAGTCAATCACGATTGTCACGTGTTGTCATCCTACATGTGTTGTCGAAGTCGTAGACGTGGATGGCTTTGATCGTGTGGACTGCCGGCAGATTCTTATCTTGGCATGACCACCGTTTGAGGGCGGTGATGGTGTGGACTGACATCTTCGCCAACGGCCGACAGATGGATGATATGCGCGACAAAGTGCGATGGACAAGTCTACTGATCCATGTTGTGCTTGCGACAAGAGAGAAGTCGCATCTCATGCAGCTCGATTTGATGGAGGAAGCGCGATGACAGAGTCCCGAAGATTCACCGAGTGAAGTCCATGTCCACATACATGTATATGCTGTTCTTGCCCCTCTGCTTCCAACCTCATCAAGTGGGCCAAGGCATCAGATGGCTTTGCTCCTCCATCATTGGCGGAAGTCATTTGGGCTTCAACAATTACATCGGAGACAGACCGTGTCTTGTTCCCCCTCCCAGTCATGACCGCTCAAGATCGAGATCAAGTTCGCCCTCGATCCGGCGAGAGCCTTGCAACACCCTTCAAAGTCCAGGAGACAGACCTGGCAAATGTAGTATCGCCAGATTCGAATGACAAGATGTCCAGCATTGCCGGCCACCGCCCGTGCTGTGGCTTCCACGGAGTCAACAGCCGCACGTATGCTTGTTCCGTACCTGAAGCCTGATCGACCTTCTGTAAGCGTGACCGTGAATGTCACCCACTTGAAGCCTAAACCTCCTGCTGAGGCTGTAGAGGTACCGCAACCGACCAAGACAGATTGACTTGAGCAAAATCACCCAAATCACAGGTATCCGCCACCTTCCTCCGCATCGAGTACAAGCTATGGACATTCGGAGTCGTGGGCCAAAACGCAAAGAGAGAAGTAAGAAGAGCAAGGCATCAACGAGATATCGTCGAGCAAGCGAGACTGGATGCTGCCGCTGCGAAACGAAAAACTGTAAAGCTGTGCACTTCACCGACTTGACTCCACGTCACAGCCTTGTGCAGGCGGCCCAAACCTCCCAAGCGCCACAAACCAAGCGCCTCTTTCGCCCTTCTCGAACACTACACTTTCCGCCATACTTCAAGAATATAACCCCGATGGGATGACCCTTTACTCCAGCCTCTGTGAGAATTGGACGTGGATTGAGAACGTGGTCCGCGTGCTACACTGGCGGGCAGTAAGACCTCTTACCAAAGGTGTCTCCGCTTGGAAGGGTTGAGGTTGAAGGTGCATGGACTAGCGCGGGGACCTAGGCAACCTATCACAAAGCGCCGGCATTGTCTGCGCCGACGGCAGTGTACAATGAGGAACTGGATGTGGCCGCGAGAACAAGCAGAATGAAGCGCGTGCGAGCCTCCACTGCTGCATGAAGCGCACAACTCGGCCATACCTCAAATACGATACTGGAGCTGCTCGGGTCTCCCGGCCTACTACTTTACACATGACAGGCCGGCGCCATAAGCAAGCAGGAGCGTTCACCCGTACTGCTGCTTAGTGCCCGTAACAAACTGCCCACACCAGACTGCCCTGGCCTACAGCTCGGCCTCGAACTTTACCTTCACCTCCATCTTCAGCTAAATGACCGTTAGGCAAAGTGGCTTGTTCGTCTGCAGCTTTCCCTGCACGCACCACTCGATGGCTTATTTCGCACCTCGGTGCAAAGGAGACATGGCAATATAAGAACAGCACCAGCCTCTGCAGACCTTGACGTTGCTCATCTCTCAGCACCTTCAACATTGTGACCCTGCAAGCGACCACATTCACGTTACATACATACGACAAGCATCAACATGCCAGACAAGACCCCAATGACCAAGGGAGACAGCTCCCGCATCCAGTCGGCCGAGGTATGACTGAATGCTGCCTGCACTGCCAACCGCAGCTAACAAGCCCAAGGCAAAGTCCGGCAATGATCCCGGCTTCGCTGCTCGCGCTCAATCTGCGGGCGACAGGAACACCAACGCTGGCAACAGTGCTGGCTCCAATAACGCCAGCGGTGGGAACAAGAAATGATGAGGCTAAAGGTTCATTCACAACTCGTCAATGAGACGGTCAAGAACAGAGCTGGTGGATTTTCACTCAATACAATCTCTGTACCACACATAAGCTCAAATCAAATGTTTGACTAGCTTCTTCATCAAGGCCACACCAGCCGAGTTGTCTGCTCTCAAGACATCTTGGAAGCCATCATTGTCGATCAATTTGGTGATGTTACAGGCCACAAAGTCCATCACCAGATCCTGTAGCCTGGAGTGACCATCCTGCTCGACCCACGTACCATTGTAGCAGTACTCCAGAAGCCTGGCAATGTCCACCGTTCGCTCGTGATACAAAGTGAAGTTGACCAGAGTCTCGTGAAGTCCGCGTAGAGCGAGCTCCGGGAGGTGTTCGACGCCCCAGCTCGTTGCCAGCACGAAGAGCTTTGCGTGTCCTAGGAAGACGCAGGTGTAATCCTCGAGGTGACTTCTGTTTGCTCGCGCGCTAAGAGGTAGTGATGGGACCACGACCTCGAAATGACGCGCTTGGAACGCCGCCCACGTCTTCCCCTGCTTGCTCCCTTCGGGCTTTGATAGCTTGGCCGGTGCAGGATCAACTGGTAATGGAACCGAGTCGAGCATATCCCAGGCCGCGTGGGTGGTCTTTCTCCCTTTCTTCTTGGACTTCGAGCCAAATCCGAAACCCGGATCGAGCACAGGCTCGAGCCAAGATTCTGGAACCGGCTCGGTCTCATCAACAGTAGTAGGAGGCGTGACTTCAGCCTCGCTGTCCAGATCATCCTCGTGATCGGAGTAAATCTCCTTGATGATGGTGTGCTCCACTGGCGTGTAGTATCCGAGGTAGATGTATTCCAGAAAGTTCACCCAAGTGTCCTCTTCCAGATCGCTGAGCACGATGCGGACCTTGGTGGGAGGGCCCGTGATACCATCAATTCTCGCGTTCAGTGCCGAGGTGTGCTTTGAGATTAAGGCAGGGTGGACAAAGTAGGATTCATTGTTTGGACCTATGAGGAAGCGGATTGGTCTCGACTGAGTAACGCTGCCTTTGATTAGCATGCGAGTTGGACTAATTATGATTGATGTACCATTTGAACGAGTGTCGTAAATCCATTTTCGCGGATGAGATGTCAGCCTCTAGTGTGCTGCCGGAGTAGACGCTCATGATGTTGAGCAGTACGATGATTGATGCCCCGGACAAGCAGGTGTAGGTGAGGACAGTGAGGTGCAGCAAAGGAAATGTGCGTGGGGAGAGCTCATTGCTGCTACATAGTCGTGGGCTTCCTTACTTCGCTCGGCCATAGAATCATGTGCGAATTTTGACGTGCATAAAGTTACGCTAAAACTTCCTCAGGACAAAGTCTAAATCGTGAACTCTCCCATTCTGACTCTACAATCATCCCGCATCGACAATCGCAGCATCGTGCGTCAATCCGCGATAACCCTTTCGCCAACTCACCCCTACCCACGGTGACCGTTGCAAGAGTAGGCGTGATCCCGGTCGTAGAATCAAGCTTCCGAGCTGATCCATACCTCTTCTTCAAGACACACTCCTGGACTTCCTCATGTACATCCTCCGACAGCTTCGGGAATGCATCAATACTGATACGATCTAGGCGCTTTTAAGACCCATCAGGTGAGGGCGGCGGCAACCACTTCAGCCAAGCCGTTCCAGAGTACGCCTGTGGACGAATCTCCCAGGGTGGTGAACGAGATCAGGATTGCAAGCACAAGCGATTGCAGCGCATCAGCTACCGCCGCGCGGCCATGTTTATGTCGATATGCGCACTCGAACTGTGCTGCAACATTTCCGCAACGCTCATTATGCAGGGTGAACCGAATCAGAGCGTCGTGCAACTTTCGCAGCGCCAATATGCTGAGTCGATCAAGGCCGTATGGAAAGACGAAGTCTATTTATCCATCACGACGTCAATACAGCCGCACAACACCACAGTCCAAGCCTGTTACCACACCATGCTTGAATAATAGATTATGCCGACTTCCCCTGGAGAAGCGCAGGAGCTGGAGACGGTCTGACCGATTCTGGCTGCGCAGAATCTTCCCATATCATTGGCGTGATGCCAGTAGTAGTATCGTGCTTCCTCTTACGTCCGTACTGACCGTGTGTCAAGGACCTTGTGACATCACTCTTCATAGTGTCGATCATGTCCGATAGGATCTTCGAGTCGTCGAGCTTATAAGTACCGGTGGCCTCATTCCCTTCGCGGTCGTCATTCGGGAGAGCCCATTTGAGCCATGCTCGTCCTGAGGTCTCTTTGTGGCCCATGTTGATGTGGCTCTGTTTCATGTAGAGCTGACAGCAATAACATGGCGGCTTGCTGCACCCAATGTAACGATCACTTCCAACGAAAGCAAAGTCTTGTGTACTGAAGTGCTTTGCGACTGCTGCCTCGGCATGCACGAACGGCTTTTGCACCTTTGCCAGCGCCTCTCTGGTGCCGGAGGCTGTGCTCAGCACCCGTACTGCGTTATCCGTCTCTGGCCGCGGGAGCGAGCAGACCTGCTCGAGGAGTACTCGAATGTTCTGCTCAATGTTGAAGGCCGGGTAGTCGGAGATATTGCTGAGGCCGTGAATGGAGCATCTTTGTAAAATATCTCGGAAGTCAGGCGAGTGTCTCACCAGGAAATCGGCCGCTCTATACCAGGAACCGCATCTGCCGATCAGGTGTCGCAGGTCGCTCCATGAACTGTATACAGCCTGCTGATCAGCCAAGTCGTCCAGATCTTTGCAGGCCGCCATTTTACGGAAGCGGTACGCTTGGCTTGCAAATTCCTTGTGGTCATGTATAGTAAGAAGTGCCCGGAGGGCTTCATCGATACGACTATCTGTCCAGGATGGGTCAGTCCCAGTACGTTGAATTTAGAAGTTGATAGACTGACGCTTGGCGAGTTGCGACCGCATGCTTCCCACACAGCTGGAAAGTCGCTTGCGATAATTTTGTATCCTCTTTTTGCACCTCTCTATGATCAAAGTGAAAAAGGCGTCCCTCGTGAATGACATCTCTGCGATACCTGAATTATACAACAGTCTCAGGATCCGTTCGAGCAACTGGACCACATCGTCCGCCTGATGGTTGTTTACCGCTATCCATAGCACCGTCTCATCTTCCAAGGTGTGCTGTACGCCAATAGCCACAACATCTTCGCCCGCTCTGCCGCGCTGGCAAATATGACACAGATCATCTAAGAAACGATGCCACGTCGACACGGAACCAATCGTGCCAGGTCTATGTCGTGCGAAGCTGGTTGTGGAGCTGTTCTGCAGCAAAGAGATGACAGCGAGAAGCTGATAGAAATGCCGTTGATACGGAGCATCCTGTTGCATGTCGAGAGCTGGGCACAGATGAGGAGGAGACAATCGAGCAAAAGATACAGCGTCAATTGTACTGCAATCTTGCTCGAGCAGAGCTACACCAAGCAAGGCAGCTGCATGTCAAGTGCGCTGGCGCTGAACTTTATGGTCCCGCGGCTTTTACGCTATGCTCAAATGGTCACACGCCTTCCTACTGGCATCGTGGCGAGCTTCCTTCTTGCTTTTCCGCGTCCCTTTGAACGGCCTGCCATTGACTATGACTGTGACCTCGAAGAGCTGCTCGTCCAGCTGGACTGCATCCTTCACAACGACATGTACCTCGTGCCGCTGCGACCATTCCATAAGCTTCGTCATATAAGCACCTGGTATCATGAGTGTCTTGTTCGGAGTGTCTCGGCCTGTCGCACCCCCAGTAAATCTGCGCGCTTCAGTCCGTATCTCAGTCTGCTCAGAATCAGAATCCGGCGGGCTTAGTGGTCTTGATGGTCTGTTATTTTGCCAGTGATCGACAACAGGTGTCGACTTAGACGCACAGCTCCAGATCCGGTGCGCGATTTCCCGTTTCGTTTCCCCATCTCCTTTGTGGATTGCAGCGCCAATCTTGATCATCAATGACTCAATTGGTCCACCTGAGTGCTGATTGCCGTCAAGACCCGCAGCAGGAATTTTGATCTCGTTCACTCGTGCAAGGCATTGTGCATATGGGAAGTCTCGTAGTGCTGTACTCAATGCGGCCTGTCGTACAAGCGGATGCGTTAGCGTCGGTAAATTGTTCCAAGATGCGGCAGCTCATACATCAATAGCTCGGCCCTGCAAAGGCACCTTTGTGTCGCGAAGCACAATTTCGGCTAAGAGGCACCTGAGGTACAACTTGCCAAACCAATAGTAGCCGTCGATATGAGGATAACCATCAATCACAGTGCTTGACCTCATCTCACTTGGCTCTTCGAGGGTACTGAAGAAGCCTTCAGACTCCTCCAAAAAAGGAGGAGCATCGTAGGCTGCGTGCAGAGGTACCTCGCTGTCCATATTTGCACCTTCTCAATCGTGGGGTTGCGAGTTTCCACGGAGGATCTTTGATGCACGTTCAAACCACGACCACAGCACATATATAAGTTTTCTGGCGGCCGAGCCCTTTCGATTGACCGATGACGAGACGCGCTTCCATTGCTGCGCAGATCTACTAGACCATGGTCGACCTAGTGTTTGTTTGACCCAGAGGAATGCATCAATGAGATGAAGAAACTCACGATTGCCATACGCAAAGCCATTCCACGATCGTACACGAAGTAGTGATCCCGCACATCCGATGAGGTCAATCTGGATCGCGTTGCTGTCCTGCGATAGGATAACGATGATCTGCAGATAACAATGACGTCCAAAGTACAGGTAGATATGTCAGAGTGGCTTGAAATCATGGCCACGATGAATGTCGGCAAAGACCGAGGGTGATAGACTTTCTGAGCCCGTCTCTGCCGCGCAGGATGCAAATAGCTCTTCACAGGGAAGCGATCGTTGTTGCTTGGTGAATCCGGATTACAGCGTATGAGAGTCGGCGCTTTGTCCAGGTCTACGTGTGTGCGACAGGCCCTCCATGTTGCGTGCAGTAGCTTGAAGCTCTAGTGTGAACGACGATCTTCTGGCGTGGAGTCAAAGGTGCGCCGCGCCAATGGCAGGCTTGCCGTGCTGCATGGCATCTTGCAACCTGTTTCGACAACTTCGTTGTCGGCCAGAGTGACTTCGAAAGCATTGAGTCCGAGTGTGTTGGCAAGAGTGTGATGTCGTCTTGCATTGATGGAAGCATCGAGATCAAATGCTGACTCGGGATTGACGTAGTCGCATTCCCGCTGGCCCGCCCCAGTGAGTAGCAAAACTTCCAGAATCCCCCTAGCACGCTCCAAGGCCACTGTCAACTGCGGTTCAGAGGCGATGGATCTCGTCGGTCTCACAAGAGGAATGTCTCGAGAGGTGAGTCGGGCTCGTTCGAGCGATGCGAACATTGCTCAAAATCGCAGGAGAAAGCTCTGTATCTCAACAAGATACTCGATGACGTGAGAACGATTGCTGCCAGTGACCCAGAGTTGGGACTGTCTCTTAAGAATACCCGCACTCGTGATGACGAACGATTCGAGATGTTCGCCAAATACAAGGGACCAGACAAGAAGACGCTATCCTTCCTGACGGATTTGGAGGCCGGAAATGTGGGCTTCTGGAACTGGGTGTGGGGCGAGGTGCCCTTACTGTCGGGCAACAATGATCCGCTGGCACTTATGGTCAAGAGCTACATGTGCGCGGCTGCTGCTCGGAACGATGACGGATAGTCTCGTCCCGTGCGTCGCGTCGCTTGTGTCGTGTTCTTCAAGCTGCTTCAAACGTCACGCCACATGCGCACGCCCCGTGAAGTCTTTGCTGGCCGAACCAAGGCTAGCGGTTATTTCGACAAGGAGCCGCTCAGTTCCATCAAGAGGGCAATCAGCGATATGGAAGACAACGGGCGGCGATACCAACTTCTGAGCAGGGATCTTGGAGAGGGAGTCTGTCTGATGCTGGGCGCTGATCTTTCCGAATCGCAGTACGTTCTCCCGTGGCCACACAGAAGCACTAAACTCACTTGAAGCAGTTGGTACAAGCTGCTTCCGCTCAAAGATAGCCCGCGCCGCCAGTGGGCCCTTGATCGCGTTACAAAGGCAATGACGGCTCACTGGGCATGGGCTGAAGTGTGCAGTCGAATGTGGCGCCAGCTTGTTGAGGACAAATTATCGGAATTGTACTGATTGTGCAGCGGCGATGCGAAGGCACATGGTCTGGCTGACAGGCGGACTTCGATGAACGAACACGCATGTATTGTCGGCACTCCGTATTGCGTATCCCAGTTCACAGCTTCTCCGATCGTATCGTGCCTCTTGCAGAACCCTTGTCATGGTTATATCGAGTCGACCACATCTTCTTTCCCCAGAAATGAGAGGTCCAAACTTTTTGGCATTTTGAAGCCTGAGCTTGAAGTAGTCTGCCTTCCGTCATGTACTCCAGTCGAGCCGCAGGTCTGCACATCCGTTGCCTCTCTGAGCGGTTCGCGCTTCGCCGACTTCGACTTCCTCACTGGGGCGGCGTTCGTGTCCTCCTCAGCCCGTCTCTTGCCCTTCGCCCTGCCTCTACCCGCCGGAGGTACAGGAAGAGACGAGGGCGCACCGAACCTCACCAAGTACTCCGGATATTCCTCCTCGTAGGGCTCTCCAGGATCTTTCTTGTTGCCCTCACCAGAACGCCAAGCGTACCCTTCCAGTATCGGCTCCCCATGATAATTGATGGGCGCAAAGCCGAGAGGCATGTATTTGACCTTGACGGGAGGCAACTCGGTTGACGTGTCCTTCCTTTGCTGCTTGTATGTGACTCTCACAAGACGGCTACCTATGTCTTCGCCTCGAGACCCTGCCGTCATGAGGTCCCTGGCAACGAGAGCCGGTGTGAGTCGGCAGAGAAATTGCTTCGCGCGCTGCCGACCTTTCCATGCAAACATGCGGGCAGTGAAGTTTCGAAGCTTTTTGGCGTCGATATCCCTAAAGTCCCAAATCGTTGCTCGTAATGGTTCCAGAGTAGGTATGTCGGAAGTCTTGGGTTGAACATAAAGTCTGAGAACCTCCGCGCTAGGCCAGCTCACAGGCACATTGGCTGATATTGCTTTCGACACGTCCCCGACTTGTCCAATGAAAGCTTCTCGCTGACTCTTCCTCCAGCCGTCCAGCATGCCCTTCCGTATCTCGTCCTTGACATCTGCCCTTGCGATGCCGTGAAGCATCTTCGCAGCATTTGACTCTCTGGCTATCTTCAAAGCAGAGGGAAAGCCGCATTTTCAGATCCCATGGTCGTAGTCTCCACCTGACATCAGCGTTGCCAATACAATCATTGTGGCACTTAAGCCGACTTCGACGAGATCCTCTGCCTGTATCTTCTGGATGTAATCCTTTCCATTCTTGTATTCCCTCGGTCTGTAGACGCACTTCCCACCAAAGGCTAAGGCATCTCCATCGCTCGTATATATGCCATCGACGACCCCGGCTTTTTCAAGCGAAACGCATTCTGCCTCTGCTTCGCCTGGCGCGTCCCATCTTGGGATGCCCATAAGATCCAGGACTTGCTTGGCGAGGTCCACTACATGATCAAGACCAAATTCTTCCTCAGCATTCCTCTTGGGATCGCCCGGCGCCTTAGGGGGCACGTATGGTTTTGAGATCTTGGCAGTCCGTCGAGCTCTGTCCCGCTTGATGGGCGGTCGGCCAGGTCCATCGAAGACATACACAGCCTGTACGCCTTGGAGCATGAGGTTGCAGGCAGTCGTCATGAATGTCCGGCTCGGATGGTTCATACCGCCTTGCAAGATCAGCGAACTACTGCATCACGTTCTGTCTCACACTCACCGTGTTCAGCTGCCTTCCTGGTCGATTCACGCAACTTCCAGATTGTCACAGATGCATCCACTGCGATCCGGAGCGGACGACCTTTTGCTTCGACGCATTTCGCGCTCTCATCCGCGAGTGTTGTCGTCTGAGGACTGAGCACCTTCTCGACCTCTTCCCAGAGACCGTGAATGCCCATTGTGTATGTCGTGGCTGTCGTGGTACTCGTCAACGTGGAAGAAACGTCCTGCTCAGCTCACAGCTGGCAATATCCGGACAAACATAGCCTTACACATCGGTTGTTGATGAATGTCACGACAGACGCGCCTGTACGCGGAAGTCAAATACTGACATGGGTCATATCGCATCCGTTGCACCTGCTGGCTCTTCACAGCTGCTGGCTCTTCACAGCAGTGTCCATTTTCCATCCTCATGCCCAGCATACTCATGTGCTCAATGGCTAATGTACTGATGCCTTTTTCACGTGGAGATCGCCTGCAGATTGATTGAGGAGCATGATCATGGAGTGGTGAATACCAAGAGGCTCGCGGCCGATGTTTGTAGGGAACTGGTAACAACCAAGCAGACGTCTATTAGCGTGGTATTCTCGCGTAGCCAATCGAAGTGCTTAAAGAACTTCGTCGTCTAGTGTGGAGATATGTAGTGCGAGGAAAAGGTCTTGGACAACAACAACATCGCATACAGGACTTTCAGAGAGACCAACTCGACTCGACCGCCTCAGAGTGTGCTTTGAGATCAGTCAATGTTGATATGACGATCTCAAGTGCGCCATGAAGTGGTCCTCGGCACTATACGTATTCAAGCATGAGATCTGGAAGACGATTGGGAATAATGTGTCATCAGAACGCATATTTGCGTACCGACCTACTCGGCAACATCATAAGTTGATGTAACAGCACTGATGAAGTCTACATGCCCTGAAGCTGAGACCGCGAGCGCCTCCTTCACAATCGCGATCTCGATGTATGCGAGGCAGATCGATCCAATGGATGAGCATACCGTTGCATTTCTACAACAGCAGATTTCTCTTTCACTGTGACCACGACAGATCCTCTCAACATGCGCCTTCACTACGATCCTCCCTATAGGCGGGAGCAGTCACGGTCCTTTGGCCCGACTGCAATGTCGACCAACTCTTCAGTAACGCCATCTACAGAGTGAATACACTGAATAACGAATCAGGTAGCCACACCCACTGCATTGTCTTTTCCTCGACGTTGAGGAGAACTTGCTTCTATCGGTTCGGGGTATCTATATGAAGTCCAGCAATGGTATTCAAGGAACTCCACCTCTGTACACATCCCTGATGCTCAGTCAACATAAATCTTCCACCCATAGGGCTTCCCGAACCATCTCCTTGCCAGCTTCGCGCCAGATTCCGTCGGCTGGCTGAACGCCACCTGGTCTTTGCTCTCGATCTCCTTCACCTTGAGGTGCTCCTCGGCAAACTTGCGCTTGTGACGAGCTTCGCACGCATCGGTGTCTCCCTCAGTGGCCTCTTCTAGCCACTTTGCGCGAGATTTCACAGCATCAGGGTGATGTGCGTTGTAAGCAGAGACAGCAATGTCCAGCAGTGACTTTGCGATTCCTTGACCACGATGCGTCGATGATGTCCAGATTCTGGATATGCCCATTACTGCTGGAGACGTTGTGGGCGAAAGTTTGATGGGGTTTTGTTCTGCCTCGGCGAGTTCCTGGGCTGCGCACTGTTTTCGTGCTCTAAGAGCCGCCAATGCCGACTTCCCGGTAGTATTTGTGGTCGATCCAGGAAAGTGTTTCTTCGATATCTGAACATCAGGCCGCATCACTTCGAAAGCCTCCTCGATGTGTTCGGTGAGGCAGTAGCCAATGCACTTCCCTTCACGGACATACATGAACGCATCGAACTTGGGTTGCAGGCAGTTACTCACGCCGGCCTTCGTCGCCTCCTTTCCCCAGATTTCAACCTCAGGAATCGGCACAGCTCCCAGCTCTCTTTGCACAATCTCCAATGCAGCCTGAGCTTTTTTCTGCCGATGGTGCTTGTCAAAGCAATTGACGCGAAGTATAGCATCTCCGTCGCTCTTGACTTTCAGCTGCAGCGTCCGATCTGTCTGCGCGACAAAGTTCTTGCCCACATCGTAGCCTTCCGTATTCTGCTTGTGAAACTTGTCATGCAATCTCCGGTCCTCTATAGATGAGGCTGTGTACTCCATCCCACATTGCTTGCACTTCTTCTGCACTTCTTGGCCGAGCGACATTTGCATCTGCATCAAGGAACCAGCTTTTGCGGACGACTCGCATGCCGCCTTCTGGAGCTTCTTAGGACGCGCATTGTCGGTGATGGGATCCAATGCCTTTCGCTTTCCCAGCATAGAGAACGCGTTCTTGATCGGAATTTGAGGCGGAGTAGCTGCTATTCCAGGCTCATCGTCGCGTGTTTCCAACTTGATGTTCCTTTCCCAAGGGAATCCTGGTGGACTGCTGGGCGGAGTGTTACAGCGCGTCGGCTCATCTGAGAAGACGGCATCATCACGTAGCGGCGTGGAGGAAGGCGCTGTGGAGTCGGACTTGAGCGCAGTCGGCTTTGTCATCGTGGCAACATTGCTGAGGGCGCATGTACTGAAGTATTCGAAAAGTGTGTAAAGATGATGCGACGGAATGTTTGTGATTTCTAACGCGTCTCCGTCATCCAAACTCAATCGCGGTCCGCAGCTTCCGAGATGCAGCCGCTCGCGTAGATAAATTGACCCGCCTTCGTGCACCCCGCCTCGTGCTGCCGCAGAAACATCACTCCACCGTCACCCCGAACATCAAAGACACTTTTCCCGTCTTCTTCTTCCACAATGCCTCCCGGCCAATCTCCACGTTCCCCAACATCTTGGTGGTCTCGTGTCAAGGGCCAATTCAGACGAGCCTTCATCCCCAAATCTAATGGCTCCGGCTACACTGAAGACCGAGGGATCCATCTCGAGCCCGAGCATCCTCGCTTCAAGTTCACTTAATTCCATCGACTTTGCGCCTTTTGGGGAAGTGCTCGAGAATCCTGCAACCCATCCTGATCATGGAGAGACGAAGCTGAAGAACGTGATTGCGAATCAAGGAACTGCGACGAAATGGCTCGATGTAACGCATATGGAGAATTGGTACACGATGGCGCCGAGTAGGAAGCCGGCGAAGAGTGTTGTGAATATGTTTGTGTGCAAGTCGAGGAAGTTAGAAGACATGGAAGGGAGGAGAGTATTTCCGGTCAAGGTCTTGGAGAGGCATCCTTTCACGCCTCAGACGTTCATACCATTGGGAGTCAGTGCAGAGGACAACGCCACGAGATATTTGATCATTGTTGCTCCGACTCTGAAGTCGACTCAACGCGACCGAGACGATCGACAACAACCATACCCAGCTGAGCGGCCGAAGAGGGCAAGGTCTCTCAAAGATCGACTGCTTGGAGCCAGGCCGAACCCCTTCACGAACGATCATATACCTACCACGACACCGTCTCCGGCGGATTTGGGAAGAGAGAGAAGACCTAAGGGACCTGGTGAGCCCGACCTTCAGAACATCCGCGCCTTCATCGCAAGAGGCGACCAAGCTGTTACGTATGGCCCTGGAACCTGGCATGCACCAATGGTAGTCCTGGGCAACAAGGACATCGACTTTGTGGTTGTGCAGTATGCTAACGGTGTCGGCATTGAAGATTGTCAAGAGGTGGACGTGAGAGAAGATATTGCTGTGGATGTGAATGATTCAGGGGACAAGCAAGGTGCCAGCATTGAGTCTGAGCAATCTCTCTTTGCACACAACTCCTATGGCGTGGAGCAGGGCAAGACGAAATCGGAGAAGACGAAGTCGGAGGACGAGGCGAGTAAGCTTGGATACATGAGAGCGAAGCTTTGATTGATCACAATCGATCACGGGCCAATTCCTGTTCGCCATCACGATGCGCACCGCCTCGCCTCTCAATCTATGCAATGCGAACGTACAGCCAACGAGTCCATCAGCATGAGATCATCTGGTGATAACAGTGCAGCTCTCATGCGTTGCGTCAGACCATGCAACAACCGACGAACGACCTAGAAACCGAAAGCCAACGTCTCGTAGACATCATCGATTCATCTCAGGCTTCATCTCTATCCACTATCCACAACCCTCAGCTCGCCATATCCTCAGCGGCTCCCTTTGCATAGAACCCATGATTCAACCCCGGCAATGCCCACTGCTTATCCCTAGCACTCGCACCCCACACATACCTTCCATTCTTGGAGATATACCCACTACACACCCCCTCCTGGTATTCAGCGACAGTCCTCTAGAGTGCCTTGAGCACCGCCTCAACCCCACTGACCGTCACAGCCTGCAACTCGGTCTCCACCTCCGCGTACGTAATCTTCCCGTGATCGATCACAGCCGCCCAACGACCGTTGCGGTCTCCTGGAGCGGTCCAGCCAATCTGAGCGGCGAGCTTGGTTTCAAGATCCGAGGCGAAGATCACGAAGGTGTTGTCGTCCTCGGTCAGGCCGACGTTGACTTTTTGCCAGCCGGACATGACGTAGGCGTCGTTGGGGGCGATGATGAGGAGTTCGTCGACGCCTTTGGATTCTGGGTGTTGGATTAGTATGGGGAAGCGGTCGTCTGGTGGGTTTGGGATGACTCACTGAGGTCGTCGATGTGCTCGATGTACTTGGGGACGTGGTTACCGGAGCATGTTGGGGTGAAGGCACCTGTTGTGGTCTGTCATTGGTGTGCGTGTGAATGTCAGGTCTGAGTCACGGCATCATACCTGGAACGGAGACGAGGACGACCTTCTTGTTGGCGAACTCCTTGCTGGCGTCGTAGGTGACAGGGAAGCCGCAGACCTTGGTGTCGGCAGTGGTCCACGGGATGTACTTGAACTTGACTGTACACCTCATTAGAAAGGTGTCCATATCCTCGCTGTATGCCTTGCGCTGCCATACCGCCCTCAGGGAACTGCTCGCCCGCCTTGAGTCCAGACATCGTGGTCGTTAGTGGTAGTGTGTTGGAAGGATGTGGTGTGGTGATGGTCTCTGTAGGTGGAATCAATGCTGCTGAAAAGTGACACAGTCCAAAAGTGAAGACTCTACAAATGTAATGGTTTGTTGTGCGCCTTTTACAATGACGTTCAACTACTCAAAGTGGTGGGTGAGAGCGACCCGATGTTCTGCCAGGCTGTGCTTTCTCTTACGATTTCTACGCGTTTCGCAGCAACGGCCCACTTCGCGCGCTTGTGCTTCTTATCTTGCGGTGTCGGGCGATCTTGATAGGCATACGGCGGCGAGCAGTTCCTGAGCAGAATTCCGATGCGAGCTGACAGCCTGGTCGAAGCGAATCGACGCGTGGGATCGTCGAGGGTTGGACGCGTGGGCAGGAGAGCATTCCACGGCCCGGAAGACGAACATTAGGTATCTTCCAATGACATGGTCGCAGCAGGACACATTTCTCTGCGATTCGTCAACCAAACATCTCGTGGCAATTCTTCAGCTTCACGCTGTGCAGGAGTGCGTGAGCAATGCCCTGTGGAGAAAAGATATTTGCCGGGATCGCAACTTCAATCGAAAGAGCTAAATCGTGAGATTCGTATGCCCACCATGTCGAACGCTCCGTGTCTCATGTAGCCCATCAGGTGCCACCCCACTGACTACACAGCTCGACCGTCCACCGAGGCCTCAGCGTCGATAGAAACGCCCATCTCGGAGATCAGCGCTCGAGGCTCCGGTTAGGCAGCCGACATCAAGAGTTGTATGGTACCATGATCTACTACGGGCCATCGAGTTGCAACAAGCGGGAGAATACCTAGAAAGACAAGAACAAGGTGGAGGAGGAATACCAACGGTGAAGTCGAACGGCATACTTCAAGGTTCGGCCTTCTGCATGACGGATCTGATAAGCAGCCGCAACAAAAGCCGAGGCATCGGAATCAGGAGATGTCAATGTCAGATCATGAAACACCAGCTGCATGACGTCCTGTAGCGCCCGTCGTACGATGTGGTAGCGGAACGCCAGCGAGAGATGACTTTGCCCGCTTTCACTTCACTGCTCCCGCGCGCGTGCCCCGTCCGCGCTGGCGAAGGCCATATGCGAAGGCATAAGTTTTTAAATCTCTCCAATATCGATCTTGACACCTCGAGGACCAGTCAAAAGAGAACACTCAGAAGACTCTCTTCATCTGTTGCGAGAGAAGGGTGAAAGAAGTGTACGAACAGCGCGACAAGTCAAGGGCACTTTGGGTCTCTTTCTCCCCAATTCTTGGCCACACTACGGCATGAATGAGCTGATCACCCAGACCACGTCCTCCGGTTCCATAGATCATGGCGCCTTCATCTGCCCTCAGTCACGGCTAGGTCCAGTAGGAGAGTCCGCTCCCCTAACATGTGAGTCCGAACAACACAAGCATAACGTCTGCGAGCACCCTGTGATTGAGGAAGCGATCATCACTACAGCGTTGGATCCACATCACATTCACTACAGCGAAGGTCCTCCCCCCCCCCCCCCCCCCCCCCCCCACACCCGACAGTAGGCTCCATGCTACCACGCAAATCCCAAAGGTCTCGAGAGCTCCACGCAGATGGCGTAGCTAGTCCTAAATCTGAAGAGCACCGTTGCTGCTAAGCGCCACTTCTGAATCACTACACCATCCTCGAGAGTGCGAATATGTAATGCTGCGACGGAATTTCCAGTCAATATGGAGCCGCTCATGTCCAGCCACCTTCGTAGGTCGCGGAAGATTTGTATGGGCAGCGTGGAGGGTCGCGAAACCTCGGGAGGATGTCACCAGTGAATAGCCTTTCCCTAGCCCTTCACTGCAGCTCGGATTCTCATTTTCTTGATTCGTCGGCCAGAGGGGTCAGCACGTTCCCTCTGGTTCCTTTGCAGCCTTGCTGAAGGCTCTCATAGCGCCGATCCGAGTAGTATGGACTGAACAACGCCGTGAGGAGTAGGCATAGCCTGACACGCCTTTCCCCGAGCTTTCACATCAAATTTAAAAGACGATATTCCGATTTCTCAGCCAAGAGGCCTAACATGCTATGCCCGCAGCACCTCGAATCGTCTCGCAAGTTCACAGAACACCAAATGTGCTGCTTGAGACAATCACAATCGCTGGGAATTCAGGCAGAGTATGGCACACATCTCCCGCAGCGGTCAGCCAGATCTCGAGTTCCAGAATCTCGGATTTCCTTGGCGCGCCTTATAAGGAGATGTCTCTGATGCATCTCGAGTGGTTCCGGTGGTTCTGAGTATACCACATGAGCTACTCAAAAAGTCGCGATTAGTCAGGAGCATGGCATAGCACAAAGCGCTCTTTCCAGACTATTGCGGAATTGTTAAGGTCGAGATTTCTTGACTCTGGCGGCCAGCATTTTGACAAGTCTGGTTTTGATACATTCCCGGAAGTGCCGGAGACTCTGAGAACACGGGATGGGCAGCGCTGAGAGATGTAAAGTGTTGGGGAGTGGGCCATGGCACGACGCGCAGAAAAGTCGTTTCTCATGAGGATACACTAATCATTCACTTCGTCATGTAATACACTACTAATACAGTCCTAGTCCACCGACTCATTCACATCGCCCTCCGCACGAACCCTCTCCAGCGCCTCGCGCAGCTCTTCGTTCTCTGCGCCTGCCTGCTCCAAGCGCTGCCTAGCTCCTCTCCTATCAAGCAAGCGCGCCTCGCGCTCTGCCTTGAGCCTTCGCTCCAGCTCCTTAAGTCTGTGCGTCCATCGTTGCTCGCTGGGTTGTATTGATGGTGTTGGTACAGATATTTGCTGCCGCGGCGGAGCGCCTCCCTCAAGCTGTTCCACTGCAGAGGTCGAGTGATGCCGTAATAATGTGTTGACGATATGGCGTGCTGGGCTCCCAGAAGTAATGCCGCTGAAAGAACCACCGCTACTCTGCGTGCGAGCATGGTCAGGGTTTGTCTGATGATAATGGTTTAACAATTGTTGTGCCATGGCACTGGGGTGCTGGCGGTGAAACTTCAGTTCGGTTTTGAGGTTCTTAACCTCAGTTTTGAGCTTGTTAAGCTCCTCGGTGTTCTTGACACTTTTTGTGCTGGTGGTGCGGTTGATCTCAGGTCGTTGAGCGGCAGCAACCATGGCCTGTTGGGTCTCATCCACTGCGTGCTCCAGAAGGTCCATGCGACGAATGCGAATGTCCAAATTATGCTCCAAGGTTTGATAATCGCGCCACAAATCCTTCTCGATACTGCGGATACGAACCTTGAAGCTGCCGATGAGAGCTTCAATAGTTTTGACCGCCGAGATGACGTTCTTGTTGAAGGCCAGGAGGTTTTTGTTGATAACTTCAGCGCTGGGAAGCTCACCATTGACAAGACTGTAGTTCTGTGCCCAGTCGGAGCCGCAAAGAGTGGAAAGTCTGTTCCACAGTGCCAGAAGTAGGCTGTTGCGCTCATGCAACTGCTCTTGGTATTGCTGTTCAAGAGAGTCGGACTTGCGTTTGGTCTGTGTCAAGGAGGTCTCGAGTTCCAAGACTCGAGTCTCGTGCTGCGCAATGGTGCGCATTTGTTGCGCGGTCCCGCGAGACGACTTCTCGAATTGCTCCAGGTCGCGTTTGCGTGCAGTGCGTTCCTTATCGAGCAGGTCGGATAGTCGTCTCGATTCAAGACTCGTGTTCTCCAGCAGGCCATCGCGGTGGCGGAGGAGGCGGTCTTTGTCAGAAAGGTCCATCTTCACTTTCTCGAGATGGGAAAGAGTCGTTTCCAGCTCGCGTTGCAGCTTCTCGATGCTGCCGAGCATGCTCTGTTTGGTGCCGTTTGGCTCGCCGAGTATCTCCCGCAGCGACAGCTCAAGGTCATCCAGGCGTTGTTTGTAGCCGCCGGACTCGACCTCTTTGCCGGAAAGATCGCGACGAAGCTTCCTAACTTCATCCTTTGTCTTGCCATTTTCAGTGTTGAGATCGTCTAGGATCTTCTGGACTTCTTCTTTTGATCGATTCTCGAGGACATCGCGCTGTTGGCGTTCCTCGGTCATCTTTGTTTCGAGCGTGCGGAATTTCTCCTGCTCGTCCAGCACAGTCTGATGTGTTGCGCTAAGTGCGTTCTCAAGCTCGCCGATCTTGATCTTGTCGCCTTCTTGTTCCTCGCGCAAGAAGGTGACTTCGGAGTGCAAGCTCTCTTGAGCGACATCCAGTTTGCGGTTCTTCGAGATGAGCTCGTTGCACTTCTCTTCGCATTTCTGATTCTCATCTTCTGCCTCCGAAACTTGCTGTTCCAGGGTCTGTATCTGACGCAGATTATGCTGTTTCAGATCTTCCAGATTCATCACACTTTGTGTGATACTGCGGAGCTCTCCTTGGAGTCCTTTATAGTCATCGTTGGTTGATTGAAGCTTCGATTGAGTCTTTTGTAGCTTCGTGTATGCGTCGTCGAGCTTCTGTGTGAGCTCGGTTTTTTCCTCGTCGAGGGCGCGGATTTCCGCGAGTGCTTCTTCCTTCAGGTGAGCGTACTCTTGATCCTGCTCCTGGCAGGTGGTGATGGTGTCGTCCCGCTCTTTTTGGAGTGTTTGGATCTCTTGATGGCAGTCGGAAAGTTCATCCTCCATCTCCTTGAAGTCGCCTTCGAGGACGGAGACGTAATGCAAGTATGTCTTGTGTTGGCGGTCGAGTTCCTGGTACTTGAGGCGCAGTTCTGCGTGAACGTCCCTGAGCTCGCCTTCCTTCTTGTGCCAGGTGTCGCGTTCGGCGTCGGTGATGGCGGTGTGGTCGCTCACTCTGGACTGGCTGCGCTGGTGAGCACGAGAGATTGAGCGTTCGAAGATACTTTCTCCAGCCACTGAGCGTGCGCCGTTGGTTTGCTCAAGCTTGAGGTCTTCAATCATTTGTTGAAGTCGCTCGCGCTCACGGTTTCTCGACGTGAGCATGCTTGTCTGTGCTGCCAGGTCGCGTCTGAGCTCGACGTTGTCGTGCTTGAGTTCCGTGTTCTGTTGTTCCAGGTCTGCGGCGCGCTGTTTCAGATTCTGCAGAGCAGTTGCCTGCTCGTGCTCCTCCATGACATCGATGATGTCTTGCTCGGGATCACTTCGTGGTCGTGATGCTGATCGCGATCGTGATGAACGCCTTGCAGGGCTTCTTGGGCTCGCCCTTGTGGAGGCGTGTCTCCGTGGCACTGCGGCGACCTTGAGCCGAAGCGTGCTCAATTCGTTGCGGAGATCGTTTGCGATCTCTTCTGCCTGTTCTCGACGGGTGGTTTCTGTGTTGAGCAGTTGCTGCCACATATCTGGTGTCCCATTCGAGGCAGCTGAGTCTTGTCCACGCTTCTCGGCCATACTGCGCACGTGATCCGCCATCTTGCGTTTCTCGAACTCTTTGGTGGTGACCTCGTCGCGGAGGGTGGTGATGGTGTTCTCTGTACGGTCCAGTTGTTGGCGGAGGTATAGGATCTCCTCGTGCATGTTTGCCTGGAGAATGGGATCATCGTCATCGTTGTATTCGCGCGATGGACGAGAGGTCTCGGCATTGCGAAGGGCCTCTTCGAGTTTCTGACTTTGCTGTTCGAGGGTGCGGACCTTCCGGCGCATCGATTGCGTCTCTCGACGCTCGTGTGCCAGTTCCGTCTGCAGGGAGACGGTCTGGTTGATCAGATCCTCCACTCCATCTTGAGATCGTGTGCGTATCGCGTCCTCCAAGAACGTTATTTTCAGCTTGAGGTCGAAGTTTTCCTTCGTGAGTGTGTCGAGATGTTTCGTGTGCTCTTTGAGCGTAAGATGCCCGCTGGAGGACGCCGGTCGCGCAGTCATCTCTGCTTCGACGGGGAACGCAACGCTCGCGATCGAGAGTTGCGAGTCGTCAGGTCGACGCTCCATGATGAGCGAGATCGGCGGTGACTCGCGAATCTTTGGAAGACACGGCTGGTATTTGCGGTCGAGGTGGTGCCTCAAAGCGTCGCGCTGATACTACGTGCGAGACATTTTGAGTTTCCAATCCACCTACGTGCATGATTAGCGTCAGGAACATCCGAGCCGATCGGGACGGCTCGACGAGCCGAGTATCGATTGCAGACTGGGGAAGTTCGATGGACTTCGATGAGTTTGGGTACTTACCGTTTTTGTGTATGCTGTTGTAGAAGGAAGAAAGGACACGTCAAGAATGAGAAGGAAGTAGACACGACACGCGTCTTCCCAACGCGTTGCGTCATACCTCTCTCGCGCCCATCAGAATTTGATATACCGCCATCAACAGTTTCGATTCGGCGCGTCGTGCAATGGCTCATACTGCGCATCAACAACCCTCCACGCCACGACTGCGGCTCGGATTTCTCTCTGGTCAATCTTGGAGAGCGTAGATGTGCGACGCGCTCCTGACCATCACTTCCCAAATCTGGCCCAGATCGCAAAATGCAAGCCGCAAACCACCGGGACAGCGAATCTTCATCGATTTTTGCTCTACAAATCCGCGCAAAAGCTCTGAAATTCAGACTTTGGACAATCTGGAATCCGGTCTTGACAGCGTCATCCCGAGGCATATCAAGACTTTCTATGGTGCTGATTTGCCACCCGCGGTCGTTGATACTTGCAAAGCGACGACGCGCTCCACGACCGGTGTCCATTTTTTACATTTCCTACATGTATTTGACATGTGACAGCCGCGAAGCCGCTGGAACTGTCATCTTGGAACGGTGTAGATCTGATCTTGCATGCAATACCTCAAGGACTGACAGCCTTGACAGCTCCACAAGGCTCCCCAACGATGCAATCCCCAGCCAGGACGAGATCGTCCATGCAGCTAATGTGCCAGCCGCAGTGGTCAGTACCTAATCAGCGACGGCGCACTTCCACTCGATTAGACGTGCAACTTTCTCAGCTCCAGACAAGACTGGCATGTGACGGCCGTGAAACTTGTGGGATGAAGATTCTGGGGTAGGTCGGAGGGACCCCTGGACAATGCCATATCCAGCGGCTATGGGATTACCATGCTACGGGTGCGTAAGGTACAGTGTTGTTGCTTTGGAGGTGATGATGCGCTCCCTCACTTGGCCGGCGAACTTTTCCAACCTCAGTGAGGGTTGACATACACCATGAGAAACCTTTAGAACTGATATACACGGACAACCGAGACACGGTGCCGGACAATGTTATTTCAAGTCAAATGAGCTCTTCCATGTTGCTCTCGTCAACCCTGCCAATGCCCAAGCCGGAGTCGATGAAGCACTAGAGGCAACGACGCACAGCGTCGATCCTTGTACCAGGCCTCTCAAATCTCAGGTGCATTGTACACATGCCAGCTCCAAGCCTTTTCGGGGTTGGCGAACTCGGGTGATCATGACTCAGGACGAGTCCAGAGATCTAGACCGTGAGATTCTGGACATGCCTGGAGTCGGTGACCCGCTGCGCTCCACATAATACCAGAATGCAACGTCTGTCCATGGAGCTGACTCACAACTCTGGCTCACTAGCGATGGGCATGTGGCCCCCGACCCTTCAATTTCTATGCCAGGTCCCTCGAATGTACGTTGGTGATAGACACAGGCCAGCTAGAAATTCTCTGTGCGGTTGCTTAGGTCGGAGCCTGTGTGCGAGCTGTCTGAGACTGACAAATTGGTCATGTCAGGATCCGATGCAAACTCAATGCTCTCCCACGCTACAACAAGATCGTCTATACTCCCGCATCGCAGCTCTCTCCTTGAATGTTGGATAGTCAACAGCACAATCTCCGAGATCCTATGCCAAATTTTCTCGGCTTGAGTCCACGGGACGCTTCCAAGTCGCATCGCGTACCACTTTCGGGTCGAGCAATCGCCGTCGAATCTTGTGTTCTAAACTTCTGGTTATGAATATCCGGATGACCTGGCAGTGGCGGCGCTTGACGGAGTCCCGCTGCAGCGAGGCTGTCTGTGCTGCTGAAAAGTATATCTTGCTTCTCGATGGCGGAAAGGTGGCCACGTGCTCTTCAAGCCTGGTGCTGTATTTTCTGGCTCTGCCTGAGTCCACATCCAGAAGCTTTGTGACCGGGACCTGGATGTAACGGCAATCGCGGCGCTTCACAATGTTCCACGTTGGAACGAGCCTTTCTCCGCGACTGGTCCGCAAGCTTCACTCACCAATTCTGTATATCCTCCAATGTTGTGCCGAGATGCTCAGCTTAGTTATCTTGGTTCAGCCCAATTCCATATGCAACAGCTTCGAGGGTAGAACCTGGACATATCGAAAATCGAAGGGCTCTATGAGCTTTCAGGCGCAACGAGACTCTGTGATATTGGTACGCAAGTGTGGCCGATGAACGACGTGAGAGGAGTGACAATCTATTTCCGAATTCTTGAGGTAGTCTCTCGATTGAGAATGGAAGAGCTGTTCTTGAGCCGTAGGGCTCCTCGGGCTGAGGATCTGGGAGAGTCAGGAGTCGATGCACTCCAGGCACTTAGGCTATGATAAGGCTCTCTATGGTTGCGCGAACCTTGTTGCTCTTCGGCCGCGGAACATCCAGCCACGGATATCGCCAATCGTACCATGTATGTGAACCTATGAGATCGAGGCTTGAATATGCTAGGAAGTCATGCTCTCCCAGTGCAGCCGGGTCTTGAGTACCACAGCTCTGGGGTCCAAATCCTGGACACATCAAGAATCGATGCTCTTCGGCCACAAAGAGATCGCCCACAGGGCTTAGTCACAAGTCGATCGTTGGTGCTATAGTGTTGACGATGTAAGTCGCCCCCTTCGAGAGCCATGGACCAAGAAAACCAGCAAGATCCTGACGGACAGCATCAACGTCGATAGTTGTGATGGGCTCGACGTACCTTCGACGCTGTGAGTGGTATCGCAGCAATGCTCCACGTGCTCTCACTTCCGGAAGAATGGGCATGATATCATCTCGCCATCGTCGCGGATACGAGGCAGCCGAGCTCTTGTGCATGTACGGCAGTCTATGTCGTTCGTGGCACTTTTTCTTACTCTCGAATCTCCAGTCTCGATCGAGGCGGCCGAACCCAGGTCCAAAGCTCGGGCAATTCGAAGTCAGACAGTCTGCCCTGGACATACGATGTGTGATGGCGACGATGCCTTCTGGAACGATCACCAGCCAGGCGTGACGGCAATCGACTTCCAAAGTGACCATGCACTTGCCGGAACACTCCATGCGTGATCTATCATTTTGATCGAGGTAGCTGCTTCTCAATCGAAACAACTCTGGAGCTCTTACTCTTCAGCTGCAAGATCGTGCAACCCTTCCAGATTGTCACTCGAACGTGGTGAATGCGGCACGCTTGATGCACACTCAGGTCAAATTCACCAAGCTGAGTGATGCTCACGTAGATGAGACACTACAGCCCGGCCTTTGGACGATGTATTCGGAGGCAAGTTGATGTAGACAGCACAAGAATACATGAGGAAGTACGAAAGACGAAGTCAAGATGATCGGACGTCTCGGACAAGCACGCCATCGAGCTGCATCAGCACGAATCCCAGCACCTCACCAGCATCACCACATATCACGGGACCGATGGATAAGCACCTCAACACTCGATTATATCTCTCAAAATGCTATCAAAGTCATCTACAAAGCAGCTACTGAAACACAATGGTAAAATCCGTGGCCATCATCGGCGCTGGCGCTAGCGGTGCGTAGACAATCCTTCACTTCCACAAGCTTCACACTAACACCCGCACAGGCGCTGCCGCAGCCGCAGCTCTCAAAGCAGAAGACTACTTCGACACGATCAAAGTCTTCGAAAGACGGGAGACCGCTGGCGGGACCTGGATCTACGACGACGATCCTGGGGAACTGCCTCTCTTGCCCGGTCTCCTCCCACCAGAAGCAGACCAACCGCTGAAAGCACCAAAGCACCTTCCTGCAACGACTGAGCCAACAACGCAGAACCGATTCACCAAAACTCCAATCTATGCAGAATTGACGACCAACGTGCCAGATGTCGCCATGTCATTTACGGACATCTCGTTCCCGTATGGTCCATTCGTGCCCCATCATGTACCGAAGCAATACATCGAGAACTACTTCTCATGGCATGCAACGGACTCATTCCTGGTACTGAACACCACTCTGGAAGATCTCGTGAGGCTGCCGAAAGATCGATGGCGGCTGGTGTTGAGGAAGCATGATGCCAGTAGGAAGGTGGATGAGTGGTGGGAGGAAGACTTCGATGCTGTAATCCTTGCCAACGGCCATTATTCCGTCCCATTTATCCCGGAGGTTCCGGGCCTGGAAGCGTATCTACACAGATACCCTGGCAGGGTAGAGCATTCGAAGATTTACAGGACGCCGAAAGCGTACAGTGGTCAGCGGGTTGTGGTGATTGGGAACTCGGCCTCAGGATGTGATGTTGTGAGACAACTGCTGTTGAATCCTGAAGTGCGGCGACCGATCTACAACTCGCGGCGATCTCAAGGACGCTGTGATGGTAAGAAGCCGGAACCTGGCGTAGTCTGGCTCCCCGTCATCTCCGAGTTCAGATCGGACGGCAGTATCCTCTTCGCAGATGGCACTTTGCTCGACCATGTCGACAAGGTGATATACTGCACCGGATATAAGGCGTCATACCCTTTCTGGGACTCGTCTAAAAACGGCCGCCCGCTGTACGATTATGCTGCCGACCGTATCATCAACAACTACCAGCATACGTTCATCCGAGACTTCCCGACCTTGGCCTTCATCGGCTTCCCTAGAGTGTTGACGTTCAGATCGTTCGAGTACCAAGCCATAGCCGTTGCGCGATTGTGGTCAAATAGGAATACGAGGCCGTTGCCACAGATTGCTGATCAGAGATTGTGGGAGAAAGATCGTGCGCAGGTGACGAGGGCGGAGCGAAAGAGGTTCCATCAGATCGATTGGGACGATGGCGAGACGATGGACTGGTTCCGTTGGCTTTTCGAATTTGCCGGCCTCCCTCAACTTGAAGGGCATGGTCGATGCCCGCCGGTGCTTGATATCAGAACCAGGTGGGCAATTGAGCACATCAAGAAGTACCACGGTCAACGAGGTGCTGGGTGCAGTGAGGTCCAGGATTCCCGTGATGATGATGAGTGGGAAGTCGTCGAGCCTCATAGAGATAGTCTGTCGTTCCTATAGCCTGGCTGTGGGCTGCATACTCACGACAGTCTCTCCACTTCCAACATTGTCAGTCCAGCGCGGCCAGAATGAGCTTTAGACCTTCAACAAAGTCTGATCGCAAAGGGGCTAGAACCGGTGTCGGCCCAGGCGCAGGAAACTCATCTTTCTCCACCGGTGGCGGTGGCATGGTGAGTAACGCTTCCATAGTGGTAAAGATTTTGCCTTCAACGTCGTAGCAAGTGGTATGGCTGGGAGAACGACTCCACGATTCTTCCACGGACAAGTCATGTGCTGAGTCCACACGGTCGGACGCGTAGCTCTTTGATAGCCATGATCCATATTCGCCCTGGGCCATTGAATCGTGGCGATGTTCGTGGCGATTTTCATTGCCGCAGCAAGAGCTGTCGGTGCTGAGCTTTGAGCCCGAAATTTGGCGCGTAGCGAGAACAGAAGGCCTCGCGAACATGATCGGTGTTGGAGCATTGGTCAGAGGACGGTCTCGCAACCGGGCATGGCGTAAGACTATTTGGTCTGGTATTGGAGGAGGCGCTCGTGACGGTGGTGGTCCGCACTGTTCATCGGCGGGCTCTACCTTCAGCACTATCGTCTGGCGTCGTCGCATCGGTGAGCGCTTTGACGTCGGCGATGCAGGTGGAGATGGAGGCATTGGAAAGTCGAAGATCCGCGTGCCAAAATCTAACACCTCGGCGGGTATCATCGGCACGGGAGGGAGCTCGCTTTCCGTGATCCGTGGAGGCTCAGGTCCAGTATTTCTCCTAGGTCGTCGTCTGTATCGATCTTGCCGCGGTCGCCAGCAGTTGTCAATACCGATTCCTTCATGGCTTACCAGAGGAGCCATTGTACAAAGTCGGAGGGGGTGTGAAGATTGCCGGCACTACTACTCGTGAATATGCAGAGCTGATATGGAAACTTGGTGTCGGAAGTGCCGGTATGGTTGTCAAATCTGCATCACAGCGGGGGTCTTTGTATATGGGGTCGCGCGCGATAGACATGCCTCCTGACTTGTGCCTGGTTCCGCATTGTCCATGCCGCGAGAAGTTTGGTCCACCCTAAAGTTGGGATCAGCATGTGTATGGAGAGGTATTCCCCATGGTTCATGCCTACCGCGTGAAGTGCCACTGTAATGACAGCTCCGCACGGCGGTTAATGCATCCCGATTTAGGTCGCAGCAATGCCTTTCCGGACCGGGCTGGGCTGACATCAGATGGTAGTCTGAATACGTCCTTCGCACAGATATGGCGATTGTGCGTTTATCGACTTCCATACGATACTCGACTTTTAGCATCTCCAACTAAGCCCCAAATTTCTTCTCACAGACTGGTGAGCTTTGAGTGCGCTCTTACCATGGTACACACAACGGTGGGACGAATGGTCATCAATTTCTAGCGGTCGCAATGTCTCCCTGTCTCGCAATATCGATCAAGGCACCCGACACACTCCACATTTGCCGTGATCAACCTCCAGGACCAGAACGATATTCCGCATGTGCCGTGGTGGCGCCATTGTGGCACCACAGAGCATCAGCCAATGCGGCCGTCAGTCGTGGTGACACCGATGTCGCAAGAAAATTGATGTTGCAGCTGCCAGACAACAGACAAGTCGGGTGATGTCAGAGGACGCTGCGAGAAGCCGCTGCACATCGCCGTAGCAAGAGTGCAGAAGTTGCTGTTACCAAAGAAAAGAGATGAAGGTCCGAGGTTGAGGCAGGGCACGGCAGGGTCCACTTTTCTGGTGCCGATCAAGCCGGATCTCCCCGTCCGCTACCCGCATTCTTCTCGCGCAGACCTTCTCCCGAACATCATACACAGAACGGGACTGATGAACACTTCGAATCACCATCACGTTCCACCTTGCCCTCCAATCGAAAGCAGCCATCTTCTACACACTGAGGGTGCTCATCAGCTCCAGCGCGTCTCCCACTTCGCACATAATGCTCGAGCCGGCCCATTGCACAAGGCACTCGCAAGTCTGGGAACGTGGACGCTGTCCGGTAGCACGACACCGACGAGGGTGTATCACGACATGTTGACTATTGTATAAGATGAGACTCTCGTAACATAGTGGCCTTGGCGGTGACCGAGCGTCCAACGGCCTCGAATGCAAGGATCTCTGAGACATGCCGAGCACTTCTCCTGTCCGGATCCCTACCGCAGCAAGAGAATAAAAGGTGCGAAGAGTCCTTCATCCATTGAAGATATCTGCGACTAGTCTGCTGCGATCTGTCCGAAGTCAACTGCCTGCCAAAGATGTGGTCCTCGACAATCCTCGGTCTCTGCTTACTGGCCGCATCCATCACTGAGGCCGCACCATCTCTCGCGCCAGCCGTGAAGGCGGACTACGATGCCATCATCGTAGGCGGCGGCCCGTCTGGTCTGGCAGCAGCAAGTGGGCTCGGTCGTGTACGTCGCAATGTACTGCTGGTCGACTCTGGGGAATATCGCAACAATGCAACCCGACATGCACACGATATTATCGGCTACGACGGGGTTACACCGGCCTGGCTTCGCTTCTCAGCACGTCAACAGATCGGACACTACGATACCATTGCCTTGGTGAATGGCACTGTCACAGACATTCAGCCAGAACAGAGTGCTAACGGGACAACCCTCTTCACGGTTTCGATCACCTACCCGGAGAACAAGCCAGTGACTTTTACCACTCGCAAGATCGTCCTGGGCACTGGCATGAAAGATATCTTGCCCGAGACGCCCGGTATTGAGGAGAACTGGGGCAAAGGCATCTTCTGGTGTCCGTGGTGCGACGGAACAGAGCATGCAGACCAGGCACTGGGGATCTTGGCCGAGCTATCAAGTGCAGTCACGACTATAAGAGAGATTCTGACTTTAAACACGGACATTGTCCTCTTTGTCAACGGTACCGACACCCCAGAGTACCGCGCAGAAGCAGACCTTGCCCTTCCTGGATGGGAGCGATATCTGCAACTGCACGATGTGAAGCTCGAGAACCGAAGCATCTCTTCTGTGACTCGCCTGCGCGATGGCGCCACTCCTTTTGCAGACCCCAGTTTGCCGACAAATCCCGAGCACGACTTGTTCCAGGTCGACTTCACGGAGGGTGGCGAGTCGATTCTGCGGAATGCATTCCTTGCAGACTTTCCTTCCGAGCAAAAGGTACGAGACAATGATCCGCTGCATATCATCACCTCTTACTAATACAATCTTCTCAGTCAACCCTAGGCCAAGACGTCGGCGTCCAGCTTCTAGGCACTAAACTCTCCGCCAATAGCTCCAAAGGCCTGGCTACCAACATAGATGGCATTTACGCAATTGGTGACGCCAATTCCGATAACATTACCAACGTTCCCCACGCCTTCTTCACCGGCAAGCGAACTGCAGTGTATCTTCACGTGCAGCTGGAGCGCGAGAATTCGGGGGCACAGATTGGAGTGGTATCAACAAGCTCCCGGAAGCGCGAAGAGGAGAGCTTGCGATCGATCTGGGAGAGGGTGAATCACGAGGATGATATTACGTATGCTGGAGAGTTTGATCAGTAGGACTACTATTGATGCCCATCCACGTACCTTCCGACTACAGAGTCTTCAAGCATCTGAGGATTCCGCTATCAGTACAGCCACGGGTGATTATGTGGAAGCGAGCGCTTCGGCCGCTTGTACTCTTGCTACTTTGCTGCAGGCTAAGACATACCTTCGGACGTGTCAAGACTCTGTACATTCTCTCACAATCGTTGCCAGCGGCGCGAGCTGTGGGTCCGTGTCACTGCCAGTTGTGATATGTGAGTAGGCTATCAATGTGCGGAGATTATGATGCTTACCTACAGGGAGGGAAATCTTGGCCTAAAACTTGCTCCTGATCCTTTTTCACACTCGCGTAGATGTCCACCGGCGCCCTTTTCTCGCTGAGGGGACATCTCAGAAAGTTTTGGAAGACACTGAAACCACACACACACACACACACACACACACACACACACACACACTTCGCAAGAGCACTGAACCTACACATGGGTAACCACAGCTACCACAGATCATAGACCAGCTCTGCCGGATGTTCATCCAGTCATGCTTACGCCAGGGCAATGTGCCTGGTGCAATGCTCTAGACAAGTGGTGTCGCGTTCAGCTATGCGCCTTTAGCAACCTCCCCAGAGGTCTACCTGCTAAGGCCACTCCGAGTCAGCCGACCGCTGGCGACCTCCTGAGCAAGTACGCTTTTGCTACAGACGACGTTGTCTTCGGACCGGTAGGAGTTGAGCTCCAACTTGATATGTTGAACCAGGCGCACCTCACAGGGTTACAGCGAGCCACGAACAAGACCGATAATCGCGACCAGGTGGAGTGCGAGACGGAAGACGAGAGCTCTACAGGCGTGCTTACCTCTGATGGCTCCCCACGGAACAATGACAACTTCCCGCCTTTCCAGTTCGAAGACCGATGAGTGCTATCGCCATCCTCTTCACCTCGTCCGTCGCCACCGACAGCGGCGAGCGACACGACCATCTACATATCTCGTAGACATGGCCGCTCAAGGGATCGTGAGACGTCTCCAGCGCAGAAAGCAGAGTCAGTGACACGGACCGGCAACAAGCGCATTGTACCTGACAGGCGTCGCAAATCCACTCCACGACCGACCACTGCAGAAATTTCGTCTTCGTCAAGAGTGGCATTATTGCCGAAGGCTACCTTTGTTTTGAAGCTCATTCTACCCGACAGGAACGATAAGCCTGCTTTGTAGCAGACAGCCGGCCAAGCCTCGCCGGCACCGACGGTGAAGAAGATGTCTGAGGCTACCTTTGGTGTTTGGACCACAGTCACTTGCTGATCTGACCAAGGCTTACCTTTTCGCTGAGCAGCAACCCTATCATGAATCGTCTTGGGCTTGCCCTTGTTCCTTCATTTCTACCCACCTACAACATCGGAGTCAAAGCTTGCCTTCTCCCTCCTATTCGCAACGAACGTCTCGATCTTCAGGCTGCTGCCTCGATCCAGACATCGTACCTGCCTACCTACTTAAGCGTGATACCAAGAGTCAAGTTTTGCCTTCTCCCTCTTATTCGCACCTGCTTTCTCATCAGCCTTCCGCTCGACAGTGGGCGGGGATTCTGGAGAAGAGCTTTGACCTCGATGTCCCTCATCTCTTTCGACAAGGATTCCCGAACACAACGTGAAATGCGACCGGCGGACCTGAGCTTCTGGTTATAAAGGGAAGCAGGAAAGGAGGGCAAGAGCAGAGCGTAAGCAGGATGCCACTTGGAGGTCAGATGGACATCAGTCAACGCACCGTGGGCTTCGTCGAAGCCGAGAAAGACTGATAGGGACTTTGTCATAAGATGCTGCCGCCATTGACGCGACATATCGACTACCTCGGCTCTAGCTTACGCAAAGCGCTGGGTATCTCAACCGCGCGGCATACCCTAGTCTGAAATGGCATGTGCGCAGAGTTGTAGCATTTCTGCGCGCTGTTCCCCCACCAGAGCATTGTCAGCTTTCGCGGAAACTGCTGTGCTGCGTGATAGCTTTGATTTTTCAGTTCCTCGAAGGCGCTTTCAGGTGAGCGAAGGGATTGATGAGTACGTGTCGGTACTTGTCTTCTCCAAGACCAACCACTTGGGCTGGTGATGATGAAAAAAGCAAGACTCAGGAGACTCCAGTCACAGAACAAGGTCTGAGAAAGGAGGCCTGACGTCGGGAGGGTGATCCGAATACCGTTCAAGGATAGAAGGATACAAGAAGGAGGCAATCAATCGAGATAGGTAGGTAGGTAGGTAGGTAGGTCGAATGCTGTTCAAAGATACAGGATCTATGATGAGGGCTACCAAGGTCGAATGCCGGTTCAAAGATGCAAGATCTAAGAGGGGGGCCATCGAGGTAGGTAGGTCGATCGGGACACCACTGTCAGAAAATTGAGGTTCTGTGAGAGGATGACTGGCGGTCAATAGGCAGGATGGTCAGGACTCGCCCTGCTGTAGTCAAGGAGCCGGAGCTACAGGACTTCTCCACAAGGGGTACGGCGAGCCTGAGGGTAGGCGAGTGCACAAAGGTCACAATATACCAGCCAGACGAGCCTGTGAGATGTGATGTTTGAGGTCGAGAGTAAGAGCGCGCAAGAAGTTGCAAAATAACCTGGAATGTCCGATAAATCGCATGACTCGGTGCCCTATGTGTTTCAGCGAGACGCTAGCAGGGTCTGAAGTCACGTGTAGCCGTCATCCCTGCATTCTTCCTTCGCTCCTGCTTGAAACCTGACTTCCGAGACGATTCCTCGCTGCGGTTCGCAACAACTCACCTCAGAGAGCACGCCCGACTCCCTGCAGAGCCAGAATATCGCGGCAAGTGCAGCGAAGAACAGGCAAGCTTCTTATACCCTGACAGCGACCTCTCTTCGCATCTTGCGCGTACCACACCACCACCACCATCACTTGCAGCACCACCTTCACCAAGTCCTCCCTCGAGCGTCTTCACGACCACCACCGCCTCCTCCATCCAAGCACTTACTGCAAGACCTCCTTGTCTTGCTGCATTATCCGAGCGCTGCGCGCATCCCACTCCATAATCGCAGCCTTTCCAACTTCTGCTTCCAGCGCTCACCAGCACTGCACCCACCACACATCCTACGGCCAGAATCGCTGCACCACCCTTGATCGCTTCATCGCACACCAGCACCAGCACCAGCACCACTTCAGCCACAGCACAATCCCGCTCCTGCTCTCTACTACACACACACAAATCCTCCTCCACGTTCATCCTTGTACGTAGGAGCAGACAGACAAGCAATCAAGACAGACTTCTCGCGTTGAGGTAGTCACGTTCCCGGTACAGCATACTCTCACATTGTCAACCCCATATAACGCTCTCCACGATGGCCGAAACACCCACCGAGACCCCAGTCGCGACCCAGAAGCGCCCGCTCGAGGAGCCTTCTTCACCCTCTGGACCCAACGATCAGCCGGATGCCAAGCGTCCTGCCCTCGACAAGATCCTCAAGGAGGAAGTTGCCGACACCACTGAAGCATCCACCGAGCCAGTCTCGGAACCTGTCGCGAAGGAGGAAGATACCGAAGCTTCAGAGACCAAGGCACACACGGAGGATGACGTTGCTGTTAAGGTAGTGCCTGATGTCACGGACAAGCAAGGCGATACTGTCGTACCAGATGCACCGACAAATGGCGTGCAGGCTGAGAGCACAGGCCTGCCACCACAACAGGCTCTCGCAGCGGTCCCGACAAACGGCACAGGAGAAGATCGCCAGTCTTCGCAAGCGCCTATGCCATACCACCAACAGGACGAATCATCTTGGCTCCATGTGCGCGCCATCATCTCTAGCGCGGAGGCCGCCACTGTCATCGGCAAAGGAGGCGAGAACGTCACGCAGATCCGTCGCATGGCTGGTGCCAAATGCACCGTGAGCGAGTACACTCGTGGTGCAGTTGAGCGCATTCTTACTGTCAGCGGTCTTGTCGATGCCGTTGCCAAAGCATTTGGCCTCATCATCCGCACGCTCAACCAGGAGCCTCTTGACCAGCCCTCCACTCCACAGTCCAAGACGTACCCACTCCGCCTCCTCATCCCGCACATCCTTATCGGATCCATCATTGGCAAGCAGGGTGTGCGCATCCGCGAGATCCAAGAGGCATCGGGTGCACGTCTGAATGCATCAGAGTCGTGCCTTCCCCTTTCCACCGAGCGTTCGCTTGTCGTGCTCGGCGTTGCTGACGCCGTGCACATTGCGACTTATTACGTTGGCAGCACTCTGGTCGAGCAACTGACAGAACGTTTTGGCGGTCCTGCAGCTTCCAACTACGCCGGTAGACACGGTGGACCACAAGGTGTAGTCCCAGGCGGTATGCAGGTCGTGCCATACGTGCCACAGCATGCCGGCGGACAGATGGGCCATCCTGACTACAACCGCAACAAGCAGCATGCTCAACCTCAGCGCACACCAGCGCAGCCATACGGCGGGCAGCAGTACATGCAAGGACAGACTCCTTTGCCGCCACAGCAAGCTCCCATGGGCTATGGTGCTGGATCGCCACGTGCACCATACGTTGGGGCCGGTCCGCAACAACCTCAGCCGTATGGACATGCAGCACCACAAGCTCATGCAGGACCTCCACAACAGCCTATGCAAGGTATGGTTCCAGGTCAACCAATCACTCAGCAAATCTTCATCCCCAACGACATGGTCGGCGCAATCATTGGCAAGGGTGGTGCCAAGATTAATGAGATTCGTCAACTCAGCGGCAGTGTCATCAAAATCAACGAGCCTCAGGATAACAACAACGAGCGTTTGGTGACGATCACTGGAACGCAGGAATGCAACCAGATGGCGCTTTACATGCTATACTCGAGGTTGGGTGAGTCAAGCAAGAACTCCAACTCTGCCATGCCCCGATAGATGTGGAAAAGTTGTTTCACGACCCCTGTACGACTGTTGGCCCAGGCTGTCGTTACACACTCCAAAGGATCCTTTGGCGTTCGGGAAAGAGACACCGGGAGTTACTGACATGGTTTCATAGCGGAAATGCGCTCAACAGTTGGCAGCAGTGGTAAGGGATAAGCAAGAGAGCGGCGCATGAAATGGAAGGAAGGAGGGCTTGTAGTCCATTACGCCTTACTGTATCTGGATCCAAGTGACTAGCCAATGGATCTCACTCAATGCATCGATTTGGGGAAGCGCACGCTGGTGTTTTTTCCAGATCCGATCCGATCGGATCGCGAAAGAATGTTACCTGTTCGCCACCCACGTGCGGGATGCTGTTGCTGTCGCTGTTGCTGTTGCTGTTGCTGTTGCTGTTACGTTTGCGTCCGCGTTCGTATCCCTTGCCCATGCAGCATTCCACAGTACATAACAGCACAGCCCTAAGCTTTGTTCTTTTTCTTCTCTTTGTCTTGTTGACTTTCTTTCCCTTTTCGTTTGGTTTGGTTTTTCCTCCCCGGATGAGTGTGCGCAAACATCAGTTCGTTCGAGATTATCATCATCATCATTGACTCGTACGTGCGTGTGCGTGTACGTGCGTAAGTGAGTAAGTAAGTATTGAAGTAAGTCAGTAAGTAAGTATCTTAAGGTGAGACATGATGGAAGTTGGTGCAACTTTTTTTTTCTTCCGTGTTATTATTAGGTATTTAGACTATCGTAGTGAGATATGGATATGGATATGGATAAGGAGATGGAGATGGATATAGAGATGGATGGATATAGTGAAATTCGTGATTATGGAAGGGGGTTCTATAAAATGTCTTTGTTCTTTGTTCTTCGGTCAGTTTAAACGTTTATATTCTTCTTTTGGTATGAGGGAGTGGACGTGACGTGACGTGAGGGTCTGGTTGTCGGCTGGTTCCGGCTATGGGACTGGAGGGATAAGGGGGTGGTATACATGTAGGTGTATGTAGGGTTCTGTTTCCGTTTCCGTATGCGGAATAAAGAGGAAGACAAAGAGGACGACAGAGACAGAGATGAAGATCAAGATGTATAGACCGATTGTATGAGAGATGCGAGATGCGAGATGCGAGATGCGGGCCATGGGCTGCTTCTGTTTGCGTGGTGTAAATGTTTTATGATCTTTGTTGTTTTCAGATTCTTGAGGTCGTTCCTGCTGACCAACTGTTCTTGTCGTGGTTTGAGATTCTGCTCTACTCTGCTGTGCTCTGCTGTGCTCTGTGCTGGCCCGCTCGCTCGCTCCTTGGTATCTTGTTATTGGTCTGCTGAGGAACAGTTCAGTGTATTGTGAGCCTTCAGCACGAAGGACAAATAGAGACAAAGGATTACGACGAGACAAGACATACCTTGTTGGTCGTAGGCTTAGTACGGCTACGACTAAAACATACACCACAGTGTCATCTACCAACACTGCAACTCTGGATCCTATCGAAATACCCGTCTGGTTTCGCCGTCTCCCTACCCTCCCCCAAACTCAATCGACCCTCACAGCCTCTCCCGAACACCTCCCCATGGCCACAACTCTCGCGCCCCTAGGCCTCCCCGCTCTCGAACTACCTTCCCCCACCCCATCCTCAGCCGACGAAGCATCCTCGACTCACTCCCAGCATCAATCCCACACCGACCAATCCCTCGTCGGAGTCTCCAACCCCAACCCCTCACCATCCCGACTTCAACGCGGTCCCCGCACCCCCTCCCGTCCAAACCTCCGGATCTCGTTCAAGAATTTCACCTCCTTCGCGGCAGTCCTCGTCGGCGAAGAGGGAAGTAAGACGAAACCTCTAACGGCGTACCTCGTTCACAAAGAACTCCTAGCTGGGGCATCCCCCTTCTTCGCCGCTGCTCTGAATGGGACGTTCGCAGAAGGGTTGGAGCAAGTTGTGCGTCTGCCGGAGGAGAAGCCGGAGACGTGGGAGTGGTTTTTGCAGTGGCTGTATACGGGGACTTTGACGACGCAGCCGACGGGGAGTGAGGCGTTGGGTGCGTCGCAGCAACGCATCAGAAGTCATGGAGCTGGCGCGCAGGGAGTGGGGGTGTGTTATGATTTGCATCTCGATGGAGATTTGCGCAATCAGCAGGGGAGTCCGAAGTACTTTTTGCTTCTGGATTTGTATGCGTTGAGTGATCGGATGTTGACGACGCCGTTGTCGAATCACGTCCTGTCGACGATTGCGAGGTTGTCGGAACAAACGAATTCGGTTCCTACGCCGAGCGATACGTGGATTTTGTATGATTCGATTCGGGAGAGTGCGCCGTTGAGGCAGTTGGTGTTGGATCTTTTTGCGTATAAGAAGACGGATAAGTTGTTGGAGACACATAAGGATGAGTGGCATCCGAGGTTCTTGAGGGAGTTGGTTGTGAAGTGAGTCTTGTTAAATGCAGAGCAAAGGTGGAGGACGGTTGCTGACAAGTGCTGCAGGTTGAAAAGACCTGGCCCGGAAATGTTGGAGAGGCATTCGCTTGTGGCGTGGAGACCGAGGAGCTGGAGTACTTCGAAGGCTTGTGAGGGGTGCAAGGAGATTTTGAGGCCGAATGTGAGTGGGGACCGATGCTGTGCTTGTGAGAAGGTAAAGTCGTTCTGGGATGTGTGATTTTGTTCTCTGCTAATGGTACTACGATGCAGGCCTTCTGCTCGGAATGTCTTCGACGCCACGCTGGTGAAGGTTGGACACTACCCAACGACGTCAGCGGATGCAAGCCATGGGTAGGAAGAGGAATCTGTTTGAGATACCATGAGCACGGCGATGGTGAGGCGTGCGGATGATTTTCGTGTGGGAACGTTTTGCGTTGGTGGCTGAGACTCCAATTTGCGGCATGCATAGCGACGGGCGTTCGTCCGGGTTTATAGCGTACCATGTATCGTGCAATGGATCGCTCTTCTACCTCCTCGTGACTGCCCTTCTTAGCATCGGCCACACGCCGCCGTACTTTCTCAGATACGAGAAGTAGTAGACGGCGCCGAAGACAGCACCACCCATGTGTGCCGCATGACCGATCCTCGTTTGGCCTCGATCGAGGTAGTACGCATCGAGGCCGAAGTAGACGGCAGTCAGTGCGAATAGCGGGATCGGGATTGGGATGAACATGAAGGACATTGGCGCGAGTGGCATTAGACATGTGGCAGTCGCCGAAAGTCCCATCACCAGCCCACTTGCTCCAAGACTTCGTACCAGCGTCCTGGTCCTTTCACCTCCAGAACGACCCCAAACGGTTCGACCTTGTGGCGATTGTAAAGACTGCTGGTGGTAAAGTCCAGCTAAGGACCCAAAAATAGCGCTCCCGATGCCCGCGGCAAGAACGTGAAAGCCGCCCACGCCTGCCATGGCCATGAGACCGCCAAAGGTAAAGAGACCGAACATGTTGAAGGCGAAATGCCCCAGCTCGACATGGGAGAATGCGCAGGTCAGGAGTGTGTGATAGCGACCTGCCTTGATACTGTCGACGGAAAGCATGAAGTTGTCGGTGAGGAAATGGAGAAGCTTCATGTCTTTGGTAGCTTTGGCATATTGCCAGGTGGCGAAGACGGCGGAGTTGAGGCCGATGAGCGACCAGACGACTGTTCTGGCGGAGCGATAGGCCGAACCTGTAGGGCCGTAAGTTGCGTAGGACCGGAAAACATCGACGGCTGCGCGGCGGTGTGTTGATGTTGTTGCGCGGTATACGCATTGTGATGAGAAGAAGGGGTTGGGCTTGTGGGACATGGTCCTAAAGGTTCTTCTTGCTGTGGCATCTAACTGCGGAGGGAGATGTATGGAGGTGAGTTTCGGTATGCGGAGTGCTCGTAGCGTCGACATTGTGCTGTATCCTTCCAGAAGAAGAGGACGAAGAGGGTACGATTTTGCTGCGTCCTTGTTGCTCGCTTACCGGGTCCCCTGCAATGTTACACAGCAGTGTCGGCCAGAGCGACAATCACGAAGGGGATGTTTGACCACTATATGAGGATGACAATGCTCACTGTGAAGCGAACGTGAAAGATGATATGTGAATGTAGTGGAAGTAGAAAGACATGCCTCACAGTAGAGTGAGATTCTATGTAACCTTTGACGGACTGTGCCGCTCGGACCGGCATGTTGAGATCAGCATTCGCTTGTTTCGAAGTCGAGCTCTGGTGTACCTGTGCTCTGGTACTTCGCAGCAGACTAACCTCACCACTCACTGCGCCTCAGGCACAAGCTCATATTCCTCACCAACACTCACCAACAACTCTCAAAAGAGCCACAATCTCCTCGCCAGCTCTTGACCAGCCTTTTCCCGCAGTCACTATCACGCAGCCAGAGCATATCGCGCGCAACCCGCAGATACTGCTACAGGACCATCACTGAATATTGTGCACCAGACCACACAAGCACCATCCTCACATCACAGCCGCGCCCATATCGCGAGTCGCGTGCTCACGAAGAGTCTCCAAATCCTCCTCTACCACGACCGACATCGCGAACATCTATCTCATCCACCCGACTGCCGCGACTCGTCTGTAGCACATCCTCAGCTGAAGACACCACCACCACCGAAGCCTGTCCGCATCTTGGCTTGGAGAGTAGAACGCGCTCAGCACCCGCGAGTGCATTCTCCCTACCCCAGTCTACCCTTCTCACACATTCCACTACACAATGGCTGATGGGCTTGCAACCAAGCTCGAGTCAACCTCGCTAAACGACTCACAATCTGGTGACTGGAAGCAAGGCCTGAAAGCGCCGGTGAAAGATGGCAGGCAACAAACAGAAGATGTCACGGCGACAAAAGGCTTGGACTTTGAGGAGTTCTACCTGAAGAGAGAGCTATTGATGGGTATCTACGAAGCGGGGTTTGAGAAGCCCTCGCCCATCCAAGAAGAGACGATCCCGGTCGCGCTATCGGGTCGCGATGTTCTTGCGCGCGCAAAGAACGGAACTGGAAAGACTGCAGCTTTCGTTATCCCCACACTTGAGCGCATCAACCCAAAGTCAGACAAGATTCAGGCTCTACTTCTTGTCCCCACCAGAGAATTGGCTCTGCAGACGTCGCAAGTATGCAAGACCCTTGGAAAGCACCTCGGTGTCAATGTCATGGTCACCACGGGAGGGACTGGCCTTCGTGATGACATTGTACGTCTCAACGAGGCCGTACACATTGTTGTCGGAACACCCGGCCGTATTTTGGACTTGGCTGGAAAGGGTGTCGCCGATCTGTCGGAAGCCAAGACTTTCGTCATGGATGAAGCCGACAAGCTGCTATCGCCAGAATTCACAGTCACCATTGAGCAACTGCTCAAGTTCCACCCCAAAGACAGGCAGGTCATGTTGTTCTCTGCCACGTTCCCTGTCGTCGTCAAGGACTTCAAGGATAAGCACATGAACGATCCTCACGAGATCAATCTCATGGACGAACTCACCCTGCGAGGTATCACCCAGTACTACGCATTCGTCGATGAGAAGCAGAAGGTGCACTGTTTGAACACTCTATTTAGCAGACTGCAGATCAACCAGTCCATCATTTTCTGCAACAGCACCACAAGAGTGGAGTTGCTGGCCAAAAAGATCACAGAGCTTGGCTATTCTTGCTTCTACTCGCACGCGAAGATGCTGCAACAACACCGAAACCGCGTCTTCCACGACTTCCGCAATGGCGCCATGCGTAACCTTGTTTGCTCAGATCTGCTAACACGTGGTATTGACATCCAAGCTGTCAATGTTGTCATCAACTTCGACTTCCCCAAGAACGCCGAAACATACCTGCATCGCATCGGTCGTTCTGGGCGTTTCGGACATCTGGGTCTGGCTATCAACCTGATCAACTGGGACGATCGATTCAACCTATACCGTATCGAACAAGAGCTTGGCACTGAGATCCAGCCCATTCCCCAATCCATCGACAAGAAGCTGTACGTGTACGATGCACCAGAAAACATTCCTCGACCAATCAACACTGCGCCACAACAGAGGCAGCAACAACAGCAGCAACAGGCGGCGCAGGCTACTGGCAGGCAACAAGGAACAGGGTCTGACCTACAGAACCCTGCCAATCGCACTGGCGGTCACGGCCGTGGCAGAGGCGGAGGCTATGGCAGAGGCCGTGGCGGACCTCGCCATGATCAGAATGGCTATCAGGGCCAACAGAGACAGGGCGGCTACCAGCAGCGACCGACTCAGCAGATGGCGCCTGCTGGTCCACCCTCGGCTCAGGCTTAGGCCTTGAGTCTCGACTTGACCAATCTAGCGCGATCTGCAGGAGTATGCTTGGCGTTTTGGGTGGAGTTCACAAGAAAGGCAGGCAGGCAGGCAGGCAGGCTGCTGGCTGGCGAGCCAGCTGGAGTTTTGATGGGCATGACTGACGATACCCGGTTCTTATGCTCCGGCGTGTTAAACGTTTCCGATCGAGATGTGGTTCTACGGCCTGATGACCTGGCTGGTGTGCTACTGCATCGCTTTCCTTTCCTCGACTACTCTTTACCCGAAGTTTTATTGTGTACTGCGCCACAGCACGCGCGCGAAACCCCGGCACAATATCATCAACTCGACCTTCGACATATTGCAACAGACGAGAACTACAACAAACGACAATATCTTGTACTTTCATCGATCCTGCCGCCCCACAGGATCGGACATTGACGATTGCAACAACACCTTCTGCCTTTAGATGAAGCTGACCACGTTGTACCCATCGAGCGCTATTTTACTGGCTCACACGACTACGTTGATCACATCTTCTTCACTCATTCAGAAGGTGCACGATCAGTCTAGGCTACGACCATCTGAGAATCGCCTTTCACTTCAGGATCTCTACTGGAAAGAGCGACTTGCGTGTCAACAATCCAAATCGCTCGCTCCTTAAAGTAAGGGATGATGGAAGGATGGACTGCCTGGTAGAAAGAAATTATGAAACTTTTCTGAGGGTGACAGATTTGAGTGTCGACATTGGCGCACGTGGGATTCCTCGCGAAACCTGACCTACTGTCATATATCATGCTCAATGAAAACACGCATCCCTCCTCATCCTGTGCTACCTCAATCTCGTGTGTCAGATCAAGTAACCAACCTCATGCACAGTTCACACAGCGACAGCAATCATGTACCTTCGTCGATATTCCTCTTCGCGTATATTGACCTCGTCGATCTCTGGTTACGTCCCTCAAGATTTGAAGGCGACCCAGAACCAAGAACTAAATAAGCTTTAATCACTCTCCATGACCCATACCTACACCTACACCTACACCTATTGTTCTCGCATTACAACGCAGTATACTCCCACGAAAGGAAAAGGAGTAAAGATAACATTCGAATTGAGAGCGTAGGGCGTAGGGCGTAAGGCGTAGAGTAGCTAGGGTTCTTGGTTAGATAGGATAGTACGGTAGTATAGTACTAAAGATAAATTAGTAACCTCTACCACTTCAATAAATACCAAGTAACGTCCCGATCATTTTTTGACCTATTTGACTGTCTGCCCACCTGCCGTACCTAGTATAGTAGTAGTAAGTACGGATTATTAATATAAGGTATTACTTACTATTGTAATACGGAAAGCTAGCTAGCTAGTAGAGCTAACTATACTTAATATAATTGTTCCTCCCAATCGTGCGTCGAGCTCTACTATTGTAGTATATACGTGATAACACGACTTGCGAGCTACGTTACGGAGCTCCCTCCCTGTTGACGCGACGTATAGACTACGGCGTCGATCGTTTGGGTGAAAGGTCGTGAGCGGATGGTTCGGCGTCCGCGGGTGAAGTAGTCTTTCGAAGATTTCGTAGTGGCGGGCTGAGTGTGTGATGCAGTTGAGAGGGAAGGGGTGCCTCGTCGTTGGGGCTGCTGGTGGGTTTCTTCGAGATACATCGGCGAGGCGATCTTGTACCCACAGAGTCACGTACTTGCAAAAGCTCGTATCGTCTACAAGCGACTCCCAAATCCCAGGAACCAGGTTTCGCGCCTCGTATGCGCCTCTCCGCTTTGGTGTGACGAGGGCTTGTAGTAGATCAAAGACACGATCCGTAGCTACTGTGGACGCTCCTTTCGTAGTAGCTTCGGTGAGTGTACACGCACTTGACTTGTATCGTGTCAACAGGCCAGAATGTTCGGACGTAAAAGCCGCCGACGACAGCAGTACGCGATTGGCACTGGGTTTTTGTAAGCTTTATGCTCAGGACCGCTGACTGTGGACGCGTCACTCACGTGAGTCGAAGTAGGATATCCAGATAAAGCCGACCCCAACGCATAGAGATCTTTCGAGATGCTACTATAGCAGAATCTCGACCAGAGCAAGCTCGGTGGGACGATCGATGTGTGGAAAAGGCCGTGTGCCGGACGAACACTATGGTGTTGACACACTCTGCTGACAATGTACTAGCACACGTGGCCCAGCCCCGCTCAGGTAGAATCTGCAGTACAGTCTGAGTCAATGGTATAGAGAAGTGGTAAGGCGCACGCCCCTCTGAGTCGGGCGAGAGCCCAACTAATATCATAGTATTAAATACCAGACAACAGATAATAGATGGCCAGGCGATGCACCAAGATTCCCAGCGCAGACTGAAAGCCCGAGCACCTGCAATAGCCTGGACCATTTGGGAAATCGCAATTCCGAGTTACAAGGGAATTCGCGTTGCATGGGCAAGCTGCCTCTGCGTTAGAGCCTTCTCTGCCTTGCTGTCGGGTGAAAACGCTCACGCACCTTTTCATGACCTGCAAGAAAGGCCCGAAAGCCTAGCAATGCTGTGTATGCTGCAGATGAGACCTGGTTTCGTTCGTCGCAGCTGAAGTAAATGGCTTGAGCTTGCCTACCACCGCAAGCGTAAGCAGCAGATGTGAGAGAATGTAGTACCGCCCAGCAATCAGCAGCTAGGCTGTCGCGACATTCGAGCGCCAAAGACTACGACGCTCACTGTTACAAAGATGAGCTGAAGAGCGAAAGCAATGAAGAAGTCCTGCATTATGTGCGATGCGTCAACAAGGCAACTGACGTTGTTGGAGCCTCCCTTCATCGACGACTTGCGATCCACCAGTAGCACAGGCCGCACGATCAAAAAAAATATGTCGCTGTAGCGTTAGGCCCCACTGTGTCAAGGATCCGTTGCCAAAGCAATACAGAGCCATACAATGTGATGTAAACCTATACACTTCAGACCAGCGCGATACAAAGACAAGCAATATGGGAAAAAACGATGCGAGCCCACAGATGGGTCAGCGACACGCCCTAAATCCCTGAGCTGGCATTAGCTTCGGACGGAGCCCCGGACATACAGATGCGACAAAACTAAATTTCGTGCTTGTTGAGATATATTCCTGCGATAACTAACGCATTTTACACTTTAAGAAAAAGTTTTATATACGAAAACTATAGCCCTATATTGTAGCTATAAGATAGTAGATTTAGTTTTTCTTATATAATACTTCGTTCTAATATAATCTCTTAAACTAATATTTTTTTAGAATTTTTTTTATTATTTTCTAAAATATATCTCTAATATATCTCGAGAATTATAGAAAATCTAATTCTACAATTCTCTAAGTATAAGAATTCGGGGTGCGTAGATTTTATCTTAGCTGCGTAGGATCTATACCTACCCCGGATTTGATATAGTATAGATTATACGTAGCTAGTATGAATTCTACGCACCCCGAATTCTCATACTTGGTGGAAAGTAAGCTTCGAAATTTAGTTTTGTCGCATGTGTACATCTGGGGCTCCCTACTTCGTGCAAGCGCCCTTTGGCGGCCATCCTCAAAAAACCTAACGTTCCTGATAATGTTGTTGCAAATCTCCGTTGATGAGTGGCAGATGGCACAGAGGCAGGTTGCGCGAAATGTAAGCGGTCCTGGACATCACGACCATGCAGATGACCAAGGAGATAAAGCCAAAGACAGCACAGCGACCCATGCACACCGTGGCTGTGATCAATGCAGAGTGTCCTAATGTCACTTGGTAGTGCTGACGGGAAAAAATCATAGATCGACAATCGAGAATTCCGAGGCTGCGCTTCGCCAGACCGACTGCCAGATATAGCTCATGGGCCGTCTCGAAGATACATATCTTCCTTCGTGACGATGTCAGTGTCGCACAGACTGAGCACGTGCTTCACGCAGAAGCGCCTAAGAATGATGTAGCAACCTTCATTCAGGCTACGTGTTGTACTTGGGACGTCACTGTACGAGAGCAGAACCAATCTTTATCACACAGAACGCCCCCACAAGTTGCCCAGCCTTTTTAAGTGCCAACGCGGTCGACGAAATCCTCGCCGACTCTTGAGATGGGGTTTGGTTGACCTTCATGCGTGTTAAGATCGTTCTGGCGAGGGACCATCGCTGACAGATGAAGATAGAAAACTCTCGTGACTAGTCTAAGCGACCCCGCCGAGTGCGCCGGCCTCGATCCCTGTCTGACTGGAGCAGGCGAGACTCAACGCGAACCGATATTAGTACCTTAGAGCTCTGTAAGCACCTTCCGGGAATTCTATCGTTCTGACCTACGATGTACAGCCGGTTCTCCAACATGACGTCAACCGACCCCTCGATGACTGAAAACCGCACCGAAGTTGTGCAAAGCGCTGTCGATGGTCTCGAGGGAGAGCTCAATGCATCTTCACCACTGGATGCTGTCCTTGATAGCGCTATTCGTGACGACAATAAGGATCTAGTCCGCGCAATCGTGGGCGCGATGGAGGGCAGCTCTACTTTGGCCTCTAAACGACTAGCTATAATATTCGGAAAGCCCGAGCTATTGAGGATACTTCTTGAAATGGACCGCGAAATCGACGACAGTATCGTAGAAACAGCCCTCGAATGCAAGGACTACGAGAGCCTCAATACACTTCTAGACTTCGGATGGCGTATCGAAACGCGAATAGGACTGGATCTCTCACCACTCGAGTAAGCTGAGCATATCTGTGTCTGCTTCCGACGTCGCTGAAGTAATGCAGCTTCGCCGTCGATGATCTGGCGTTAATGCAGTGCCTAGTTCGACTAGGAGCCAACGTGAATGCTCGCTCTAGGCTCGACGAATCCTCGCTCTCAAGAGCAATTGTGAGCGGTAGTATGGAAGTCGTTCGATACCTGATCGACGAGGGGACCGATCTCCGGCATGGCAATCTCCTGCACTGTGCGGCAGAACGGTCCGATCAATTCGAAGGTGCAGACCTAGTTGAGGAGTTGGTGAAGAAAGGAGCCTCCGTGAATGCTTACCGCTTCCACAATCCGATAGCATTCCGATGGAGAGGACTATACACACTGCCGACCGCGTTACATATCGCGTCGGCGAACGGAAACGTTCTAGTTGCAGAGGCGTTGTTTAGACACGGTGCTGATCCACATCAGCCGATGCTTCAGGCCACCAAACTCACAAAGCCGTCTTCACTGGACATAGCACATCAAAACAACAACGCGGTTCTGGTCGACTTGTTCACAGGAAGATTGGCCCCGAGATGCGAGAAAGAAGCTTGACGAGTTTGCCGGCATCGTGGCCACAGAACCAGAGGACAAGGGTCGTCCGGCCGGCGTTCTAGGCTCGAAGTCGACTAGGCCGGCCACGAACGTGCCTGGGGCAAGGAATTGATTGTTGTGACGTGGCAATGATGCTCCGTGAATACAGAGTACGAAGACATTTGCCTTATGTGCGTGGCTCGAAGGTATCGGATGCTGTTCTGCGCGGATATCTGTAGCAGGTTGAGGCGCCTGCCAATAAGCATGTATGACCGGGCTGTCAATAGACATTCCATGCCAAAGCTCAGCGGCTCACTAACCAGAGCAGCAACGAGCGAAGACCATTATGGTGCTTTCGAACGGACTGGCGTGTGCCATGCTGCATCCCATGCATTAGCGCTGCTGAAATGTTGCCGATGTCCGCTGTCCAATGATGAAGCGTGTTCAGGCTGTGCATAAGGTTGGTATCGCTTCGTATCACTTTGTTTCGTTCTGCATTGTTTTGTATTGCACAGTTGTGTATCGCTCTGTATCACTGCAAATCGCCTCGAAGCGCGTTGTATTGCTTGTGCTTCACACCAATTTCATTCCATACCCGTTAATCGGACTGCATCTCTCCACTGTGCTAACACGATGCCCGGATATGCCTGGCTTTTGTCCGCTTTAGAAGAACAACGCCGTGCCTTTGCTCGAATTACTGCCTATCTGCCCTCACACTTGAACAAATTCAAGAAATGGGACAAACTTCTTCGAGATGGAGATGCATCGTCAAAGGCACAATCGAAAGCTGCCACATACAACAGAACACGCGCACGCGTCCTCTTGCTGGATGTGCTTAGTCACTTTGGCCTGGAGGTATGCGTACTGTTTGCACTGTCCGCGAGTCAGAGCAGGCTTGCTCCCATCAAACTCAACGATCTGCTTCCAGAGCTGGAACAATGGTGGGCAGACAGTCTACTACCGCCGACCCTGGTGAGCTACGCTGCGGCTCTAAGGAGAATCTACGCGAAGGAGGACTGGATAAGCACTGCCTTAGCCAGCAACCGTAGCGGTGCGACGAACTTGGTATCTCAGCTTGGCAAGCGGAAGGCTTCAGACATCGTAAAGAGCATCGGTTTGTGCTATCGAGCAACCCTCACGCTTTGAGACTTTGCTGATCGCTGCAAGGTCCCTCCCAACACGAACCGCATAAACTGATGGATGAGCCTGCAAATGCTATAATTGCGACAACAGCTACCCCTAGCGACTGCACAGTGCTGCCACAACCATCGCAAGGAGAGATAGCGCCAGGACCAGTGCTCGATTTTCGGCTTAGCCAGCTGCTAGCATGTCTCCAACAACGCGGCGCTGGAAATATCTCGTTACAGATGAAATGCCCTTTCACCGGCGATCCTTTGCCCTTTATCGTGGCTAACGAAGACTCGAGTGTTGGGTTGAGCGGGAGGTTGAGCCTGTCACTGCAGCTAAGTGAAGCTCTGCTGAAGTATATGCTCCCCTAGGAGATGGATCGTCGGAACAGTCTGATGGTAGGAGTTCCAAGTAGTCTGCAATATTCTCCCTCACCCAGTCGAACAATCACAACTCCCTGCTCTGATGGTCCAGTGACCACGTTCCAAACTTCTTTTCCAAAAATGCGGACTGCGCCTTGCGCGCTGTTCTTCTTTACTAAGATTGCGCGTACAGACGCATCGACTTGGTCGAAATTTCGTCCGAGGATCTCTGTTCCATCAATCACGAGGCTCTCACCCGTCTACACGTGTGTCAGTCCTGTCTGAGCGACGTGTCGTGCCAGATGCAGCGTACAAATTCCGTAGCTATTTGCTCCAGCTTCCTTGTGTCCAACATCTCTTCGCCCTCAATCGGCCGTATATGGTTATCTTCGTTTGACATGACGGTTTTAGAACGTCTCGAATGGCGCAAGCGGAGCGTAGCAGCGACGTCGACGGGACAATAGGCGGACGCAAGGTCTGACAGCTGAGTCGGAGACCTAGCGGTATTGATTCGGCGCTCGAGCAGCACGATTCCAGCGATGTCTGCCGCAGCGTACAGACACAGCGTAACAATGCACAGCTCAGGTGAGGGGCGTAACAAAACGTGGGGTAGAACTAGTTCTATTCTAGAACAGGTCGGTGATATGTAGACAACGCTTCAAACATCTCCCCACTTCCAACTTACTTGCAAAGGCAATGTCCCAGGGCAAGTACGGTCATTATCCCCGCATCTTTAATAAGTCTTTGAATTGACTCATTCGCAAGTGCGTTGTCCAGCCACCGTGGACGTGGGCGTCTACACGCGAGAAAGGCTCCTTATCACATCGCAGGAACAGACCGTCAACTTGCCCACGAGGCAGTCTTGATGTGGGCTATATGTCATCCGTTTCCGGCGCCCGTTCAGGTAGAACGAGATGATTCACACGAGAGGACGCCCAGAAGAGAACGCTAAAGAGAGGATGCCAACGAGAGGGAAAAGAGCGAGACGACACAGAACGGTACGACACGAGACGAAACGACACAGGACGAAACGAGACAGAACGATACGACATAGGACGAAACGATACGGGACGAAATGAGACAGGACGAAACGAGACAGAACGAAATAAGATAGAACGGAACGAGACAGGAAGAATCGAGACAGGACGAAACGAGACAGGACGAGCCGACACAGAACGAGCCGATGCAGGGCAAGGCGATGCAGAACGAGGCCATACATGACGAGTACAGTCCGATACTGTACGACTGTCAATGACACTACATACCTCTACCGGGCTATACGTTCTCCTGACCTATCCAATGATATATCTGTTGCCTTCTGAAGCGTCCGCACTGCGTGATTGAAGAATAAGTTGTGCCACGCGTTCAACGCTTCTTTTGTTCTACAGGCCTTTCTGGGCACACTGACAACACCATGTCTCACTCGGACACCCCGCTTCAGTATTGCAGCAAACAGAAAGTCCTTCTTGAGGTATTAACTGACGATGTCCAAATCCTCTCTTTGGCCTCATCCAAGCAAGCTATCGGCACGAAGCATCTCAACGGCTGTACTTGTGTCGTCGTCTTTGGATCAGCCGTTATCTTGGCCCATATCTCGCCTCTTCCTGGAAGAGCTCAAGAATGGGACAATGCACAACAAGACCTCCTCGAGGCTAGCCGGGCGCATCACGACCGGATATTGGGCCAAGTCGGTCAGCTCCTCAACCAGTATGCGAGCGAGTTCCCTGCTTCCACGACCACATGGGGCGTCTTCGGCCATCACCCGCAAAGGGGAGTCATGCGATCCGTACAGCAGCGTGTTCAGGGGTATTTCAAAGACTTGGGTCACGACATGCGGCCTGCATTCTACGAAGAAATCGACGCATCAAAGGAAAGGCCTAAAAGGCCCAAGGGCGAGTTGGTAGTTGTCCGAGCCGGTAAATGGAGAGGGCTCTATCTCGAGCGGAACAAGCTGTGGCCGAAGACTGAAGCAGCCGGATCATCGAGTTCCTCGAGAGATGTGGCCAGCTCCTCGCGCGTGCAGGGCAACCCAGATGAAGGCAGCGGCAGGAAGGAGGAAGAAGAGGAGGAGGAAGAAGAGGAGGAGACAGATGTGAGCACTTCGGAAGCGCAAAGGACAGGGCGGCTCCAGACTCTCGTTGCTCAAGCCAAGAGCAGACGAAATGCCCTCATGAGCCAATCGGGCTACAGCCTTGCTCAGGCAGTAACCATCTTAAAGGGTGTGCTCATGCAACAGGGTGGTCTGAACGAAGAACGAGCTGTGCGGTACTTGAGTCAGCCTTGACTGCCGTCACTCCGCGTTACGGCCTGAGCCAAAATGGCGTTGTTTATGGAGCTGATTTCACAGTTTCAACACGCTGCCTCCATAAAGTGGAATGTCACACAGGCGGTCGATGTTGACTACAAGTATCAAGTAATGGCCGGTCTTCTCGACCAGATATTGTGACTTTAACATCGCTCCAAATGCAGATCAGGCATGTACAGGACAAGCACGTCTGCTGAAGTTCCGCCATAGCGAGATCGAGGATCTTCTTCATCAGTCCACCAGGCGCGTGCTTGCGGTAACATTGAATCGTCGTGGGGGGTGGATATCTTGCGCTGTAGAATTCGCTGCGACCTTGCCGACGTCTGCCAAGGGCAATGTCAGTCGTACAGTGCATGTGCAAAGAGTTCTGCCGTCTTGAATTCTCTCTGCCGACGTGTCAAGAGGTCCGAGCTTCGGAAGTCCGGCACTGTGCGTGGGGCACAACAGCTCCCTGTATTTCTGCACTGACAAGCAGATGTGCAATCATGGGCTACATTCAATGGATCGACGACAAGGGTCATGGGTAGTAGTTCCTGACGCATAGCGCCAATAAATCGAGCACATTCCTTAAAGCAGACCCGCCGCCAGCCCAACGACAATGATACCCGCCCGCATTCTCATTGGCCTGGGTCCTGCTCTGGCTGCTCCGGAAGAGTGTGCATGATTGCACACTATAGCCAAATCCGGACTGCAGTTCGCGCGATTGTTCACGCAGATGTGGAAGGTGGACGCATGCCGAGGTGTACATTACTGGAAGCATCCATTGAAATATTGGACAGGATCGCTGCAGCAAGGCTCTATGTTGGCGTTTTGATTAATCTGGGACCATTGGTTTGCCGCAGATCAGAGTATGACTCTTGTCGAAGCCTGCGGGTCGATCTGATTAAGCCAATGAAGTCGGCGGACAGTTTGCTCGAAAGCACACACATTAGCCAAAATTTGTCCGCTACGAGAAGTAGCTTACCAAATGTTCGAGGCGAAGACATGCGATCTCCAAAAGTTGTTCAATGTCAAGCGAATACAGACCTCCTTGAGCGGCTATACAAACTTGCTCTTGCATCATGCTCGATTTCCAAAATAATGTATACCGTCGAGGAAATGGCAGCGGTCTCGCCAATCAAAACGATAGACAGCAAGCTGAAGATCGTTGAGTATCCTCCAAATCACATGCCAGTAGCGTTCGCTAAATCAATTGAGCACACCCGATCGACTGCGCGCTCTCAAAATGCCAACAGTGCGTCTTCTAGCTATCTTGCTGGCTGCTCTAACTCAAGCATTACCACTCCTGCTCCAGGGCAATGAAACCCATCTTGAGGAACGACTGTACAGGAGTTCTTCATGGACCAAGATACTGGAGGTCGTCGGTGACGGTGACCCACATCAGGTTTGGTACGACAAGCAGGTCTCGGTAAGCTCGATATTGTGCCCATTCTGCTCGCCGCTGACTGCTGTCACGTTGACAAGAGACCGTCACGTGCAATCCTGATCCTGCAGACGAGTGCCAATCGGGGTCCGGTAAGGAATGGTCCATCACCCTTGAGGCAAACCTAGGCTTCGCATATGAAGCGAGCTGGATCAACGGCGGCTTTGCCGTGGCATACACGTGGGGAGCGAGCAGTTCCCAGGTCTGCGGCTCCCACTCCGCCGGGCGAAAGGTATGCGTCTGATACAGCACTGCTTTAATCGCAGTAAGTATCTCGTTCGAGGTCATATCTACACGTCTGCTCACAAATTATAGTATACCGTACAGGCGTATGAGTTCAAGGCATGCACAGGCAGGAGAAAGGTCGGCGCTCCGTTCGTTATCATCAGTCCGAACCAGGACAATGCGGGAGGCGAGAGCTTTTACTGTGTCCGTTGGCACTTCTATAACCATTGGCCAAGGCTACTAGCATGGGAGTGTCTCTAGTGGTCACCAAATAGGTCCTTGCCTCTCTTCTTGGAGCGTATAGCAGTGTGCTATCGACAATCAGGAAGCTTATGGTTTGCAGTCTTTCCATTGTAGGAGCTTATAGGGTGACGGCGCGATTCCTTTATACAGTCGCTGGCAGGGTACGGGAGTGTTCAAGGGCAAATCAATCCTTTTATGTGTCTGGCATCTCGCCCCGAAGTTTTCAATTGAGTACCCTGGCAGCAGCTGCGCCGCTTGCGGCTGTTTATACCTTTCCTGCTATCGCTAACTTCATCGCCCTTAGCTACTGCTTCCATTGTGTAGCTTAGCACCGTGCTTAAGGTCGCTCTTCTAGGTAGAACGCCAAGCTCATCATCTGCTGTAGCTGGTTCTCAAGTATAGGGTTGCTGTTTCCCGTGTAGCCGCTTAACGACAAAATACGCAGCTTACTGGCTAGAGTAGCACGTAGGAAGAAGGCTTTCAGTCTCGCGTAAGTAGTCAAGGTTCAGTCAACGATACTTTGAAGAGATATAGAAGCTTCCAGGTACCTCCCCGATAGGTAGCAGACTGCTTATGCGGCACACCCTGTGGTCGTCGAAACCGGACAGCCACAGATTGCTGCCGCGCAAGCCATGGCCTATCATCAGCACGCTCAGTAGCTAGTCGTTGCTATGCGGATATTCAATAGCGCACAAGAACGTCCGCCTTGCCATGAAAGCTGATAATACACTTTTACAACCGGTCTCAAATGTACACAGCGCGGCGGTGCAGGCCTGAAGCTGGGATCCAGGATCACGTGTCGAAGAACGGTTTAGATAAATGGCACAACCTAGCTCCTAGGTCGGCGCCTATAGTGGATTTCACACTTGCAACATAGGACCAAATCCAGAGTCATAGCAAAAGGCGTTATCCCAATTACCCACGGGCGAACTGGTCTTCAGACCTGGGAACTCACTATTCTCCACTTGACATTGATCGGAGTTTTTGGCTTGCGAACTCACTATCGTCCATCGAATGCTAAACATAGAGGTAGCAGCGGACATCCTATTTCTCATGAATCTATAGCCGTATGTATAAGAGTTGTCACTCAAATACAATATCTACTTCACCGTTCTGAGTCGAGTCGACAAACAGCCACTAGAGTCCCGGCATCCCAACTTTCGTCTGTCTCCCTATCACAATGGCATCCAACGCGTTTTCTGACTGTGAAATACAAGAGAAGCATTGCATAAGACAAGGCGATAGGACCACCGAGATCAATCTCACATCCGAGACGTCACAGCTTACATTGATGTCCCGACTTCAGCATCACAGCGAGTCAAGATCTCGTCAGGTGAATCCTCCAGGTGTGCCGAGTCGACGTTTAATTTGAGAATTTTCATGGCTACATTCTTTGGGAAGGTACCGAAGAGTATAAGGTAGGCTTATAACTCGAGAATGATGATGCCGACAGTAGGGTTGATCAGGACGCCCTCCTCACCCAGCTTAGACTTGTTGACCAAGCGGCCCGAATCTTTGACGGCGACGTGTCTGGTATATAGCATGACTTCGAAAATTTCTGACTCATCATGGCCGAATGAGCGCAAGTTGGCGTTAGCAAGGTCTGCAAACAAGAAGTTGGCGGTGATGAGATGAGGCGATGCTCAAGCATTGGATCAAGGTGCTCATGTCGCTGAGGTTGTCAATGTGGAATTGTGGCATACATATTACGGACCCGATTGCCTTGTATGGATCGTCATCCTTGTTCTTGATGACTTTCCGTCCCTTCTGCTCCGGAGGAAGTAGGAGTTGCCGCCATGATGCTCGGCAAGCCAAATTTGTCCGGCACGCAAGTCCCGCCAGTTGCTTTCGCTGATTGGCATCCAGCTTCTTCCGTGTATTCCAAATCCGGGCCTCATACACGCTCCAGACGAGCGCAGCTGCTCCTTGCATATCGCAAAGTACGAATTGCAACTTCAAAATTTCCTCTGTCATCTGTTCATCTGTCAGAGGTTCGAGTAACCAGCCCTTCTCTGCCTCCAGGAGTTCACATTTGACGCATTGACAGACAATACCGCTGCAAGTCCATGTTCAAAGAGACATTTTGGATGCCGGCAGGTCTGTACCGCTGATCGGGATGCTAGGGAAATGGGACTTCGCAGAGTCAGGGGGTCGAGCGCAGCAGCGATAGGAGGAATGTGTCAGACCAGGGCTTGATATAGGTCGCACTGTGCAGAGGGAGGCTCGGGATCGTGAGTGGACCGCAAGTGTTGTGCCATATTCTCTGACCAAATGACAGTGAACCCTCCCCGTCGTTCTTGTGGGCGCGCTTGTGTGGAGTTTTCCGGCGGACAGAAGCGCAATCTTCCATTAGTGTGATCTGGGAACACAGATGCGTGCCCGCTCGTCGCTAGCTACGGACTCTGGACCTACTTGCTAGATAGATGCTTTCGGGTCAAAACAGGGCCGAGCCACGGATGAAGTCGTGAATGGATGAGTATAGACTCTGACATGGGCAAACCCCAAGGAGGGTATGGCCACTGTGCTTATAAATAATCTCTGACTTCATACGCACCGACTCAGCTTACACTGCCTCCTGTCTCTGCTTCGAGGAAGGTCGAATCATGCAGATCGAGGTCTTCAGGTTTCGTCTCCCGCGCCAGCTTCGCTCCCTCCCGCTTGCCTCTCTCGACGTTGACCAGAAACATCAGTGGAATGGGAAGACCGATGAGTACAGCAAGGAACCAGAATGCAGGGCGAATATCTCCTGTCGCATCCGTAATCGCACCAACAATTGCCGGACCAAAGATACTGCTGCCCTTGTCGGTGATGGCATACAACGCGTAGAAAGCTGCTTCACTACCAGGAGGGATGAGCTCGCCATAGAGAGATCGGCAGTATGAGCCGAGTCCGCCGAGTACCAAGCCATATACCGCGCCGAGTGGATACATCTCCCACTGCTGTTGGAGACCGAAAGAGCCATAGCGCTGAATGGCAGGTATGTAGCCGAGAAGACCGTAGAGAGGAATGAGCTCAAATAAACAGATGCATGCCAGTATAGTCTGCGACGGTGTAAGCTGCAAAGCACGAGATACCTTCGACCAACTGAAGGCGCCAACGATGCCACAGATTGTGACGATCACGTTGATGAGAGCCAGTGCTGCCGGTTCCATTCCTAAAGAGGTCTTCGCGAACAGAATCGCTGTGCCAGACACTGTCGCTACTGCATCGCTGATCATGAACCATGCTCCAAGGAACAAGAGAACGTCTTGCAGGCGTCGAGCACGGATGACAGTCTTGCCCAGATTCCGCCATGAGTACGCCAGATAGCCGATCCAGCTGCGAGCCTTACCAGCTGCGAGAGGAGGTCCAGGTCGTGATCGGAGCATGAACGCTGCAGGGATCGTGAAAGAGAGCCACCAGCCTCCAATTACGAACAGCACCAGCCGGAGGGAGAACAAGTTGCCGCCGGTCGACTTGAGGAGAAAGACAGAGAGAACCTGGACGACGACCGCGGCCATGTAGCCAATGCCAACGCCGTAAGAGGAGATCTTGGTAGACATTTGCATCTCTGAGGACGGTGCAGCTCGGGAGGGTGGGTAAGGAGTGGTCTCGCCATCCGTGGGCAGCAATGAGGTCCTTGAGTCGATCAGGTGTAACGAAGCAGGATCCTCTGCCTGGTCGCCATCTGCACTTTCGTACTGTGCTTTGTAAGCATCCGTCCGGTACTAGAACACGCAAACCTGCATGTCTGCAGCGTGCGACGTAACGTCGTTTGTGAAAGCAATATAGGACTCACCTCATTGCCATCACCTGGCCTTTCAGTCTCCACGCATTGTTCCCATTCAGCCTGCGGTCTGACTTTAGGATGCCACCTCACCAACAAAGGCAGGAAGGAGTTCAGTAGTACAAAGCTCGCACCGAAGCAAACATTTCCAATGATAGCCCAGAGACTTCCCAGAAGATACACGGCCGGCGTGACAGGGAGGAATAGCATTGTTGCCACAGCCCCGACCACAGCGAATCCGATCATCAGGGACTTTCGGTAGCGCCCATGGTCTGCGGCACCAGACATGGTGACAACCACCAAAGCTTGGACCAGAACGCTTAGTGAAAAGGTGTACATTGCGAATGACGCAGTGTTGACTTCCATTCCGAGCACGCGGAAGATGCATTGTGCGCCCTTTTTCGTTTTGTTGCTACCGGCTCGCGCAAAGAGGGTTACTACAGAAGCCTCAGAGCTTTCGATTCCATGCGGTCTGCATGGTTTTGTGTGGTCGTGGGCCAGTACCGCAGTGGCGCTTGCCCTAGCCAGGTCTTCTAGTGTGATGGGAATGAAAGCGCCAAGTCCACAGACTACGAACACTTCTGCTGCAAAGGAATAGGTGTAGAAGCCGAGTAGCTCCTTGTTCGAAGTCGGCCTAGTATCCTCGCCCGAGTATGATGGCTCGACCGGTCCCACATCCACGTCGACGGGGCCCATTCTCCAGCTCACCTGCCCTGGTGTGGAGGAGATGGACGATAGCTCATCGTCTGCGTCGGTCCCGTCGCGGCTAAAGTAATCTTCCTCGTACCGGGAATCGTATCTGTGATACGAGACTGGAGATGATGCTGCACTGGGTGTGTCGATAGACTGGTAGTCGTGATGTTGTGGGTGAGATGTCAGCTGCTGTCCCCTCGGCCGCGCTTGCGCTTGCCCTTGCGCTTGCCCTTGTTCTCGGCCTCGGCTGAACATGGCGCCGCCAGAACCAGCCTCGCTTCACACTTCCTCCATCGCGGGTGAAACGACAGAGGTAATGTGGAAGTCGCGGGAGATAGTATATTTGATGAATTCATGTAGGCGTCTGTAGCTGACGATCATGAGTTCATAAGGGTATAGTTTGGTTGGATGTCGCGATAACGCAAGCGTACTTGTTGAGATGATGGTGTGCACATGGCCTCTGAGCATGGACAAGGTCGATCCGCTAATGAGCTGCTCACCAGCGGGCATGGTCTCGTGCACGACATGTTTATTCATTTGTCACTTTGTCCGTATATGGCAAGACATAATTGGCGCTAATAATCATGCCAGAATTATCGATGTAAGTATTCTTGCGAAATCATTTCACGAAAGACGTCTGCAGGTTCATCATCAATACTGACATTGGAGCCGTTACTCCCGTAGCGCACAGATGTGCGTGGTCTGCTTTCTCATCAGCCACAACGCTGTTCGTTGAGTCGATGGGGATGGGCAACATGGCGTCGAAGCACCTTGACAAAATGAGATACCCTTGGGCATTACTACTATTGTGTTGATGACCGTCAGCCGCGACACCGCAATTGTGCTGCAGCCCTTCATTCGTAAGGGACTGGTTCGGCTGCGTGCTGCAGCGCGTGCCGGAATTGGCTACGCCTTGCGCGTCCACAGCCCTGGTTAGAAGCACTTCGCGCACTCTGTCTTAAATACGTACGTCCGTCAATGGCCAGGTCGGTTGCGTGGATGTCATCAAGTATGCTGAGGACATGTGAAGGCGGAAGTGAATGCCGCGAGCAAGAAAGGAAGAAAGGAGCACAAGAGTGGAGGTATGTATGGCATCCACAACTGGTAAGCGCATCGACAGGGATCTGCCCGAGCGGCAGCTCCTCTGCGCGATCAAGAGCGGATGGCCCGCCGACTAACAACCTCTCAATCCACCTTCCTTTGACAAACTCGCCCTCCGAACTCGCCGCCGTCGCGTCCGAACACCACACTGCAGACTCACTACTCACACCCATCAGGCCATACACATTTCATGACAACACGAGCGCGCCACGCGTGCATGCGACAAGCGACACTACCGCGGCGCTGACATCACAGCCGTGCACCTTCATCTTCCGCCGCGCATGGTGCCCTCATAACACTCGACACGTGCAACATTACTATTACTGGCGCATATCTCCTCAAGAAGCACCTGCATGATCAGCGACGCGCAAGCCGTGCAGCAGGACAGCGACACGCCTGCCACGCAGCAGGACCAGGAACCGTCAGCGAGACATGACCTGAACGGGCACGAGGCGCTGAGAGGAGACATTGCGCACAAAACTTACTCCGCGACGGGCACGCAGTGGAGCCGCTAGGCGGTGGAGGTGCGCGGAGGGGTGACGAGGGAGGAGGAAGGGCTGGCGTGGGAGGCGGCGAGGCAATGCCAGGCAGACTGATCATGGACCAACAAGGAGCGATCGGCTCGCAAGACCTGAAGAAAGATCGCAGCCAGGCACAAATAGCAAGCCTCCCTAAGAAGCCAGACTTTGCACAGCATGCACCTGCGCCGCAGGCCAACGGCCTTGATACTCACGCTGTTAACGGCACAGCACCCAACGGCATGCCAACACACAATGCCCCACCTCCGACTACGAATGGATCCGCTGCGCCCACCGATACAGCTATGGCTGACACTCAGCCTCCGCCAGCGCTTGATCATTCATGGCAGAATGATCATAATGTCTGGAAATCAATGGGCAAGATGATCGAGCGGACATCCCAAGCATGCTACTCAGATTTGCTGGACAATATCTCGAAGTTGTCGGAGACGCCGCTGGCGGTGCCCGAAAGTCAGCCGAATGGAGTCGTACCGCAAGGAATCGATACATCGGAACAGAGCGTCAACAAGAAGCGGACTTTCATGGAATTTGCCAAAAATCAGCGAGACCGTTTCATGAAGGCTGCTGTGCTTGCCGATTGGGCAAAGACGACTGGCGACGATATGACTACTCTGATTGACGTCCGCTACGCGCAAGGTCAAGAACAACGTGCGCAAGACACTGCGATCTGGAGCATCGGCAATACGAAGAAGGCCACAGAATCAATCAAGCAGCGAAGTCCGAATATACAGGGCGCACTCGATCTCCTAGCGACGGGGAAAGCCGCTCACTTGCCCAATTTCAACTTCGTACAACCGAAACGCATGACTGCCAAGCAACTGCTCAAGACATTACAAGGCATGAATGTCACGCTCGCCACTCGCCTGAACCTTCACGAGGACTTGCCAGCGCACTTCAACAACTTCACCATCGCCAACGGGAGAGCGACATTTCGAGTGCCTGGAGAGTTCGAGGTCGATCTGTCTGTAGCTGACGAGGAGCCGACAAGTCAATTCTATATGATTGATATAAGGTTCCTCTTCAACCCCGCTCCCAGCGGGCTGCACGAGAATCTGCGCGCAGTTCTAGAGGCCAGGACGAATACAGAGCTCAGCACGAAAGGCCTACAGGGCTGTTACAACTTTCTACATAACTTTGTCTTAACGCACAAGATCAATGTGCTGAACAACCAGGTCGTGAAGATATCTCGGGAGAAGTGGTTCGATTGTCTTATTGTCCAATCGCATCGCAGAGTATTCACTCTACAGTATTGGACTGCTCTTCCTGGCCGCAAAAGCTGGATCGAGATAGGAGTGTCCACCGGCAAGGACTCAAAGCGACGATCTCGACGGCCTTCAAATCCCCAATTGTCGGTCAGATGGTTTAGGCGAGGAGAGGAGATGAGAGACGCTAAGCTGAATATCGACTGGGAGACTTTGAATATTGAACAGATTCTGTCCGAAGTCATTGCGAAACACATATCGTGGTCGCTGACTGCAATCCGAGATCGTTTACAGATGCTCGCGGTTCCAAACTCGAGACTAGATGCCCAGCTCGACACATCAGAAAGCGCACCCGAGGATTGTTCCTTGCGACTATCACTTTCTGGACTACAAGATACGACCGTGGTGCGGCTGGAGCCAGTGACAGGCAAGCTCTTCGTCTCCCCTGCCAACCAGCGAGCCACGAGATACGAATCAGTCATCAACGGCGACGAGAAGGTCGACCCGGCAACAGTACTTGCAAGCGGGTTGTGCGACATGTTGAAAGATCGCATTGATGTGGCTGCCAATCTCGCCGCCTGGATTCAGCTCCGCGAAGATATTCCCAAGGATAACCTCAAGCAAGTATTCGGAAACGTAGCTTTCCGAGCCTATGTGTGCAGCAAAGGCTGGGGCAAGCAGTGGTCACTGTTCACAACTTTCTCGCTTGCTGGAAACAAGTGGTGGGTGGTACGATTCGCAGACAGACCAAATACAGACAGACCGGGCCCAGTAAGAATTATTGCAGAGACACGAGCCATACCGGTGGATGACGCGCCTTCTGGCCAAGCTACTGTATCGCGCGCTTCACTTCTTCGAATTGAGAAGGCGGCGGCAGCCGAAGTATCCTGTGCAGTCCTTGCGCAGCAGCTGGCAGCTGTCAATATTCGACACAAGCACGACGTGCTTGCACCTCTATTTCTACACGATGCTTCCGAAGCGTTCCAGGGTCACGAGCGCGAGACGTCGTTGTTCCTTGGAGACTCTGACTACTTGAAGGACATGTTCGGCAAGGGCTCCACAATCACATCATTGAGAGTCACTCACAATGGACTCATCGTCAAGCAGTCCGGAGATGACGACGACCTATCGATGGCGAAACATGATTTGCGCTTGACGGTTAAACAAGGACAGCTCAAGCATCTTCAACAATATTTGGCCTCGAAGAGTCGAGACACGGACGTCACTATGAACGCGTCCGGTGCATTGGCTCTCCGATTGTGCACGCCTTTTGGAGCTCCATACCTCGATGACATCTGCGCACGATTGAAAGCTTGCCAGCGACTGAACAGCTACATTGCTAGTATCAACGCCTGCAAGTTCAGGCCGACCATAGTCAATCTTTCGGAGGTCGCTTTCGTGTACAGCGAGGCACCGGAGCTGACTGCCACTATTGTGTTCGCCGATGATCGCGGGTCGTTGGCGACTCTCGCGCTGGAACCGAAGGCCTACAACCCGCACTTTAGAGTCCGGATTATCTTCGAGAAGTTGCTGAACATGAATGTGAGCAAAGGCTTCGCAGCGCTGTGCCACACTCTGCGAATCTCGCTGCCTTTGCTGAGTGCCCTGGGAAAGCTGGAGTCGGCACACCTCTTTCCAAAGGATATGTTCGTGCACGTTCGACATCCGACATGGTACACCATCAACTATAAAGCACCATTACCAGAGCTGACTATCATGATGGAGCTGAAGGACAAGCAGATGAGTAGTGGCCTGTTACGAGCTTGGAGCATAACAACGAATCTCTCGAAGGAGGATCTTGCAGCGCATTCTGCCGGCAAAGCACTTCTGGAACTCTCCAAAGCCCAGAACGACTCTTGGCATGGACTCGGTGATGGATCTTTTGTGGCGTTACTCAACGGAGCCGCAGAAGCTATAGAGCGGATCGACCAGACTGTCCGGAGTGCTGCAGCTGGTACTGCCATTGCCGCGAAACAAGATGAAGCGTCAGATGCTCAGACGACGGCGCAAACGCCTGCGCAGTCAAAGCCTGCTACAACGTCTGGGCCTTCCGGCGCGAAGCCCGCGACGAGTGCTAAGGGAAGCGTAAAGGGCAATGTGTCAGCGATCGGCAGACCTGCAGCCAAACCAAATGTCGCGAAAATTAAGAAGGAGATCATTGAGCTTGACTAGGAGTCGAGAGAAGATTCAGGCTCCGCTATGCTAGATTCTGATCCTGACACAGTTGTTCAGGGAGTCATCGCGCCAGTTCAATCGACATCCCGTGCACAGGACACGGACGTCGAGACCGAGCCCGACTAGTGGTCGGGTGACGAGCTAACGGCGGTCTCAGGGGTCGAATTGACCAAGGATCGAGAGAATGAAATCCCGAAAGAGTACATCTTGCGGTCCGGAGCTCATTCAAGGGGACATTCGCGTTGGCCAGAATTCCGCAAAGGTTGCGTCGTCTACGCACCAACATATCACATGCGGGATCACGTCACTGTAGCGAACTGGAGCTCCGATCTGTACCTGGACTCGAGCGGCATCGATGCACGCGTCACTTCTCGTGGCACCGCCGCGATGGGCGTTTTCTCGCTTCGTGTCTTGAGAGCTGCACGGAAGAACGGTAGACTACTCCCGTTGCAGATGCATACCACCGACACCACGAAAAGTCGCACTGCATTGCTGGGGACGACATGGGCCGAGGAGGTACAATTGTATCCTGGAAATTGTGACCTGCTGCCGGGGAGAGGCGGTCGATGATTGATGGCCAGGGGCATCGCTGTCTTGTGCGAACCATTCTCTTAATTCCTTTTCTTTGCTTTTAGCGTAGGCGTTGGATGTTGGATTGAGTTTTCACCAGCTGCGAAAAGGCTGGATCATGGGAGGAGACGGAAAGGGTCATTGATTTGCTTTTCCGCTGTACTGATACCACTGCTGCGAGGATGCGCTACCCAGTCTGGTGGAGAAGAAAGTGCAGAGCATGCTGCTGTCTTGTTTTTTGGGCGTGATGGGGCAACGATCAGGCGAGTAGAAGACACTGATGATACCACAGATCGCAAAGAAAGATAACAATGAAGATTGGGTGATGTTCGGGTGTGCGTGACTAGTTTTATGTTTGACTGGTTTCGAGGCCGAGTTCGCTAATTTACTCATACGGCAGCTTCTGATGACAATCTTCTCCGTGTCACTGACGAAGTTTGTGATGGCGCTGGCTCAAGGACGCCCGTATCTTTTGAGGTGACAAAGCGCCTAATCTGGACCGTCGTGCCATCGCTGATCGAAGCTCAGATGATTGCTCGTGGCGCTGCCAGGGAGACATTTCTGCGATTCGACGGATTGCTGGCCGTACAGAGCATGGTCTGATTGGCAACACGCGCGTCAATTCCACGGCATCTGCTATTCGACGTTGCGGATTTGTCCAATGTCCTTGGCGCTCATTCAAATCCTGCCTCAGCGATCCGCCGGAGACATGACCAGATTTCGACCGATCGTCACTGTCTTCTGGACGAGTCATGAACGGATGCACAACCGAGCGGTGTAGTAAACGGGCATGCTGAACGCAGTTGTCCGCGGCTATGCGGTATATTGCTGTCTTGGAGTTGACCCCATCTGCAAGTTCTCGAAAATGGCATCTGTCCAGACGGCGCACCAGTCGTCGTGCTGACGGCGACAAGGTAGTGGTGTCAGCTGGAGATGTCGCTGATGAATATGGCCAGCTGGAGATGTCGCTGATGAATATGGCCAGCTGGGTTCGAAGTCGCTGCATCTCTCCTCATCGTTTGAGCAGCAAGGACAAATGTCTCCAACACTGACAGAAAATGCCCGAACAGGGGATCGCTATGTGCGTGAGGCGCACGGTGTACAATCAGGACTTGCTGACCTTTAGGATCACACACTGAGCGCAACATGGAACTCCGTTCCCGAAAAGCTCGAACCTGTCGAGGCGCATGCAAAAGCGCCGGGTCACATCAGCGCGACATCCAGGAGAAAGGGGTCCGTGCGAACTGGAATCTCTGTCCCCGGATTCCAGTACGCACCTGCATGAAGTCTATCTGGTATTGGCGTTTGGGCTCGTCTCCCATGCATGCTGGAACGCAGCGTCTCGCATGGTATCTTCCACGCTTTCTCATATCGATTGCGGATTTCAGCCCTGCTGGAACCGAGTCAATCGTCAAGTAGTTATGAGCCAACTGGTGCATACCGCGATCTGGAACGATCACCAGGATCTCCCATGATGACCAGCTCGTTGCATGTGGAACAGGCGTGGTTGGTGGTAACTGACCTCAGGCGTGTAGGATCTTCTTGTACGTTTCCGCAACAGTGGACGACTGGCATGCGTCGAGCGCAGGCATGGTCATTCATCACGAAAGTGTTAACATCAGATTCATCCGGTTCAACGTGTCGCTGCATGTATTGTATATTCGGGCCCGATTGTACCGTTCGACGGAATTGCCATCTACTCAAAGCGAGCTCCTTCTGCGATCCATCCACGTGGAAGATATGAGTTCAGGCATGAAGGCAAGATGATTCACTTGGCTTCGACAGGGAGTTTTGTTAGGTTTCGTGATATGCTGTAGCACCCACCCTCTCCAACCCTCATCGCTGCTCTTCAAAATGGGACTGACGAAGAATGTGATGGTCCGAGCCCAGATAGTACTGCAAGTCCTAGAGACCACTCCGGATTGATGCTCAGCTAAACGTAGGGGACCGCTGACATAGCGGGACCGCTGACATAGCGGCTACGGCTCATGGCGAGAAGGACCTGCGAAGGCGATGATACTCACATAACCTCATGTCACATGAACTCTTGACGCATGCGATAACGATCCTGCAGCGCCACCAGCTGCTAGAGATTCGCATGTGGGACAGCCGTATCCGCGTTCGGTTCGCCACATCACAGCAGCAACCAAGCGTTCAGACTCAGCCTCCAGCTAGAACGATCAGACACAATCGAGCGAAGATCATGGCCATCGAGACACAGCTCTCAGCGTTTCCAGCAGTTGTCCGCGATTCGTGAGAGTCGACCTCTACCTTGCTACAAGATCTACATTGGGATTGTACAGATGCCGGGTGTAGCTCACCGATCTCGTGGAATTGTCGAAGGGAGCAGGGAGTAGGCCCCTTGAGAGTGGAAGATGGTACGCAGATTACGTCGCTGGGCATTTACGCATTTTTGCAGACGGACCGGTGTATTCATCACCCTCATGGTGGAGACAGGGGACTGGCCACCGACCCTCATCCATCCTCGTGGTGGAGACAGGGGACTGGCCACCGACCCTCATCCATCCTCGTGGTGGAGACAGGGGACCGGCCAACGACCACAGACATGGCGTAGATGTCCCTGCCAACTCATAGATGTCTTCTTGGACCACAGAGGCAATATATTGCAAGGTATCTGTACACCGTACGATCAGCTCTGACTGGATTTGATCCCAGAGAGACTCGCAACATCTCCATGCCTTGGGCACGTGTTCGCACGTCAAACAAGGCCGGCTACGAAGTATAACGCATTTCCAGGAGTAAGATCGTAGTCTGCAGCGAGATTGAATAGCGACGCTGGCTAGCCACTTCGGTGCATGGTTATGAGATTGAAGGGCCTTAGCATACTTTTTGGGAGGTTTATCAATTCAATTACCAGCGCATAGTGATCAGACTGTACTTCGAACGGCAGGACGAAAAACAAAGTACCTCCAAGACTGCGGCGTGGATATTCCGCCCCTCATGTACCACCTTTTTCGGCATTGCCCTTCGAAGACAGCGACAGATAGTTGAACTGCTGGATTTCCAGTATGCACGTCCGGATCCACAGCCATGGCCTTCGCCCTTGTGATGTAGCGGCAATATGCTCGGATAGCCTACCATCCTCCCTGTCCCCGACAGAATCCACCGGGGTTCAGTTGACAAAGTAGCTACTGTATGTCGATCTTTCTAGTCGTCTATACTCAGACATGACAACCGTCGGACGAAAGTCCATTCACATCGATGTCGGCGATGTACAACTCCATCCTCTGGCTCAAGTCATTCACCACTCTCGAACAGAAGCTTTCGCAGAAAATGGCGATTTGGGGGGGTACATATATTCATAATGATGAGCGTGCGAAGTACACGACTAGTGCGTGATCGCTCCTTGATCTACAGCTCCGACGGCAGAATTCGGACAACAAAGGACTAACTTGTCCAGGTCTACGAATGCTGCTCCTCACCTTCTCGTCCTTGAGTACACATGTGCTCATGACGTACAGTAGGTAGGTCTCAACCCCGGATTGCGCTTCAACATTTCAGCAGCAACGCCTACATCGACAAATCCTCCATAAGCCGAGACGACCAGACCCAGCGAAGCGCACCTCTCAATCCCCATAGCACACAACGCCAGTGCAATAACCAAAGGGAGAACTTCCACGATGAAAACGGCACATACCTAACCGCTACTCTACACCAGCAGGTAAGCAGCACTCCAGCAATCTCTACAACATTCCATCTCGTCATCCAGGGAGCATTTCACAGGTAGGGCTTAACACACGCAGAGAAGATACTCCGGCCCTCACGAGAAACTCTCCGATCCATTAGGGGCGATACATTGAATGTCTCGGACATTTCGAATGGTGGCAACACGTGGAGACCCTAACGTGTGCCTCATGCGAAGGGGGCTGGATTTAAAAACCAGATTTCGCAGATTCCACCATCGGGCATCATCGCTATACGGATGAAGAGACGTGATCGATCCTCAATGTAAATCTTTTGCCTCTTACCAACCGAAATGTCTCTGCGCAACTTCCCTATAGTAGGATCGTGCATGGAAGGGGCGAAAACGTAAACACTCTCGTGACCAATACCGTGCTTGAAGCCCAGAAGAAAAAATTCCTCTAAAACTAATCCCCCAGCAGTCACTAAGCCTCCACTGTTCACAAAATTGCGCGTGACACTGTCATCGATCAGAGCAGTTGTGCTGAGACACCACGTTGAGCGCCACAATCGTGGCGAGCAACGGTCAGCTGTCCTGAAGGGGAGAGCACGAGCTGCATGCAGCCATTGTGTAACAGCGCCACATCGGTCGGCATGCATAGACCTCCAGTCCGTTGCGGCAGATGACCGAATAAGCAGGTGATGGTGTTCGCAGGTGGCTTGTGGAAGCATTCTATCATTTTTCAGGGAACTCTCGCCGGCGATAGTGCGTCATGGTCTGCACGCAGAGCTCAGCAATCTGCGGCCATGTCGACATCCGCGAAAGATGATCACAATCACAAGGAGGCTAGTATCGCTATCTTCTGTCCCCTCACCGCTGACAAAAGAAGTTTCGCTCTTGGAACATGCAGAACTTTGACCAGCGCAGAAGCAGAGCCGATGGTCGCGGGTGAGATCCAAGGACAGCGCGGGTGAGATACCCTTCTGGGCATGCTATTATGAGCGGCGACGGTCAGCTTATAATGTCGCTCGTGGGCGTGCACATGCCAATCTCTCGGTCCTACAGGGCTGAGAGCACAGCGGAAAGGGGCGAGCCACACTGCTTGGCAATGATCAGTCCTTGCAGCAACGCTACACGTTCTGCCTGGATAAGGAATCGTTGCCTACGAATTGAGGTGTCTGTCTTGCGCTCTGCGTCTCAGCTGACGCCGATCGTCGGGTGCTTCAAGTTCAGCAAAAAAAGATGCGTCTTTGCTGCGGCGCTTGAGCAATATCAGTCCTGGCGGCAGTGCCGAGCGATCCTTCGAGCTTCGCTTCAAGATAGAATCTCCCACTGCTCCCCTGTATGTGCAGCAAGTAATGCTGCATGCGCTTGCACAATCAGGTTCTGGAAGGCGTACAAACAGGATCAATGCATTCAGCTGAACACAGCGCGACTCGATATTCCAGCCCGACGGTCAATTACGCCGACACATGGCCTCTCGTGCGTTTGTCCCACGCGGATGATTCCCAAGGTAATGGTCACGGACACGTGAGAACATGATAACGGAGCCCGTGCTACATGTCAAACGCGCGTGGTAGCACAATGAGCGTCATATGACCCGTGGACATCAGTGGCGGCGTTTCGCCGTGTAACACGGCATTTCCGCCGCGTTCTCTAGCGTGCAGGTCATCGGATGTTCATACGAGCTTGAAACCTCGTGGATGTGCAATCTTGACAGCGGCTCCTTGCAGCCACGGTCGTGCCGAGCGTGAACCGCACGACGAGATGCGACATGCCGATGAGCCAAGACGAGCGTGTGGATGTGATGGTGTTGGTAAGACGTTGAGTAGCACAGCAGCTTTCGGACCGCGCTCGGTCGGTACGAGTGCAGTGGAAAAACGCTGTTCCGGGAGAAAGGTTGTACGATGGTTGCATCTGGCGCAAGGCGCAAGGGGCAACGATGTGTTCCGAGCATGCACGCTGCTGCTGCTGCCGCCGCTACACTCTTCTCGCAGCTATGCTCACACGAGATAACAAAGTCGGCGTCGATACGAGCAAGGAATTCGTGGAGCCCCGCCATGATTTGCTGGTGTCCCATATTGCGGATGACGTCTTGCAGGAATAGCTGCGTCCTTCCGAAAAGTTTGGCTGACTGATGAGAGCTCACACGGAGGATAGTGGAGCTCCAGCCAGCGGCAAGTATTGCAGCTCAACGCTATCGGTTGCTTGTGCCCAAACTTTCAGGTCATTTCTCCGCAGGCTGAAATCAGTCCGTGAATCGTACCTATAGTGTAGCCTGGTGGCCACTAGCTGCAATCGCTCGGTCTGCCATAATCATTCTGGAAATCGTCTTTCGTGCCCGCAGACGAAGGCAACTCGAGGGCATGGCAAATCAGCGCCTCCCTTGCCCACCTACCATCATCCTATTGTCGTTGAGACTGGCATAAGGTGCGATCCGAAAACGTGACGCATCCTCGACCATTCATCATTTGTACGATATCTCTTGATCTCTCATCACTCGCAACCTGTGCTCACAAGCAATAATCCCACAAAGCCGTGTGCCGGTGGTGCTGGTACCAAAGGGTGGGATCCTGCCGACTTTGGTAGCGTTGAGTTTCGGCATAGAGCCGACGACGGATCCAATAAGGATGTCAGCATCCGCACACCGTTCGGCGTACCTTGTCTCGAATCCTTCCCGGTAGAACAGCCTTATCAAGCGCTACAAAGACCAGCTTTGACCGCGCGAGCAAGTGCCTGGGGAAAAGGTAGGAGCAGCTCGCATACAGGGCTGAAGAGCATTCCCACTACGATCCGCGGAGCAGCCAGGGCAGACGGGAGGGCACTAACAGCTGCTGAATGGCAATGTTGTGGCGAGAGTGAATCGTAGAGCGTATTCCACAATGTCAGCAAAGTGTTCTGGCTCCGCATGCTCATGTATGAGATCCAGCAAAGTTGCGAATGAGGTTCGATGTTTGCGTGCGAAGGTTGGCCGCCGTTTCTCCCAAGCCACACGTGCGCGCCACAATAAAGTTTATCGTACGAAGCTGAGAAATATGGAGCCGGCTCTCCAACACTCGCAGCCGGGGCAAATCGTGAAGCATTCTAAAGGCGACATAAGAAGCTACGGAGATTTGTTTGGAGTGCCGGCAGACTTGAGTGGTATAAGGAAGCTCTGAGAAACTTATGCCTATCGGTCGGAGACTAATTACCACTCGCGGTGGCATTGACGGAACCAATGGACTGCGTCACCAAAGAATGAGTGAGATAAGCCACATTCCCACCTGCGTTCGAGACTCTTCACAGCGATGAAGTGTGCCTTGCGAGGTGCCCGTTGATGGCGGCAGCTATCAAGCCTCACAGCGCCTTCTCTGACAGGAACACGGCTTTTGTGCTCTCTTGCTGGCCTTCCTCCCGCGGACCGCAACCCTATCTTCGAAATATCACGCCATGATTACGAGTACTCCAACTCGCATTCTGCGGTACTATCGGCCTTGCAGCATACCGAAGTGCTGACGCCATCGATGTTCGCAAGTTCTGTCGGGTCAAACATTAAGCAAGTCATTGCGCAGTGCTGACCAGCAGTTCACTGTCCACGAACAGTCTGTGGTAAGATTCTGAAGGGTGCAATACCCTGTTGTGGATGGTGTCAGAAGACAATCATTTGCCGACCACGGTCACAATCATCTTGCGCAAGATGCTGCAGACAATGCTGCATGTCTGAGTGTCGTACCTCTGCTGAGCTGCATCAGTGTATCTGAGCCTATCAAACTCTGTTGGGCTTGGCAGAGCACGCAGCTTGATGAGCAATACAATAAATGAAGTCCGATATCGATCGACGGCCGGCAATATGTCAGAAACACGCTGGCTGGACCATCAAACGTTGATCGACAACGCCTGGAAGCCTTTTGCGTTTCCCGTTAGCCTCTTGCCAACGCAAAACACTAAAGCGAAAAACGCCCCCGTAACGCAATGTTGCGGTGTGCGGAAGGAAGTGAAAAATATGCCCGGCGACGTATCGCTTTGCATCGTCCGCATTTTCGAGCTGGATGCAGACTGCACACGACAGTTCTGGACTCGGCGATGTTGCTGCTGTGCTGCGTTATCCGTGATGGTAGTTAGGTCGACGGTGGCTTCCACGCTACACGCTACTGCAAGCTTCCGAAGACCAAGCTGGTATCATCCGCCAACGCTCACAGCTTAGCTACACACTGTCCTGTTGTGAGATAGTGTGGTTTCGGGAGGCAGAACACTCCCACAACGGCTATGAAGCTTGGTAGAGGGCTTTCCATGATAACATAAAACAAGTCTGCTCCTGGCAGTGATGCGATTGTCATTGATAAGGGTTGCACTTTTGGCAGAACGAGCTGACATGCATCACGAATACGCGATCGCATGGGGAGCACTTTCCTAGCCGATGCGACCGAAGGAGCCTGGGGAAGAGCAGAGCGAGGCGAATGCGCGCATTGCTTCCAGAATTGAGCTTTCGGCACCGACGCGCTGCATGCGTGCTGATGGTAGCATAGGATGACCCGCGCCACTCTCGAGTATGGCACGCAGGATGCGAAACCTCGACTGCTGAGTTGAAGCGTCGTGCTATTTTGCTGTAGTCAGAGCCATGAGGTGTGGAATAGATCGCCTCCTTCAAACATGGCCGGTAGCCCTGTTGTTGTTGGGTGTTCCACGATTGTCGAAGGATATGTGTCAGCATCTAGGCGAAAGCGCAGCGGCAGAATGTGAGAGCACGCAAGGTGACATGGCTCTCGTCCACCGCTGCTGCTGCTGCTACTGCTGCTGCTACTGCTGGTGCTGCGCTGGCAAAATTGAGTTGTTCGGAATGTGTTGTCCATTGTAGATTCCTAAAGTGTACGATGCAATGCAGCCGCTTTGGGAGAGCGATGATGAATCGGGGAGATGCACGGGAAGGGCAAGTAGAGTTTCGCTTCGACAGCGCACGCCAAATTCGTGCCGAGCACCGCACTGCACCTTAGCACCTCAGCGGCAAGAAATCTGAACCTTGATCCCGGCGCGCTGCGGATATCCCTGCCGCGCGAAACGGCTGCATTAGCGCCATCTAAACACGGCAGGCACCCCCCAGGCGGTTTTGCTGCAACGTCTGGGTTTAGCTGGTCGTGGAACCGTACAATTCAAGCATCGCCCACCATAGGATAGCCTGCAATGCTCACCCCAGCGTCTCCACCGCCAGCGGGCGAGCCGTGTACGCAGTGCTGCTGGCGCTGCGATCTGCGAGTGGCAGAAAAGCTCCGATTGTTGCTCGTGCTGCATCCCTGTTGCGGAAAGCTTTCTGCTAGGGCCAGCATAATCAAGATATCATTGACGAGCGGGCTGCGGCCGCCGTGCGCGTTCCATCTGGCAAGGGAGTACGGCTCCCGTCAGACGCCCATCGATGCCAGAGAGAGTATAAGTCATGGACCATTAGGTTCATCTGCAGGTGAGACTTTGGTGGAAGACCGATCGCTTTCAGCACCAGCCTTGCACCTTGTACATCTGGTTGACCGACCTGCCCTGGCCCCACCAGACTACGCAGGGCCACCGCTTCCTGAGGCATCTCGCATCCCCCATCCCCTGTCAAGGTTCCTGTTATCCACAGCCCAGCGCACCTCATCATTCGGGACTCCAGCTTTCTTAGGCCACTTATTTTCGGCCCTCTCGCTTCTGCAGATCCTCTTGGTGTCGTGTTGTATTATATGCATGCGGTCCCCCATCGTCGGCTCTGGATCTGCTTGCATTCTGTCTATTTCTCCGAGCCTCGACTTGTCCGGCACCAGTTGATCGACTTCACTGTCAAGGAACAGCGACCATGGTGTTCTGCACCTACTGCGGACAGTCCTTCACCCGGGATGAACACCTGGAGAGGCACATCCTGACCCGTATGTTGTCTTTCCACATCAGTCTTGCCAAGACGTCGACTGTCACCAAGGCCAGACAGCTAATTGAGGATGTGTAGACACAAACGTGAAGCCATTCAAATGCTTCACATGTCATATGTCCTTTGCAAGAAGGTTCGTCGACCATCCATATCTTACCTTCCACCGATCGCGGGGCTAACGCGCTTGATCAGGGATCTCCTACAACGACATTACACGGTCCATGGTAGAGATCAAAATCAGCAAGAGATCCCTGCTGCGAATGGCATGATACCCAAGTCGGCCGGACGAACGCCAATCGCCTGCAGCAACTGTGCCAAGACGAAGACAAAGTGTGATAAGAAGTTCCCTTGTTCAAGATGTGCGGGCAGGAATCTGCGGTGCACACTCCGTCCAACTCGACGAGCATCGAAGAATGCCAATCGCATGGGGATACCACCAGAAGGGGCGGTGGCTTTGCCTAATGGTGTCATCCAGACAGTCGGTGTTGATAATGGCGTATACACCCAGCCGCCTACCGGCAGTCCACAACAGCAACCATCCACGATCACGCCAGCAAGTCCAAAAGACGCCATGTCCGCGATCCCGGAGGAGAAGACTCAGGCACAGCCAGTAGTCGACGGACCAACGACTCAGTATGCAGAACAGCCGACAAGTGGACCATCTCCCAACGACTTCTCGCCGGCCATGAACAATGGCTTCATCCACAACACACCAATGCCAGGATTTCATGATCTTCCCAACATGAGCAAGGACAGCTCCGAGGCCGGGTCCAGTCCAGACTTCATGCTCGATTGGAGCCAGATGCAGATGCCAATTGGGTATGATGGCATGATTACACCCCAGATGTTGATGAACCCGGACCTTGGTTTTGACTCCAGCCTTGTGCTTGCCGAAGGACATGACGGTATGCTTACAATCATGCCTGAGGTAGCGAATGGTAGCTTCCCACCACTCATCACGCCTTTGGAGACACCCAAGATCGAGCGATCGTTCTCGGACATGGATCTCAGCAATTCCGCAGCAGCGTTCCATCAACATCGGCAGTCCATGGCTTCAGTACAGACATCATCTCAATCGGCTCCATCAGCGCTTGGAGACGTCAATGGAGAGATGCCAGTGATCGTCGCTGCCCAAGATGCTTGGTCGGTCTTCAAATGCACACCAATTGTAGCGTCCGCCTCCTGCCCGAAGACTGCCAAGGCAAACCTGGAGCGTCTCGAAGAGACTTTGAAGAACCATGAAGGCTGGAGCACGTGGTGTCCACAATGGGAAGACGCCGACATGGCTGGTGGCGACCATCTGACAGTCATGCAGCTGCATGAGAGCACGCGAGATAAGCTTCTCGCTATCACTCAAAGCTTCCTGCACAAAGCACTCGAGATTCACCGCGAAGGTCACGACCGCAGATCGTCAAGTTCCGGTCATCACTCGCCAAGCTCGCATTATGCTTCAAACTTCGTGTTGCTGCCGCCGGCACGCGTCCTGGAATTCTTCTTGCGCTCATATGCGAACTGCTTTGAGCGATACTATCCTCTCACTTCACGAGGCGTTCTGGACGCCAACGAGCTCATGCACTGCTACAACGATCGCGCCGCGAGCTTGTTGGTCCTGATGATGATCGCCCAAGGTGCCATGAACATTCCTTCCACCGATGCGCGTATGCTCACCGGCGGCTTGACGGAAGCTTGTCGTATCTCGTTGTTCGATCTCATCGAGAGAAATATCATCATGTCTGGTGATCCGATCGTCCTTCACTCGGCGTTGCTCTTCACCGTCCAGGCTGCTTGGAGCGGCGACAAGTGGCAGATGGACATCGCGATGGGCCAACGAGGAATGTACTTCGCAATGCTTCGACACTCCGGCATACTCGATAAGACGTCGCAACAATCGAATGTCGCCAGTGCGCACCCGAATGCGGATCAACTCTGGAACGGGTGGATCGAGAACGAGTCAAGAAGTCGCCTCATCTATTCGTGGGTGTTGGTCGACCAGGATCTGGCGCTCTTTCACGACACCGCGCCGTTGTTCTCGGTGACAGAATTTAGTGCTCCAATGCCAGATGCTGATCGCCTCTGGAACTCTAAAAGCGCCGCCGAGTGGTCATCGATATTCGAACAGGTGCATGAGTTCTCTGGTGGCTACTCATCTGTGGGATCTGGTGCGAGACCACTATCATTACGCGACCTGTTCCGCCACTTCTTGGACGATGAGATGATTCCTCTGGGCATCGAGATGACGCCATTTCAGCTCCGGCTGCTGCTGCATCCACTCCAGTCTCTGGTCTGTCAATATAGTCAACTGCTCAGCTGCTTTTCGGACGTGCTTTCGAAACGAGACAGCAACACTCCACGCAAAGTTAGCGCCTCCTCCACCAGGAGCAGACTCGAGGAAGTTCAATCACTTCTTGGACGTTGGTTCGACCTGGCAGAGAGGTATCTCAAGGCCAACCCAACCTGCCCCATGATGCAGACCAATCTAGTGATCTTTCACTTGATAAGTCTAAACGCAGTGACAAACTTCCCTGAAATTGAGCGTCTAGCACGCCGAGAGAACTTCGACGGCACCTACCAGCAGCTTGCGTGGACGCACAAGCGGTGCATCCACGACGTTGAAGAAGCAGTCTTCCACTGTGGACAGGTGTTTCGATTGATCCGCGCAATGCCTCGGGGTATTCGTCCTCCGTGGTGGGCTGGTGCCATCTACCGTGTCGCTCTCGTCCTGTGGACGGACAGTCTCACGCACAAAGAGACAGCATCGCCGAACAAGACCGGCATGTTCCCTGTACCAGGTCCATCATTCGCCATCGACAATCTTTCCGCGGACCACCCACTCATCATTCGGTACCTCACCAAGAGAGAAGGTGTACCCTGTGTGACGAAGCGTGATGGCTCGCAGATGCCCCTCGACCGAGCGTACGCCGTGTTGCAGCACTCCATCGAAGTCGTCAACGAGGGCGCCACCAATAGGTTCGCCGATGGAATCCGATCCAAGCTGGAGAGACTGGCTCGAGGATGAGCCGATAGTCCACGGCCAGCATCGCTTCTGGCGTCGATACATCCCCAGCGCGTCCTGAAACCGCACCGTCATCCCAGTAGCGGCGCGCCCTTGCCGCCCGCGAGGCGCCATGCCAACCAGGCTCGGAAACGAACAGAAATGCCGTAATTGTCGCTGATAACCGTAACGGCCATTTAATGTTTTTGATGTCGCGTTTCATTGATACCACAGTAATTGTTGATTGCAGCGTTTGGGATAGGAGTTTTGAGCAAGCGCGGGGTCGGCGTTAGTGGGAAGGTCCAAAGTGGTCCCGAAGCCTCAGCCGGATGGCAGGCACATCGGTCAACGACATAATAGACAGACGCAGACATGGTCTCTGCGAACAGAATAGAAGGTGATGTACGCTCGTAGTATAACGTTTGATGTGGGCAATGATGCCTTGAAACAGCAGGAAAGACTCTCTCAGCAAGAAAGGTCGAGAGGACACACATATTGCTATATACATGTACAGCTTCCTCCTTCAGCCGTACAGTGCGACACAGCTCCGCTCAACACTTTCTTTGTTTGCAGCATCTGTGCACGCAGCTGGTACCTTGCAGTCCGGACCGGCACACGATACTGCATCCGAATAGCAACTGTCCCTTCGTCAGAGCAGCGTGGGTGAGGAGAAGTCCGTGGTGCAAAGTACCTGACCCGGTCATTCTGACTCCGGTCTGGCTACCGTTCAGTCTTTCCCCAGCTTCTCCTGCGTCGGGTACAACCCACCTTCTGCTGTGCCTGTGTCAGTCATGCTGTAGAAGGAAAGATTCTGTCTACAATCAGGCTGATGGTCAGGATAGCGTTCGTCGCTGTGCAATGGTGGTCGCTGACTGTGCTTTTCAACCCGGCTCTCCAGATGCGGGCCGAGCAGCTCTCCGCCTGGAGTCGCAGCTCCAACCCGGGACCAGTATCGGACTATCCCGTATAGATAGTGGATCATGTCCGGCTTTGCAGGTCTCCTCTAGAAGAACGTCAGGTAAGCAGTATTCTTTACACGAGATGGGCGCGGACGTATGGTTGTACGCAGGTACAGGTTGGCGTCGTGACTATGCATAGTCGAGTTCTCTTGATCTGGATGCTCTTGACCAGAGCGCGTCGCGACTCGCAGTGTACAGCAGGCCGGGCGGACATACATGGAGCGTGCATACGAAACAATATTCTGCACAGTATCGGCCTTGCAGTTACCGATGACAATGGCTGTAGGTAGTATTGTCCGGATGACCCAGCTGTTCGGTCACGACGTGTCTTTGGGAGTCGTGACTGTTCAGCATGGCATCCCCAGGCTACATGAGTCGAGTCTGGTGCGAGCCGGTTCGCATTGATGCTATTCTGATGATGACTTCTGTCGACTCAAGCCTAAGAGGATGATAGTTGTGTCTGGGTAATGCTGGGTAAGCGCGCAGGAATCTGGTAGTCCACCATAAGTTGCCAACTGTGAATTCCATGTCCGTAGGAGGTTGTTTGCGGCTTGCAGTAGCATATGATCTATGCCATAGAGGCAGCCCAAGCGCTGATCTCTTCTGCAATATCGGCATCGCAATGGGACGAAATCGCCTGACTTCAGACTTGCTGGCAATGAGCAGGCTGGGAGTTGCCATTGCGAGGGATAGGCGCTAGCTGTGCGTGTCCACACACATTCTAATCAAGCCTCTGTCGCCATCTCCCGGAGACATTTTGCCTTCTTGATTCTCGATGAAGGTAGCGATATCAAGAAAAGATATTCTACAAGTCGTCCTGGTGAGTATGTTCTAATTGCGTGCTGTTGCTACAAGATACAAGTTGTCTGTTCGCTGTACCAAACATCAGCCACAGCAAGAACGAGCTACCCTCTGAAGTGCGGCGGTCGTGGGCGTCTTAGATCAGGCCATCAGCGTCCTGGACCTCATGCTCACTATCCTCACCAACACTCGATCGGCACCGAGCTGACATCGCCGCTGCGACTGTATGAACGAAGCCGAGGCCATACCATGATTGCCACAATTCATTGACTGCAGATCACGGTAGATGGGTGGTCGCTGAAGGAAATTTTGGGTTCGAGAAGCCCGTGAAACAGTGAAACAGCCAGGGATGATATCGCTCGGTGTGAGAGCTTTGCCTTCGGGCTTCCTCCTTCAGTCACTCCAATAGTATTCGTCTTAGGATGGGAAGACGACGACATGAACGCTGTTGGATGGTTCCAGGCACACCAGGTTCTACCATAGAGCAACAGCCACTTTGTAGAAAAGGCGTTGTGGATGACGACTTGAAGTTCTTGTATCGGGAAGTCCGCTCGGACATGGAAATGGCGTGCCGAGAAGCAGCACAGACGGGTACACAGCCAATTGAGGGGTCAGGTAACAACCTGTTCCTGCGCCCAGGGTAAAGCTAAAGAAAGCATCGAAAATGTCCGAACCAGCATGACATGCGCAAACACATCCCACGCAAGCCATCTCGCCCTTCGCGCTTTCGAAAGCCGGCACCGAATCTCACCTCTGCGCTGTACTCTGCCATCGTCCACCACACCAATCTCTCCAATCTGTTCCCACAACGTGACAAAGTCCCGATCATGGCGGCCAAAGTGGAGCCGGAAGGGGAGAATCGTCCTGCGCAACTGCGCGAGCCATGGACATATCCTCGTCCTATACGGGGAATAGCAGAGGCTTGATCGGTGGCACGTCTCAAGTCACCCTGTTACTGCCAACGTATCGATGGATGTTTAAGGTTAGCGAAGACTGATATATCAATCCCTCTCCCTCTGTCACCGTTCCAACGATGTCCAACACCAAAGCTCAAAACAGACTGTCCATCGACCCTCTCGGAGCAATCGCAAAATACAACTCCCTCCAAGCACACTTCCTCCACCCAACACTACCAACAACAATGTCTGCCTCCCAAGCCGTCGAGACCTCCCGCCTGGATGGCAAAGTCGCCCTCGTGACTGGCTCCGGCCGTGGTATCGGTGCCGCAATGGCTACTGAGCTCGCCCGCCGAGGAGCAAAGGTCGTTGTCAACTACGCCAACTCCGCCGAGGCCGCCAACCAGATTGTGGAGCAAATCAAGAAGAACGGCGGCGATGCCATCGCTTTAAAGGCTGATGTCGGCGACGTTGCCCAGACCACCAAGCTCATGGACCAGGCCGTTGAGCACTACGGCCAGCTCGACATTGTCTGCTCCAACTCCGGCGTTGTCTCTTTCGGCCACTTGAAGGACGTCACTGAGGAGGAGTTCGACCGTGTGTTCCGCATCAACACCCGCGGCCAGTTCTTCGTTGCCCGTGAGGCGTACAAGCACTTGAGCGTTGGTGGTCGCATTATTCTTATGGGTTCCATCACTGGTCAGGCCAAGGGTGTGCCAAAGCACGCCGTCTACTCTGGATCCAAGGGCGCCATCGAGACTTTCGTCCGATGCATGGCCATCGACTGTGGTGACAAGAAGATCACTGTCAACTGCGTTGCTCCAGGTGGTATCAAGACTGACATGTACCACGCTGTATGCCGCGAATACATTCCGAACGGTGAGAACCTCAGCAACGATCAGGTCGACGAGGTAAGCATAATCCACGCTGGTGGTCATGATATACACATTGCTAATGAGCCGTCGATAGTACGCCAAGACGTGGTCTCCAATGCAGCGTGTTGGCCAGCCAATCGACATTGCCCGTGTTGTCTGCTTCCTCGCCTCCCAAGACGGCGAATGGGTCAACGGCAAGGTCATTGGCATTGATGGTGCTGCATGCATGTAAACGTCCAGTCCTCGTGGCTTGGAACGACTTTTGGCTGGCAGCGTGTTCACGAGCATTTCGACTGACCACAGTATGGACGAAAAGATGGAATTATGGATGTCACGGCTGAAATGGCGCAAGGCGGATGGTGTTGGGACGTTCTTCGCAAAAGATGTAGTGTCTCGACAGAGATGGCCGACGGTACAGAGTATCATAGATGTCCGATTCAAGTGCTGAATAATGGTCATTGTACCAGTCACTGGAGCCGCATTCCGCCGAGCCTCTCAATGTTCTGACATCTTTGTTGCCTGAGCCTTGTTCGTGATGGTCGTATTGCTATTGTCAATGATTAACGTACTCCATCATGGTGGTGTTTCGAAGCACTCGTACCCATCTACCAACGCTAGTGGCAAACCTGTTCAAGGCACGTTACCAACCAAGCCGTGCCATCATCATCGTACTGTGGCTGTTGAGAAATGCTCCAACGACAACACGGTACACTAGCCGGCATACCATGTCCTGTAAGCTTCTCCTACCTCTTCGGGGATGTCACCGAACATGATCTTGGTAGACCAGTGTAATAGCGCATAAAATCGCAATATCGCAACACAAGCTTTTTCCATATACGGATCCCGCATCGGAGCGCTTCTTTCACATGCACGGCAGCACATCCGAAAACTAGCTCGGCGGAGATCCGTCCGAAGATCCTGGAATCCACTCTCAAGATCTCCACAAGCGATGGCACAGTGACCTGGCAACCTTAGTGCCAGGCCGGCTCGGGAGCTCGACTGTTGATACATTAGCGTGCCCCGACCTCCGCATCGTGTGAAAGTCTGAAGATGCTGTGTTGGACCTGTCATACCGAGGGATGCACGTCATGAGTCACTGCCCGAAAGTCGATCATACAAACCTCCGGAGCGACCTCAATCGTGTCGGAAGTGCACGGCGATCGTGACCTGCGATGTGGTTTGGTACGATAGTGAGGCTAGTACAGGACCTGCAGGCAGATAGATGAAGGAGCCGCTCAACGTCAATAACAGCTGCATATACCAGATGCTTGCGAAACAGCCCGACGTGGGCCCCGCTACGGGATATACTTTCTCGCTTATCTTGGTGTCGAAATACCGGTACAAGCTGCGCTGGGTTCCCTGGCTCAGCCGATATCGTTGAGTTTCAGATGGCGATTGTCTACATCACCTGCGTGCCGTGCTGTCATTGAAACAGGGATATATGCCAATTACAGCCTTTTGAAAAGGCTATGAGCTAGTGAAGGTGGCGTGGCACTTCATGATTCACTCTCGATAAACTGGCCGGGAATGTCCTGTCAACGACTTCCAATGTCGTCAGAAAGCATTGACGGCAAGATAGCCATGCAGTTGTGGTGTCGCTGAAGAAGTGTCCCGCAAGGTGTGTCGCTTCTTCCCCCGAGACAACACATTCCACCTCGAGAAGCTAGTTGGCAATACTCACTCGTCGAAGAAAATGTGTCGGGAAAGGTCGATGCTTTTACCGTCCTTCAGCTTTCGACGCTTGGCAGTTAGCTTACCCTGCGGGACGACATCTGCTTGTTGTGTACTAGCCATGGCGGTTTCAGCCTTTGGTAGTTTATCGCCTGGAGTTCGCTCGAAGCAGAAGCAGTCTCCACTTGCGGCAGAGAAGTGCTCCCCTGTCTGCGATTTCTTCCCAGTGCGCCCATAGCTCAGCCCGAGGTGCGGGAGCTCGCTGAACGGCAGCTGCTCAGTAGATCTACGATGCTCGATATAACGGCAGACCAGCTGAAGCCACGAATCGGCATTAGACAAGGGTTGGCTCGAACGACGCTGTATTGACTCTGCATGATGCCCGAACGCGCCAGCACTGGGAAACGTTAGAGAGTACTAAAGATTCTCAAACGATAGACGAACCTCTTTCCCAACGACCATCCCGCCTGCCTCGCTGTCTTGTCCACGTCACGATAATCGCCAAATCTGCAACGATAGGCACAGAAGGTGTCGAGACTTGGAAACTGATCGAGATACTGAAGAGACCAGCTGGTGATGTTCTGGCCTGCAAGGAACATGGTCTGGAGGTAACTTAAAGTACCATATCGTCGAGTCGAATATGCCCACTCATGCAGCATCGAATCGGAAAGGTGGCTCCTGTCATTGCCTCCTGCCTGGACGACCAGATTATGGAGATTGCGCAGCTCGTTGATGTACATCTACAAGGAATGAATGTTAGCCTACAGGTCTCTCAAGAAAAGTCATAGCTCCTGTACATGACCGATATCACTTACCAGGTCGTCGATGGAGCAGTTGAGTTCGACGAGAGTCAGATCCGTTAGCCAGTGTATCGACGTGCTAGTCGCCCACTTGATGCTGTCTTTTAGGCCATGGTACTGGCAGTCGCTATCGGATTGACTCCACGAGCGCATCTTGAACACCCCAAGACCACCGACAGAGGCAAACAGCTGCCATAGACGCACGCTGTCAAGCAAGTGGTGTTTGATAATCGACCAGAGGCGTTCCAATATGGGCAAAGGCACAGGACGTAACGTATCTTCGTCGAGCGATTGCAGGTTTCGGAGCAATGTTCGCACAGCCATGTCTTGGAGAGAGCGATTGGTATGACATGTGTCGTGTGCAGGAGGCTTCCGGCCTTGGCGGAGCTTGTCCGGAGAGCACCTACAACGTCTTCGCTCTACGCGGACTGTCTCCTCGCGGAAGATCTGGCCGCTTTCTTTGTCGAAGGGCATATTGTGGGCGACGCGATGGGCGCACCCGAATGTCAAGTCACGGCTGAGTACAGCTGGAGGAATATGATGGCGATGACTGCCCGGGTGACGCTTGCAGTCATCTTCAGGTGACTAGAGTCGTGATGATGTTGTTGTATCGATGTTGCTCTGAGTGTGAGATGGTTCAGACCCTGCTGCTTACTTTCCTAAGACTAGCTCAACAATGGTCTGACTTCCGACACCCTTTTATACATGACAGCTCTTTCTCCTCTACAGACCTCTTCGACATTGCTTCCTCCCTTGAGACATTAATGCGATCTCGTGATCTCGTGACCTTTGATGAATCCAGCCCATACGCCACTCGACAGAGTCGCGGCCTCCCAAGCTTGATGGCCTACGGGCCTGCGGCCGAAGTGATCTGCTACGCCGTGTGCCAAAACAACATTCTTGAAGGTTCGAAATTCGCCTACATGAACCTTGACAGCAGCGTATGTACATAATTCGCCTCTATGAACCTTCACAACATCAAGATCATGCCACCGCTGAACCCTCCGTCGTTCCTCGGAGTCAGCCGCAAGGTGACTACCGCTCGATTCGGATGCGATTCGATGTTGTAGCTGCAAGGACGCATCAAAAACGGCGACTTCTGAACATGGGCTATCTCAAATCGTCTCCAAGTGTTGAATCGTGCGGCCCCAAGGATTCAGCCGCAGCGCAACGACTTTGCAATAGTCCAACAACATGTGGCAAGTGATCGACTACTGACAGTTGTATCTCACGGTCTGCAATAGTGGCTGGCTGACGGAAGGCCAGACACGGCACAGCCATGACCAGCAGATCTTTGGAAACCAGGTTGAGAGGAGAGCAGACGACCCTTCGGTTTGTATGTGCTTTGGCATACCTGTTGACGCGGCCTTTGCGACATAACCTGTGATACGAGAGTAGGCAAGTCAATATTGGCATGTTGGCAATTTGGATCACAATGATTGTCGGCTGGACAGCTCTGGCTCCCATTGCTGCCGCAGCTGGAACATACTGCTCGGAAGGTATGGTCGCCTCTTGGCCCGGGGACCTCATCTTCTACAGTCGCTGATGGTTGATTCTCTCCGCAGCTCCTTATTCTGCGCTTGTACCACTTGGCACGTTGCCAGGAGTGCAATCTTTGTGCTCAAAATTCTATCCTCCAACGTCCATCACGACGACCACGACGCTCACGAGCGCAACCACTATAACTAGTACCGTCAGTCAAAGTGACCGCTAGGATGGGCATCCTTTGCCGGATATCTGCTGACCTGTATCGTATCATTACAGGCCAGCACAACTGTTACCCAGAGTACTATTACAGAGACTACTACAACGACTCAAACATCCACTGTTTTTGTGCCCGCTCAAGAAAGAAAGCGCGATTCCGACCTCGAGTCGCTCGATGCTAGGTCTGCTGCGTCTGGACATTGCTCGCCAGGAGTTGTAGCCGGAACACGATGCACCGCCCAATGCGGTACTGACCGTCCAGGGGGCGATTATAATCACAAAAACTGTTCATGCTTCACTGAGTGCGACAAGCTCTGCAGTCAGGATTCGAAGTGCACCAACATTGACTATCACCGCGATATGAGTATCTGCTACTTCAAAGCCTCGAAAACTCCCGCCAAGCCGAACAGCAACAATGACGACGCGGTTTGCCGACAAGCTCCTGATGCTTCCACCACTGTTTCAACGACAACGACAACGACAACCACCAACCCACTCGTATCTATTACGAATATGCCGGCAAGCAAGATTGCGAGCTTCTGCTCCTGCGTGGAAATCACTCCGACTTCAACCGTCACCATATCTACAACTCAGTCCTCGTCCACCACGATCACCATGACCATTACGCCTGATGCGACAACGACTACAACTACCGCCACGACTACATCGACGACTCAAGTCGCATGTCCTGCCCCCAGTCTTGCAGTCTGTAGCAATCGATGTGCAAACCGACAACAACAACTGTGGAACTTGTAGCAATGTGGTAAGTCCTCTCCCATTCCCTCGAGCAGCGACCCCTGCGCATTCATTCGACGCAAAACCCTTCTCGACTGCTTTCGATTGCATACTTCCAACCATGAACAAACGGTCTTTAACAAACCTCTGCAGTGCAAACAAAACGCCTTCTGCTCCAACGGCAGTTGTACCAAATACAACAATCTGGACCAGTGCCGCGACCCAGGCCAGCAGTGCAACAACCCCGGCCAGACATGTTATTGCTATGAAACAACGGATACTTACAACGTGTGTGCGTACGGCGTTAGTTGCGGAGCCGATTGCAGCAACAGCACCCAATGTAATACCAATGACTCTGGGGGCGACGCTTTTTGCATTAACCAGACCTGCATGACTAGCAATTCTCCGACGACTTGCAATGTATACCAGTATCATTGTGGGACCGACTATTAGGTTTTGAAGGAGGCTTTGACGGATGCGCAAGGTGAGATGAACTGGGTGCTGACGATGAAATTCAATTTGGTAACTTGTGTGTGTGCGTATGAGCGATGGACGGTAGTTGGAGAATAGATTTCGAAAGCAGTTCGACGATAAGGCTCGGCTGCTTCCATGATTGCTTTTCCACAGACGTTCACTACAAGACTTCCTATCAGAGACAGAATACGAATTGACGAAGAACTGAGCCACCGTATCGGAGATGGCACTCACCTTTGCGTTATGTCCCGAGGGAAGTGAATGAGACGTTCATCGCACGTGTCCATGGAAGTGAAACCTCACATGAACCATGAATGCAAGTTCACGTAACGTGCCGCTCTTTTCAACACGGCTTCATTACCTCGCCTCACTCCGCAGCTTCGAACTGTTCCGCACCACCACACCATCCCCGAGACCATCCTCGCAACTATAGAACCACAGGTAGGGAATGGACATCACCCACACGTCGTCCAGACCTTTCTACTGCCGCAACAAGCAGCACGCACAGACGACCAACAGCGCACATGATGTTAATGACCCCTCGAGCGCCCACAACGCTTCCGTGACGGAGTTCCAGGACCAGCGTCCTATGATCCCCAAGAGAATCCCATAACGGAATCTACGACTACGCTGTCATCATCGAGAAGGACCCCGTACATCTCTACCTCGCCCATAAATGCATCAACACGAAAACCTGCGACCATCGGACGCCGTCTTACCTACCAACGGAAAGCGTCGACCAGCCCACATCATCGTCCACACCTCCCGACTAGCCCAACTCACTCAACAAGACCAGGAGATCTTCCACCCAAGGAGCACCTCCCGCGTCCTCCCCTACCAGTGAAGCTACGCGTAAATCACCGGCAAAGTCTCCGCATCTCTTCTTGGGAAGTATCCCACAAGCACGTGAAAAATCTTCGCCATCAGTGCAGCTAGGATTTACCAAAATCTACAGAGATCAAGAGTTCAGCTCTGCATCTGCGAAAGGCAAGGTCAGCGTCAACTCATAGTGTGTGTGTGTGTGGGAGGGAAGGGAGGCGGGACCCGTACATACATCAACAGTATCGAGTGTGAGGGGGTGAGGGTCAGGGTGAGGGTGAGGAAGCATAAATCGGGGAGGTACAGCGGATGCAGGGGGGAACGTAGCGAGCATCTTCTGCTGGGGCGCAACTTTGAAGGCTCTAAAGGGTCTGGAGGTGTGGTTGACACATTGTGGTGGAGAAAGTTGAGGCGGCGGAGTAAGCGCTGCGGTGGAGCGGAGTGAATGCCTTGATGTCAGTCAAGACGGTAGCGCCTGCGTGTGGCTTCGAGAATGGGGGTGGAATGCAGCCGCGCGCGGGACGTCACTGTTGAATAAACAAAGATTCGTGATGTAGAGGCGTATGAGTGAATTGAAGGGACTAGATTGGATCCGTACGACGGGAGTGCCAGCAGATGAAGCGAGACATGTTGTTCGCCGGTACTGCGGGTCTACAGGTGTATGAGCGATGCGGCGCGAATGATGCAATGCGCGCACTCGAGGAACGAGAGTACGTAGGGCAGGATGGAGGCTCCCCATGCGTGTGTTGACACTGCCTCTGAGGGGTACCTGTCGGTATCAGCGTAGGGTCACACGTCTAACCACTGCGTGCGAAGCACATTGCGACATCTTGATTGCAGCCTGAGGCCGATCTTACAAGCTTATCTGGCTCATGGTGTCATTACAGGTGACATAATTGTATGACTTGAGAGGAAGTCTGTGCTTGTTCCAAGCGTTGCCGGTCAGGCTGGGTCGTGGCAGCGCTCAGGAAGAAGAATTCGAGGCTGGCTGTTTGCCTGTCCAGTAAGGTACCGCAAGAGTGGTAGCCGATGCAAATGAACGCCTCTCAGAGGTGCCGTTGCTCAACCTGCCGGTCGCCATCAAGATGCTTCCGAATATGCGGTACATGTTGTGCATGCCCCGCCCCAGCTCTATCGAAGGTCAGGCGCAGGAAGCTGTTTCGAGCACAGACTCGAGATCAAGACACACCCTTCCATCCTATTTGATAGCGTACTGACGTGACTTGGCTTGTGTCGCCGTAGGAATTGGCGCTCTTCAGTCCGAAAGCCGCATTTGAACAGCGATACGCATGAGGTCTGTTAAGGTCCGTGCACGTTGCTAGCATATCCCGAGCTCAAGTAGCCAAGCTAACTATGGCAGCCTGGTTGCTTTCAGTATTTTACTTCGTCTGTCGAGCGCAGGCAGAGCTTGCACCTTGCCAATAAGGTGCTCAACGGAGATGCGTACGAGCACCGATGCCTTCAAGCAAATCTTCACTATCGAGAACATCCAGTTATAGTCGATCGATGTGCGGAAGATTTTATATCAGGCCGGGTGATGCCTTAGTCTCGCAAGCAAAGTCGCGTAAGTAGCTTTCATTTTGTGAAATTTGGGTCCCCAGAACCCGATGTATTGCTCTGCGTGATCCTCGGATGATAAGATCGTTGCTGTCGCTATCACTTTGCCAGTGATGGACTGGCCTCGATTGCCGGATCATATCTGCACATCTGGAGTCTGCAACGGCCAAAGCCCGCAAATGAAGAGCTGGTAGAACCATGATCCGAATGAGGCGCGAGCAGGCCGACATGGATGGCAATCGACAAAACCCGCCGTAGTTGAGTACCATATGCCACGATCAATGCCAGAGCTGTAGCTGACATCTATCGGTCCTCCGTGTACCGGCATGTTGCTCAGAAATCGATTCAAGCCAGAGTATGCGCGACGGGAGAACCTCACGGGCACCACCACGCACTGCTAATTGAGGTGCCAATGCTCTACACAACGATCGATAGGGTTGTTTGCAATCATCAGGCCACGAGGGCAGCGAGCTCTTCCATTCGAAGCAACAGATGCAGGCCGTTGAGGAGGCTAGAGAACTTCGTTAAGAAGGCGAGCGTGCAAGGTCCAACTCCAATGGACATCACGAAATGCGGTGGTCATCTGCGGAGCGGTAGTAGTGAATGGCAATCATCGTTTCATCAGAGGTGAAGCACTTCCGAGACTCCACCCACGCTGCAGGGTTTGACTAGGGGTCTCTGTGTCATGGCGATGCGCTCGAGCGACTTGGCGTGGCTGCTCTTTGTATTGTGTTCATCATCAAGCTGGTACTTTTGAAGAAGGCATGAGCAGCTTGAGCCAATACAGTGGAAGTCGAATCTCATGCATGCTCACGTTAGCCATGCTTCGAGGCATACTGCCGGAGGTGCCACTGTCCTTGTGGAGTAATGGAGTAGATACCGTCGGCGGCTACAGCTATCGCCGAGTATTCGTGCCACAGCATGTTCCGAGAAGCAGTGTGGTCGGGACCGCCGGCGTGTCCGAAAGCACATGACAGTGGATAGCAGTGGCTGGGTATTCTCGAAGCATCATTCAATCCCCACCAAGGTTAGCTGGGCACGGTATCTCAGCCCTATTGAAAGTGCGTGCTCACCTGCACCTTTCTGCAGTAGGCACGGCTCCTATCGTAAGCCTGCAGAGCCACTAACACCACGCGATGCTCAACCGTGGCCCATGCCTGGCTGTTCAGTACTCGATCAGTTGTGCTTGTCAACAGTGCTTGTGCATTTGGTCCGGAGTCTGCCCTCAGCAGAGCGGAGGTGCAGCTACACCGGGGGAAGCAGCTCGCAGAGTGCTGTATACTCCGGATCGATCTCGCGTGGAGTCTTCATGGCAGCGCTACTACTGTGCGTCCTGAAACGATACACACGTTGCAAAGAGTCCGGATGTGGCGTGCGGCATTCAGCGCGTGCCTGCCGAATAAGCTTTTCTCGGAGGCGCCTACGGAATGGCGACCTGTTGAGCAAGTCTCCGAATGACGACGGTGTGTGCGGGCTTTCGGTCGATGCTGGCCTGGCTGGCGACGTCGGTGAGTGGCTGTAGGTGAGACTTCACTGTATCGGCCAGCCCTCAACCGCCGAGCCAAGAGTGTACGGCTTAGCCGTATACATGGGCACCAGCCGCGATACAGGCGAGCTCGTGTGCTGCAAGTGAGATGGGAATGGGGTGAAGAATGGCGAGATGGACAAACTGGCGGTCGTGGTCGTGGTCGTGGTCGTGGTCATGGTGCAGGTGCCCAGATTGCTTTCGTCTCGCGAAAAGCACGCGACATCGGGCCGCTGAAGCTTGTGCACGAGGCCACAAGTAAGTTATGCATGCTTGGATAACGATAATGATGGTGCAGCTTCGGACGTTGCACAACATTTGCACGAGTCAGACTTGCGGATGAAGGGCATGCAGCCAGGCATTATCGCTTGCATCAGCTTGATAGCCATGCCAGCTATGTGAGATTACTCGACACTGCATGTATGATAGAGGAATTTTGGCAGTGCAAAGATTTGCGCTGCAGGATTATGCAGATACAGGTATAAGCTGCATAGTGGCACTGGTAGGGCTCCTTACTGCCGCGAGCGAGAACGGAGAGGGGACCCCCGGCTGCATTCACTCTACAACAACAACCCAACAAGCGCGACGTCGAGCAGAGTTGGCTTCAGACCACGATTATCGCATCGCAATCAACATCTAACCGTCACCGCAAGACCCATCTGGCTGGCACAGGAGCGCACACAGAGCATGTCCGCAGGGTATCTCAGCGAGCACGCATCATGCACCTCGAAACAGAAACACCGCCAGGTGACCAGCTCACCAGCAGCAGGCCTTGCATAGCATCTCCGGGACTGTGTGAGGTGAGCCGCAGCCAGACACCTGGTACCGAACAGACGTAGCCCGTCAGACTACTGGACACACATCGCGGCAAGCACCCGACTTGGAAATATGCAAGGAATTGGCGCAGCATGCCAAGAGGAATGCCACCGAACATGCTCACGACTCCTGCCACGCATGTCATCGCCCTCGATAAGCAATCCATCGGTGGCCTCTTCAGCCAGTCAACAATGTTCCATCCGACGTCTTCAGCACTGTGGAGGAGCGGCACAAGCATGCCAGCGCCGCCATCACTACTTCCCAATTCGTCCTGACTGAGCATTTCTTGAGGATGGGGAGCCGAACATCGTAACTCCATCCATCACGCCGCAAAAATAGCCGCGGTGTGCTCACCCCTACTTCCGGAAGATCTCTGTATGCAAGTGCGCTTGTCTTGCGGTGGAGCTTAACGTCTCGTCGCAGACAAGCATCTTGTTTTGGCTGCATACGGCTCCCAGACAAGCACAGACTGCCATACGCCGTCGATCCATTCCCGGAGGCCTATTCTGAAGCATCAAGCGATCAAGCATGCATCAGACCCTGGTCTATCAAAGCCAACGACCAGCTGCTACATAATGCTTTCGCACGCTCCCAGCACGAATGCTTCGGGTCCATCTCATACTCTCGTTGATCCAAGCAGACTAGCCACCTGCCGATACAACTGTGACCCCCTATCTCCAGAAATCTCGTCAGTATTGTCTGTCGTTGACAGCACACAGCTTTCCACTATAATCATTATTTGTACGCAACACTCTTCTAACGACACAAAATTCTTCCGTGCCTAGCCACCACGGTCTGCTGCTCGAAAGAAGTCCTGGAAGCGGAAATCGATCGAATCACGAAGCTGCCCTTACAATCGTCTGTCAAGCACTACCAGTCCGACGACTCGGCCCCCACGAGCAAGCGTCGCAAGCGTCAATTCGCCTCACCGCCATCATGTCGAACGTCCTACTTTTCGGCGATCAAACTGCCGAGCAGTATCCTCTACTCCACCGATTGTGTCTACGCAAGGACAATGCCCTGGTCTCCAACTTCATCGAGCGCGTCGCTCTGGCTCTCCGCGAGGAAGTCCGCAGTCTTGCACGCAGTCAGCGGAATACAATCCCCGATTTCCTGACAGTGAGCAACTTGGTCGAGGCCTACTACCAAAAGGGAGACAAAGTGCCAATGCTTGAGTCTGCTTTCGTTACCATCGCTCAGATCGGGCACTACATTGGCTACTTCTCAGAGCATCAATCAGAACTCCCACCGGCGACCAACACTCGCGTGCTTGGCCTCTGCACTGGTCTCTTAGCTGCGACTGCCATCGTCTCTGCGAAGACCGTGGAAGAACTTGTAACTCTCGGTGTAGAGTTTGTGCGTGTTGCCTTCCGCTCCGGTGCTGCCGTTGAGACTCTCCGCTCAGTCCTCGGTCAGGCAGGTCAAGAGAAGGTTCCATGGTCCACCATCGTGACGGGTACAACTGAGTCGGCCGCTAGAGAGTCTTTGGCTGCTTTCCACACAGAGCGAGGAATCGCACAGTCCAACCAGGCCTACATCAGTGCCGTATCAACTATGGCTTTGACCATCTCCGGTCCGCCGACCACGGTTGAGCGTTTCTTCCAGGAGTCTGCTCTTTCTCAGAACCACAAGGTGCAGATTCCGGTCTATGGACCATATCATGCAGAACATCTGTTCAGCGAGGCCGACTGCGACAAGCTCCTCTGTGGCAGTGTCGCTCGCGAACTCAGGAAGCGCATGCCGGCCTCCCTCGTGCATTCTGCTTCCACTGGCAAGCCAATGGTTGCCGAAAATGCCTACGAGTTGACGAAGCTGGCCCTGGGCGAGATGCTTCAGCGTCCAGTGCGCTGGGATCATCTTCTCGAGGAAGTCGTGTCGCAGGTAGCCGCCAGCAAGCTTGGCGCCAAGATCTACGCCATGGGCATCAGTAACGTATCCAACAGCCTCGTCTCCGCCTTCAAGGCAGGTGGAAAGGATGATATTGTGGTGATCGATCACACCGCGTTTGAGGAAAACAAGGGCTACGTCGGCCGCACTCAAAACGACAAAGTCGCCATCGTTGGCATGGCTGGTCGCTATCCAAGCGCTGCCAACCATGAAGCTCTGTGGGATCTACTGATGAAGGGACTCGACGTTCACCGAAAGGTTCCAGCTGATCGCTTCGATGCCGATGCTCACTGCGATCCATCAGGCAAGGGCAAGAACAAGTCGCACACACCTTTCGGATGCTTCATCGATGAGCCAGGCCTCTTCGACCCTCGGTTCTTCAACATGTCTCCTCGCGAAGCTGCTCAAACTGACCCTATGGGTCGTCTCGCGCTAGTCACTGCATACGAAGCCCTCGAGATGTCCGGATATGTTCCTAATCGTACCACTTCTACCAAGCTTCACCGCATCGGCACTTTCTACGGCCAAACCTCTGACGATTGGCGTGAGATCAATGCCGCTGAGAATGTGGACACCTACTTCATCACTGGTGGCGTCCGTGCCTTTGCTCCTGGCCGCATAAACTACTACTTCAAATTCTCCGGCCCGTCTTATTCGATCGACACCGCTTGCTCTTCCTCCCTGGCAGCTATTCAGCTTGCTTGCACCTCACTCTGGGCCGGCGACTGCGATACCGCTATCGCAGGTGGGCTCAACGTTCTTACCAACCCCGACATTTTCTCCGGTCTGTCCAAGGGTCAGTTCTTGTCAAAGACGGGTTCTTGCAAGACCTACGATAATGCTGCTGATGGTTATTGCCGTGGCGATTCATGCGGCTCTGTCATTCTAAAGCGCTACGAGGACGCCATTGCTGATAAAGACAACATTCTTGGCTGCATTCTCGGCGCTGCCACCAACCACTCCGCGGAAGCTGTCTCAATTACTCACCCCCACGCTGGTGCGCAGGAGTTCTTGTACAAGCAGGTTCTGGCAAACGCTGGAGTCGATGCTCACGAGATCAGTTACGTTGAGATGCACGGTACCGGTACTCAAGCTGGTGACGGCATTGAGATGACCTCTGTCACCAACGTCTTTGCTCCTCGCCACCGTCAGCGTCGGGACGATCAGCCAGTGTTCCTTGGGGCCATCAAGGCTAACGTTGGTCACGCTGAGGCCGCATCGGGGATCAACTCTCTCCACAAGGTTCTCCTCATGATGAAGAACAACAAGATCCCCGCGAACGTCGGTGTCAAGGGCGAGATGAACAAGTCATTCCCAGCTGACTTGAACGACCGCAAAGTAAACATCTCCTTGAAGGAGGTCGATTGGCCACGCAAGACCGCCGCGCCTCGAAAGGTGTTCCTCAACAACTTCTCTGCCGCTGGTGGAAACACTGCTCTTCTGATCGAGGATGGTCCAGTCCGTGATGCACCAGGGGGTGTCGACCCACGAAGCACGTTGCCAATCACTGTCACTGCGCGTTCTATTGCTTCTTTGAAGCGTAACATCGCCAACCTTCAAGACTATGTCAAGGACCACGGAAGCACGGCCCTGTCATCTCTTTCATACACCTTGACCGCGCGTCGCATTCAGCACAACTATCGTGTAGCGTTTCCGTTGTCTGACATCAGCAAGGTCGGCGATTCTCTGCAGGCGCAAGTGAAGGATTCATACCAGCCAGTCCCGATGGCCCCTACCAAAACCGCCTTCTGCTTCACTGGCCAAGGGTCGCAGTACACTGGGCTTGGCCAACAACTTTACCAAGATCTCAAGAGCTTCCGCGACGACATTGATCAGCTCGATCAGCTCGCTCGCATCCAAGGTCTTCCATCATTCCTCGAGCTTCTCGACGGCACCGATGTCCAGACTCTGTCTCCGATCAAGGTACAGCTCGGCATGGCCTGCATTCAAGTCGCTCTTGCAAACATGTGGGCAGCCTGGGGTATTACTCCCACCGCTGTCATTGGCCACAGCCTGGGTGAATATGCCGCTCTCCACGTCGCTGGCGTCATATCAGCTTCTGACATGGTACTCCTTGTTGGTCGACGAGCTGAGCTTCTTGTGAAGGACTGCACGCCCCACACTCACGGTATGCTGGCTGTCAAAGGCAGTGCCGTGGCCATCGGCCAGGCTCTTGGACAGAAAATGACCGAAATCGCTTGTGTCAACGGTCCAGAGGAGACTGTTCTCTGTGGCAGTGCTGAGGTTGTCACTGCAGCCAACGACACCCTGACACAGTCTGGCTTCAAAGCTACCAAGCTGAACGTGCCATTCGCGTTTCACTCTGCCCAGGTCGACCCGATCCTTGATCAATTCAAGAAGATCGCTTCTTCGGTCACTTACAACAAGCCGGCTGTACCAGTGCTTTCTCCTCTCACTGGGGAGATAATTCGCGAAGCTGGTATCATCAACCCAGTGTATCTCGCACGTCACGCTCGTGAGACCGTCGACTTCTGGACTGCGCTCACTGTCGGCCAAAAGGAGAAGGTTTTCGACGAGAAGACTGCCTGGCTCGAGATTGGTGCACACCCAGTCTGCTCGGGCATGGTCAAGGCCTCGATCGGAGCCACAATTGCCGCCCCCTCGCTTCGCCGAGGCGAGGATGCCTGGAAGACGATCGCCAACAGCATGTGCCAGCTCTTCAATGCTGGCGTGTACATCGACTTCAACGAGTACCATCGCGAGTTCAATGATGCACAGGAGATGTACCAACTACCGACCTACGCCTTCGACAACAAGAAGTACTGGCTCGACTATCACAACGACTGGACTCTCACAAAAGGCGAAGCTCCACAGACCAAGGAAGTATTCATCGAGAAGGAGGTCGCAGCTACTGCTCCAGCGGTCGAACTCCCTGCTAAGCGTCTGTCAACATCCTGCCAGAAGGTCATCAGCGAGGAGTACAGTGCCAACCAAGCACGTGTAGTTGTTCGCTCCAGCTTGGCTGATAGCAAGCTCTATCCAGTAGTCTGTGGCCATATGGTCAACAATGCTGCTCTGTGCCCCTCTTCGCTGTATGCTGATATGGCGTTGACTGTCGCCGATTACATTTGGAAAGAGACACGTCCAGATACCGAGACACCTGGAATGAACGTCTGCAACATGGAGGTGCCAAAGCCTCTTATTGCGCAAATTCCACAGCCGTCACAAGGTCAACACATTGAGCTTGAGGCCAATGCTGATCTTGAGCAAGGTGTCTTGAAGCTCAAATTCCGCAGTGTTCATCCAGACGGCAAGAAAATTCAGGATCACGCCAACTGTACTGTAAAGTACGAAGACAAGTCTGCTTGGGCCGACGAATGGGCTCGCTACAACTTCATGGTCAAGGCACAGATGGAAATGCTGACGGCCAAAACAATGACTGGTGGCGCCCACAAGGTTCAGCGTGGTATGGCTTACAAGTTGTTCAAGGCACTTGTCAACTACGACAGCAAGTATCGTGCGATGGCTGAGGTCGTCCTGGACGGTACCAACACCGAGGCATCTGCGACGCTTGACTTTCCCACCAAGCCTGACGACGGCGACTTCTACTGTGCACCATACCACATCGATGGTTCTTGCCACATCTCTGGCTTCATCGTCAATGCTTCCGACCTCCTCGATTCTGAGCAGAACGTCTACGTCTCCCACGGCTGGGGCGCAATGAAGTTCTCCAAGCCTCTCATTGCTGGCATGCGACTCCGCAACTATGTCCGCATGCTGCCACAGCCAGGCAACATTTCCAAAGGAGATGTGTACATCATGCAAGGCGAGGAGATCGTTGCCGTGTGTGAGGGTATCAAGTTCCAGCAGATCCCGCGCCGCGTGCTGAACACGTTCCTGCCTCCAAATACAGGCTCAGCTGCACAGGTAGCAGCAGCACCAGCTCCGAAGCCAATCGTAAAGCAGGCATCAGTCCGCGCTCCAGCTCCCGCGCCAATCAAGTTGGCTTCTCCGGCGCCCATCAAGCGAACAGTCGTCTCTGCCGCGCCCACAGCTGTCACTGCGACCAAGAAGCCAAAGCAGAGGAAAGCGACGCCACCACAAGCTTCAGGCGGTCTGACTGACAAGGTCATGAAGATCTTGGCTAAGGAGACTGAGGTCGATGTGTCAGAGCTCGTCGACGACGCTCACTTCGAGAACCTTGGCGTCGACTCCCTCCTGTCATTGACCATCTCTGCCATCTTCCGTGAGGAGCTCGACATGGAGATTAGCTCTTCTCTCTTCACTGATCATCCCACCGTTGGCGAGATGAAGAAGTACTTCGCACAGCTCGACACTGGCTCCAGCAGCAGTAGTAGTAGCAGTGCTGCTGACACTGAAGAGGACTCCGATGATGACAGCATTCCCCCAACCGACGCACCAACACCTTTCGATGTAATCTCCACCCCGGCAAGTAGCGCACCAAGTGCTGCCCCAAGTGACGCCGGAAAGCCTGAACTTGACTCACCAACTCGCGACTCTCTCGCAGACGTAAGCGACGTTTCTCTCGCGCGCCACGTCATTGCACAAGAGATGGGTGTCGACATCTCCGAGATCACTGATGGTGCCGAACTTGCTGAGATGGGCATGGACTCGCTCATGAGCTTGACCATCCTCGGTGAGCTCCGTGAGAAGACTGGTGTCGACCTTCCATCAACGTTCCTCTCCACCAACCCAACTATCTTGGACATTGAGAATGCTCTCGGTATGCGCCCTATCAAGGCCAAGGCCCCCAAAGCCACGTCAGCCGCACCGAAGGCATCGACAAAGACTGATATGAACGAGGTTTCCGCTAGGCTAGCGAAGATCAACAAGACCGACATCTCCAAATACCCTGCCGCTACCTCTGTCCTGCTCCAAGGTAACGCCAAGGTCGCAACCAAGAAGATCTTCTTCTTGCCTGATGGATCCGGCTCGGCCACTAGCTACGTCAGCATTCCCAATCTCGGTCCCGATATTGCAGCCTACGGTCTCAACTGCCCTTTCATGAAGGACCCTGAGCAATGGCAGTGCGGCATCGAGGTCTCGTCTCTCATCTACCTCGCCGAGATCAAGCGCCGTCAATCCAAGGGACCATACATCCTTGGCGGCTGGTCAGCAGGCGGTGTCATCGCCTATGCCGTTTCTCAGGCTCTCCTCGCCGCTGGCGAGAAAGTCGAGAAGCTCTTACTCCTCGACTCACCCTGCCCTGTCAACCTCGACCCACTTCCCGCACGTCTGCACATCTTCTTCAACGAGATCGGTCTCCTTGGCACCGGCGACCCAAGCAAGACTCCAAAGTGGCTCCTCCCCCACTTCTCCGCCGCTATTCGATCTCTCTCCGACTACGACCCGAAACCGACGATAGGTCCATGCCCAACGTACGCAGTATGGTGCACCGACGGTGTCGCCGGTAACGCAGGCGACCCACGCCCACCGCCAGCGGAGGATGAGGACCCAGCCCCAATGAAGTGGCTCCTCAACCACCGTACCGACTTCGCAAGCAATGGCTGGGATCAGCTTTGCGGCAGAAATATGAAGTTTGGCGTTATGGGCGGTCACCACTTCTCCATGATGAAAGAGCCTTGGGCCGCGGACCTAGGGAAGCTCATCAGAGAGGGTCTCGACTGGAGGGCATGAAGCGTTGCGCCGCTTGGTGCCTTGCTTTCGTTTACTTCTGAAGACCAGTGATGCAATAGTCTTGGCCGGCTATCGCATCGACTGGTCGGGCTCGCGATCTTCTCTACGACGGCTTCGATCGACTTACGCTCTAATGTAATGTACGATGCATGGGGTGATGATTTACAGATAGAGCTTTTGGGGCGTTCATGGACTTGGCGTGGTGTTTGGGGATACAGATGCGTTTCGTTTTGCATGGTCGCTACTATTGCTCTATGAACAAAGTTCAGAATGATCGCTGTTGATGTTGGGCGAGTACGATGGTGGCTCCTTAGTATGTAGCTTGACAAGGCAGACGATTTCCGATCACAGACTCTTCGCTCCTCTGGAAAATTGTGACCCTCGAATGTGATATATTATTGCACTTTCAATTTGGATGCTTTATTGAGAATAGGACTCCTCTCCGAGGGTAGATGCGTTATTAGACGTCGTTTCAGATGGTTTGAACCAGAACACACATCTGTGCCATACTCAGATACATTCAAGTCGCCGGCAGCTCATAGCCACAATGTGGACTACCCGATACTGCCGTGCCATGGACAACAATGCAGTCCTGCCACAACGTAGTTCACCACATTCCCCCGTCACGGTTGAGGACATCTCTCCAAATCTCGCTCGCTCGCTCACATGAAGCGGAAGAAGAAACTTCATCTCACCATCTCAGCGAACAGACTATCATTCCAAATCACTGGATCACTGCCACGAGCGAATGTCCGAGCGGTCAACCTAATTGTACTCGAGAATTGGTGAAGTAAATCTTGCATGATTCGATTAAGCGTTGTTTCTTGAGGTTCAAAAGTCGGTCAATGGACAGGGGACAGGATTTGTCACATGCAGGCTGGACGGTTGTGGAAAACTTTGGTCTTTTGGAGTGGTATGAGGATGCATCATGCATTGACGTGGCATGATGTTGTCTTACGGAGTGGTGATGGAATGAGTCAAGACGACTTCGATGCGATGGTTTCCAGCTAGTCTAGTCGCGTAACAAGGGCTGCCACACGTGGAGATGAGATGTTGGTCTGGAGACTGTATGCAGAGCGGCTGGCTGGCTGAACAACGCACATCATGGAGAAGATCGTGGGGAAGCCGGGCTTGCAGCGGGTCTAGCATACAGCGGGCTGACCCGAGAGGGCAGCGAGCCACGTCAGAGGAGGGAGACGAAGATTGGGCAATGGGACGTGTCGACCGATCGAGAAGATGATGGCGATGACGAATCTTCCTTGCGCTCAGCAGTGCCGCAGACTTCACCACACTTACCGCATCCAGTATCCACAACCCATGTCCTCTCCATCTTTCTCCCCATCTAGTTCCGTAGGCGCATAACGCACCGCAGACGATTCCCATCCTTCCTCTCGTCATACTTCCCACCAGCGCTGTGTTGACGTCGTAGGATGTAGGAAGACCGAGGATGCGCCGATGCATTTCTCGTACAGTAGACAGGCGGCACATCCGAGCGACGGAGAATGCGTTCCATCATTCTCAAGATCGAGAGGTGTTCGTGGGGCCAAAGGGAGGTAAGTGCTTGGCTCGAAAGGGGCCAAGCGGTGTTCTTTTTCGGAATATTTGAGGGGATTTCCGGGAATGTGGAATGGCTTGCGCGCTTATTAGAGTGCAGATGCGGTGGATACGAGACGACTCGGAATGGAGTCGGACGGGAAAAAGGTGATTGATGGCTTTGATGTGATGGATTTCGGTTCGCTATTTTGATGTTCTTGGGGGAGACTTTAGAAGGATTGTGAAGAATGGTTAATGTTGGCTTTGAAATCGTGGATGAGGGCGTGCGTAGAGAAGGGGAGAGAGCTGCAGTGAGAATAAGCTGCTGATGCCGCCGTCGGGCACCCTGGAAGGGTGAAAGTCAAAATAGCAAGCGGCGGACCTAATTTAGGTTGTTGTGAGAGCCGCTGCCGTCTTCTGCATATGTTTATGGAGCACACCACACACAATTCATCGGCGTCTCTGCTGTGGCGTTTTTGCATAATTGCGGATAGTGCCGTGCGACGCGAGATCACAGCACAAGTCGCCGCAGAAGAAGAACATCGCAAAGCACGAATATCGATACTGTCCATACATACAGCCAAGCTCCTAGAGCACGCGTAGACATTCAGAACAGTAAGTACTCAGCATCGACAATGTTCTGGCAGACTCAATAAGCCTAGGAGCCAAGTCTCCACAAACACACTGGTTTTCCAACATTTCTCGACTTTTGCTCCAGACTCTTTTTCCAACCAAATTCTGCCGGCTGACACACATGAACCCAGACTCGGTGTAGTCAACTTCATGGCTGCGGTTGAGAAGGCGATGTAAGCTGGCATTGCCCTTCATTCTCGCCTCCTCATGGCTGACAAGATACCACAACAGAGGCAAGGATGCGCCAACCAACGCGCGAGGCATCCCAGTCGCGCCCTTCGTGGAGCGAGTCGAAGATTATGTCGCGACTAGGGCGGAGGTTGAGCCTACGCTCAAGAGTTTCCAGGAGATGATTTCGTGAGTCGTTGATGGCACGGAGTCGAGATTTTTGTGGACGGATGGAGGGAGGCTGATTCGGACTTGCTTGTAGGAAGTATCAATTCATGGAGGCGAATAACCAACGAAGGGTCGCGGGGTTGAAGGACAAGATCCCGGATATTCAAAAGACGCTTGAGACGGTGCGGTTCCTGCAGACGAGGAAGGTATGTGCACATTGATTGAGCCTCGACGTATGCTGCTGACCCACAGCGTGAAGTCCGATGCGAAACCACTCGAGACCACCTTCGAGCTGAACGATACCCTCTACGCGAAGGCCAATATCCACCAGACAGAGGAAGTCTACCTATGGCTGGGCGTACGTACACCTCACAACATCTAGGCGATCCCAATGGGGCCACAGATTCCGATCATGCAACATTGACTGACACCACCAGGCCAACGTAATGCTAGCGTACCCCCTCGCGGAAGCGGAATCACTCCTCGACGGGAAACTCGCAGCCGCGAAAGGAAGTCTCGCCAATTGCGAAGAGGATCTAGACTTCCTGCGCGAACAGATTACCGTACGTGATGCCATCTCCTGACCCTCCCTATCTTCGTGGTCATCATCTTACTGACCTGATCCCAGACCATGGAAGTTGCCACAGCCCGCGTGTACAACTGGGACGTGGGCATGCGTCGCAAGGAGAAGCCCGACGAGAAGGAGGCCGAGGGAGATGGAAAGGCTGCGCTGAAAGGCTGAAGTGCTGCTGCTGCTGCAAAGCGACCAAACACCTGAAGTATCATGACGGGACATTCACAGTCTACATAGTATACAGGGTTATCTTCAATCTCAAACGTCCCCACCCATCGCAGCTCGCCTTCTCAGAACACCAACCACTTCTCCGTCAAAGCTCTCGCGCCCTCGATATTCCCCGCCAACGCCATCATCCCCTGCAACGCATACGCCGCCTCCTGCGCCAAATCCTCCACCTCATCCTCCACCGGCATCCCCCCCGCTACCTTCCTCTCCTCTCCCTCCGCTCGCACCCTCTCACTCAACGCCAGCACCTTTTCATAAGCATCGATAGCAAGATGCGTCAATCCCAGGTAATGGTACATCCTACCGGTATTGTACTCCGCCTCCTGAAGATGCCTCGCCTTCCCCGTCGCCGCGCGGAGTCGGTAGTAAGAGCGGAGGAAGGCCAGACCCTGATTGATACCGTATTGTCGATTGTCCGTCTGCCGCTTCATGGAGATCTGCACCCACATCGTCGCGAGACTCAAGCTGACGCAGACATTATCCGGCGCCAGCGCGAGCGCTCTCAGATAGTACGGGATGGAGGTATGGCTGTGGTTCGCCACAGCGACCATGTGGCCATACATCATCAGCACTCCCGCATCAAGTCCGTGTTTCTCGCCGTCCATCTTTCGAACTCGTTCTTCGAGACTGGCTTTCTGGATGGACCATTCGATTCTCTGCCGCACCTCGGGCTCCATGGCTAGGTAGTCGAATTGCTTCACCATGCGAAGCATGAACTTCTGACTTGGACCGGAGTTGAACCAGTTGCTACCGTATGAGAAACGGCTGACGGCGGCGAAGAGCTGGAAGAGGGTGCCGCCACGGAACTCATTCTCGCGGATGAGTTCGCGAACGAGTTCGATGGCGTAGCAGCTGTCGTTGAAAGCGAGAGCGCAGTAGAAAGCGACGCCGTAGTTGGACCATTTGAGCTTCTTCTCCAGGAAGAAGACGTTGGCGCCGTGTAGGACTTCTTTGACGATGTAGTAGCAGCGGTCTTGTTCGCCACTGCCTGCATAGACTAGTGCCAGGTCGGAGAAGATGCGATGCCAGTCGTGGAACGGGATGGTCAGGTAAGTGTTCGGTCCGACGATATCTTCGTGACGCTGTTGGGTCTTCTTGAACGGCCTGCTGGGATCGTCCGTGAGACCCAAGGGTAGAGTCTTGTCGCGCTCGGGAAAGAACACCTTCATGTTGGTGAAGTCTTTCAGCATGGTGTTGGCGGCGTCGACCCACTGCTCGATCATCTCTTCATCTTCACCCGCCTTCATCGCTCGCCAGTGTTGTTTGACGACATCGAAACTGGCAAGACACCGTTCTTGAGCGTCCAGGATGAGATCGAATCGAGCCTGACGTTTAGCATCATGCGCTTTGTTGTATGTCTTCTGCAGCCTTGGACGTTTGGGAGCTTTGTCATCTCCATCATCGTTCTCCTCATCATCTTCGACAGGAGGCAAAAGATCGTTCCTCCTGCCTCGCCTACGCTTCTTCGGCACTAGTCCAGGCACGTGCTCTGGAGGTTCCGGAGGAAGCTCAATATTCTGCGACACAGGGCCTAGTCTGGCAGAAGCATAAGTCGTTGCAGGCATGGTCAGGGTATCGATGCTCGGGTCGAGTCTCATCTCTGCAAAGGTACCCTGATTTGCCGGCGGCTGAGCCACATCGCCTGCAGGTCGTAGTTCCCTATACACGACGGGCGGCTTGAGTGGCCTCAGCGGCACTCTAGGGGCATTAAGGTCGTATTTGTGCGGTTTAACATAATTGCTCATCAGCGGCGGCGCCATCTTGACACCAGCTGTATGAAGGAGATCGAGTCGGTTGTACAGGATCAACTCATTGCACAGCTGACGTGCTTTGTCCGCCTCTCCAACGTCTTCGTAGTGTTTGCACAGACGGGCACAAGAGATGGTGTAGTCTTGGCTGGCACGCTTGTGACGATGAACAACCTCGTAGCACGCGATGGCATCCTCGTGCCGTAATGCCATATTGTAGCAGTTTGCGATCTGCATCCAGACTTTGTCCTCGATTCCTTCGTCGCGATCTTCCGCTATTGGAACTGTGCGCACCAGGTCATAAAATTTGATCGCTTCATCTCGATAATTGGCTTCGTGTAGGCGTTGCCCAACCTGCAGGAAGATGTCGTAGTAGTCCTCGACCCGATCAGCGTATTGATGTAATGCTTGAAAGTGTCGCATCGCCTCCGGATAATGCTGGATGCCAGCCTTCAGTCGCAACACACCCAGCTTGACTCGAATCTCCACCGGCAGTCCCTGACCGTAAGCTTCCGGATCTCGACTTGCGCGACCTTGCTGCCACTCCGGTAGCAGCCGTCTTCGGTCGTTGTCATCATCAAATTCACGATCGTCGTCCTTGACACGATCCCAGAACTTTTCTTGCTGGCGTCCAAGAAACCAGCGAGCCAACTGCTTGCCTCTGAACAATCCGGGTTCGAATGTACCGACCATGTCGCAGAGATCAAGATAGATGTTGAGATGGCTCCACTGATCAGTATCGTCATCTTCGTGTCCGAAATCTTCTTCATCCTCATACTCCTTGAACGCCACCTCATATGCTTCTTTTGCATCCTTGAGCTCAGAGGTATCATGCCATGAAGCGCAAAGCTGAGCCCACTCGCCGAGGTAATAAGTTTGAAAAGGCCACGACTTTACGATGTGCTTGGCATCCACGCGAGCGTCCCGGATCGACCCAATCTCTTTGTGAAGCTCGAACTTGGCTCCACGAAGTCTAAGCTCAAGGTCTTTGTCGTCTCTGAACCAGCTGTTCAGTTTCAGAGCATCGGTGTAACATTGTGCGGCACGCTTGACAGCTGCAGGTGGTCGCTCATCGCCAGCTACCTCCAAGATCTTATTGGCCGCCCTGATATAGACATTAGGATCACGCGCCGTTGCGGCTCCGTTCTCTAGAGCGGTGGCCGCATCTTCCGGTCGACCCATTGCATCGAGGATTTGGGATATGAGAACATGTGCTGTATAGATTTCGGGGTTCTTTTGAATGGCCTGTCTGACGTTGTCGAGGGCTTCTTCATGTTTGCCGTCAAGGTGAAGTCCTTGCGCCTTCTTCATAAATTGCTTGAACTCATGTCCACCATCAGTAGCTTTCCGGCCTCGTCCACGACCCCTTCCTCGTCCGCGAGGACGACCACGGGGATTGCCTCGAGGCTTTTCAAACAGATCGGCATGTTCGGTTCCTTTCAGAAGCCTTTTCCAACCACCGCGTCCACGACCGCGGCTTAAACCGCCACGGGTGCGTCCAGAAGGATTGCCTCGAGTGGCAGCGGAGTCGTTTACGTCGGTTTGATCAAACAATTCGCCGAGGCCGGCGGCATCTGCCACGTAGGGATCGAAGTCAGGATCCCACTCATGAGTGCCACCATAGCTGACTGCAGCTCTGTAAGCCGCGCCTGCTGCAGCCTTGCCTCCAACATCCTCGCCCCACTGTCCAGCGAGCCATGATGTGCTTTCAGCACCTCGCATTCGAGATTCCGCTTCATCATAGCGCGTTGGGTATTGTTGTGCTGAAATTTGCTCGTGAGTTAGACCGCGCTTGTTGACTGCGGGGGCTTCCTGTGGTATCGCAGAGCCGTACAACGGACTGGTGGCTTGTACAGCTAAGATCTGAGAAGGAGGAGAACGTGCTGGGAACCCTGCCTGAGGCATGTCCATCCAATTGTCTGAAAACTGCGCAGCGAGTGATGGATGTAATACAGCTTGTGAGCCAGAAGGCGCAGCCCAAGCATATGGACTCGGGTCATGTTGTGATGCTCCAAAAGCGTTGGCACTGGTGCCGGGGAAGGGTCCGTAGGCACCAAAAGGTAGGTTTCGACTCGGATCTGGATAGCTGAGCTGAGCAGCGGGATTTGGTGTGTCGCTGCTGTTCGCTTCCCACGGAGATTCGCGCTGATGGTCATTCTGATCTGTGGCCTCATCCATCTTCAGCTACCCGCCACAAATGTCCAGTCGCGAAAGTTTTCGGTGACTAGCGTGCATCGAGTCGTTACGGGCGGCCAAATGCTAGTCGCAAATTATGCTCGATGCGTCGTTCAATGAAGCTCAGATCTCGCGATTGTCGTAGTGCGGACGTGTTCGAGAGCATTGAATTCAAAAAGTAAGATGGACCTCGAATGCTGACTCATGATAGCAGGTCACGTGTCGGTCGCAATTGTCTGATATGATAAGCACATTCGAACTATGAGCCCGTAGATCAGAATAAAATGCAAAAAGATCGATTTACTCGATCTAGATATTCCAAAGATTGAGAATGCGGCGTGTTGCGGTGGGCCAAGGTTTCATCTGGTAAAAGGCAAGGTGAAAGCTGATTAACCCAACCGCGCCGTCGTAATAAATGATCCTACAGCTGATTATATAGCTGAATTCTTCTGCCGAGCTTGCGCCGAGCGGAAAGGCGCAGGAAACAACGTATCGCCTTTTCAAGCGAGCAGGTACATATTCTTGCCTGGTCCAAGAAGAGTCCTCGGCGCTCCGGGATCCTCTCAATCACAACGCTGAGACAGTGCATAAGTCACTTGGAAGCGCGTCTGTGGAAGTCACCGTTATGACGTTTTCGTGAGGTTTGCTAAGATGCGCCTCATGTAGTCGTGCATAATATCCGAATGTCTCGGGCGCCATTGACGTTCGGAGCGCCTACTCACGGTCTCGCTCGCCTTGCGATATTGAAGCTTCATCAGGTAACTTCAGTTCCATGGTGTCGAGATCGTCAAGCTGGCAAGTGTCCTCAGACCTCAGAGGTGCAGTTCTTACAGATATTGCTAATCGAGCTTACTTCCCAGATCGAAAAGCGACATCTTTCTCTTCATGCTGTTCACAGTCCACTCAACTGGCTTTAAACATACATTTGAGCTACGGCAGTCTCCGACATCGATGCAGCATGCAGGCCAGACTTACCGACTACATTCATTCCGCTGAGAGGCTTGCGGTAGCCCAACGACCCGCTCCCCCTGATCACACACCGCACGATGGACTTGACACGCAAGGAATCTGCAAAGAGCACCCCAGAGCAGAACGACTTCGTCCCAATTCCTGTCATTCTGCCTCGCGATCGATTATCTTGCACACCAAAAGAGTCCAGACGTCCTTCACAGGAATGACTGGTGTCACTTCACTGCAATATCATTACTCAGCTTCAAGGTGTACAGAACCAGATTTCCGCAAGCCAAGTATGCTCCAGTATCCTGGCCACCACATATGCGCCATCCGGATCTGTAGGAGCACATATTCGAACCAAGCCGGGCTCTAGCAGTCCCATGTGATGCAGCGATGCTCTCACTGATGCTCTTCGAAATCCCACCCAATAGCAAAGGTATCGCTGCGGTATTTCCTGGATCGCTTGTATATTGGACGTGGCGGAGCTGGAGCTGAAGCTGTAAAGAGATCGCAACATCCTTTTCGACCGCGTGCTACCTTCATCTGACACTGAATGGCGCACTGCGATACAAAAGCGACATCGCAAGATTACTGCAAGCTACTTTGGCGAAACTCGGTTCCGATGCGCTGGAGTGTGGCTGGATGGGCAGGATGAAGCGAATCGATGCAGCCGAGCGAAACCGTCGAGAGGCTGTAGCGGAGCACAACCCACGTCTGCTCGAGTCGCTGGAGTATCGAGACAACAGGCTCTCTCTACATGAGTGGGAGTCTAACGCTTCTATCAAAGCTCTGCATCTATTTCTCCTGCAGTATCCAGTAGAGGAGCTCCTCAACTGGGCCGCTGGGAACGGTTCTTGTGGAGGCGCATGCAGAAGCGACAAAGACGACTCTATGCGCAGGACGGACGCGGCATTGACTTGACCAAGCCGTTGACTGAATGGGTGGCATTCTCACGCTATTGTGATCGGGGCTTCGTTGTTCTTGAGCTTACGCGCGTGACCGAAGAGCAAGCCGTATCCGTTGATACAAAGACATGCGAGCGGTGAGAGTGGAGCACGCCGGCGTACTGATTGGGCTGCCATCGACCGCGACCAAGCTTCAGACCGGATAATGTAGCATGCAAGATATCTCGTCGACATCGGCCTGCGTTTAGGAAGTAGAGCATAATCGCCGCCTTCAATCCAGCGTCAATGCATGAACGTGGTAATGTAGCACGCAAATAACTCTTATGATCACACAGCCCAGATCCGGCCTTATTGAGTGCACAATCGATACAGCTCAGGAGCCATGCGCGATGATGTGAATCGTAGGGCAGTCGATGAAAATGGCGGCCAGTCGCCGTGGACATCGCGCTGATTGATTGCAAGCTATCAGCGCTTCGAGGAATCCAGATCAAAACCACAGCAGTCGATGATATAATTCATCTGCCGAACAAGTGCCTGCTTTACCAACATACAATTCAAGCGAAGATCTCCAGACCCGTCACTGAAGCGAGAGCAGAGTATTTGTGGATACGATCTTATGAGCAATAGCTGAGTGCAGAACACGAACGAACTTTTCCCCAACAGCCTATCGTCTCCTTCCAGCACCACCTCCCTCACCTCCACCCCGCTCCGCCAAGCTAACAACTTCACTTATCCCCGCAGCTTCCTGCTCATCTTCCAGTGTCTGGACTTCCTCTCTACTATCCCACCACTTCTTATCAGCGCGGTCAAAAGCCCGCTTCCGAATCTCCTTGACTCCTCGTGCCTCGGGGTTGCGTTCGTACTTCATGGCTTCGAGGATGACTTCTTGCCATTCATTCGAGGAACGGGCGAAGAAGTCGCGTAATGTTTCGAAAGGTCGTGGCATGGGGAGGTTGTCCTTGGGGCTTGTGGGCTCCTGTTCTGTTTCGAGCTCAGTCGCGGCGGTGGATTCTGATGCCGCTGCGGATGTATCGTCGGCGATTGATGGCGCGGCAGTGCTTGGCTCCGTGCCGTCTTGCTCGTCTTCATCTTCCTCCTCAGAATCTTCTTCTTCTTCATCGTCGTCGCTCTCCTCGTCTTCACTGCCCGCCCAGTCCGCGAGGTCATGCTTGAAGACCTCCTTGACACCATCGAGTCTGCCGAGGTCTACTGACCACATCTCGTCAAATGTGAACTCTTGGTCACCTTTTTCGAACGTGCCGCCAAAGATATACAGTGTATCTTCTTGCACAGCGAGCTGCGCATTGAAGCGAGGATGCGGCATCTCCCACATTGTAGGCTTTTCAATCTTCTGCTCTTCTTCGTCGTCGTCATTGGCGCCTGTTGCGGGAGCATCAGGCATGTCTTCATCTGCTAGTGATCCTTTGCCTTCAATCAGGGCCAGATTGCGAAGCAATTCCTCCTCGTCAGCTTTACCGCGCCCCCTTCTGCTGCGCTCTGTAGTGTTGGCCTTCTTCGCTGATGCTCGCGGTCTTCGCAAGTTCAGCTGAAAGAAGCGATTCCTGTCGATGTTGTAAGCGTGAAGCAGGTTAAAGAACTCGCTATCAATGCCTTCTTCACTCTCTTCAACATCGTGAACGCCACCGAATGAGATGCCACGACCTTTGTGATGGGCCATTGTGGCACCTGCACGTGGTGGGTTAGGTGTATTGACCGGTCGTTTCCTTCGCTCCCATCGGACTGCAGGTGGTGTGTTGACTGGTGCGTCTGACGCGGGCAGTGTGATTCGAAGGTACCATGTATCTTGATGTACCACTGGCTTCATGATGATACGAGACGAGCCTGGCTTCCCTCTTGCGCCTTTATTGACTGCTGAGGCTTTTACTCGAGAATAGCCGCCATAGATCACTGCACCAGTCTCGTGTGGTAAGAGAGAAAAGGATGACCTCGCATCCGGCTGCTGCGATGCAGGTGGCAGTTTTGGGGAGTGCCATACATATCGCTGCGTATCGTACAGCCAAACATCTTGCAGATACTTCGTCTGCTGGCTGGTATCCTGGAAGCCACCAAAGAGCACGATATAGTTCTTAAAGTATGTCATCCTATGCCCACTTCGAGCTGGAGGACCGCCCTTCTCTTCCAGCTTCGTCCACTCTCGTGTCGAAGGCTCCAATCTCCAGAAGTCGTTATAGTGGTAGAACGTGCCTTGCTTGGGACTAGAGAACTCCCCACCGAATAGAAAGATCCCACCTGAATTCCCGCCCTGGCACATAGCATGCCCACTTCGTGGCAGAGGAGTATTCGGACTCGTCACTTTCCTCCATGCATCCTGATTGATCTTGTAGACATACAAGTCATTGAAAAAAGACGCCAGAGCTCCATTGTAATACTCGCCACCAAAGAGGAAGAGTTCGCTGCTATTGCTTGGCGAAGCCACAAGTGTCGCAGACGATCGTGGTGACGGGGGATCTGTGGGAGCTTCTGTGACTTTCAAAAACTGCTCCTGCTCTTTCTGGTATTGTGCAAGAATCGCGTCAAGATCGGCATCTTCGGCGTCGCTGTCATCGTCCTTGCCGGGCTTTTTGCTGGTCTTTTTCTCTTTTTGCTTTTCCTTCTTCGCCGTCTTTGCTTCGACTCGGGCTTTCTTCTCGGCTTTCTTCTTGGCGTCCTTGGCTTTCGGCATGTTGATGAGTTGTGTTATAGTCGTGTAGAGTTGTCTGTCGTTGCAAATGTATATTGACAGTCAGTGATCGGCGTTGGCGAGAAATTGTGGCTGAACTCGGCGTTTCATTCACCTTCAATGCCGAGCAAGCTGAACTCGCGACATCTTCTGTCCAATGCACGCACTCAGGAGGAAGATGTTGACAGTCGCACCGGCCAAGATTGTCAGCCAAAAGTCGCATCAAATTGCAGGTACACTAACTACTCCAAGCATGTCTACACTCACTCCACTGACATGAAATAGGCGGACTGAAAGTCACCGAGCACTTCTTCGATGTACCCAAAGACTATTCAAAACCAGACGCCGGCACAATCAGAGTCTTCGCACGTAGCGTGCGTAAGCATGAGAAACCCATTGTACCGAGCGAAGACAAGGAGAAAGACCAGCTACCATGGATGTGCTATCTCAACGGTGGTCCTGGTTTGGAGTGCCGGCCACCCCAGCACTATGCCCTCTCTGACAGGGTAATCGAGAAGGGATATCAGCTTATGTACCTGGACCCTCGAGGGACTGGTCTGTCAACACCGGTCACTGCTTCGACATTGCAGATGCGTGGCACGAACGATGTACAAGCGAACTACTTGAAGCTGTATCGAGCTGACAGCATTGTGCGTGATTGCGAGGCAATTCGGAAAGCCATCACGGCGGACTATCCCGAGGAGAAGAAGAAATGGAGCATCATGGGTCAGAGCTTCGGTGGATTCTGCAGTATCACTTATCTCTCCCTCTACCCAGAAGGCCTTCGAGAAAGCTTCCTGTTCGGCGGTCTGCAACCACTCGTGAAGTCGCCGGATGAGGTCTACAGGCGGCTCTACGTCAAAGTCAAGGAACGGAATGATGCTTACTACGCCAAGTACCCCGAAGACGTTGAGCGTGTCAAGACCATCATGAAGTATCTCTCTCGCTTTGGCGATGGCAAGATCAAGCTCCCTTCGGAAGGTAACCTCACCCGGCGCCGCTTTCGACAGTTGGGCATTGCCCTCGGCGCCCATGGTGGTCTCGATATGGTACATGACATTGTTCTGCGCGCAAGCTACGATATCGAGAGCTTCGGTCACTTGACAAGAGGATCGCTTGCCTCGATCGACAGCGCCAGTCCGTTCGACAACCACATGATCTACGCCATCCTCCACGAGCCGATCTACTGTGTAGGCAACGCTCCCAACTGGTCTGCGCATCGCGTTCAGGACGAGTTCGCTGAGTTCAACATCGATCGCGAGGACGGCCCGATCTTGTTCACCGGCGAGATGGTGTTTCCCTGGATGTTCGAGGACTATGCCGAGCTGCGCAAAGTGCAGGATGTCGCGAATCGTGTCGCTTCTGACAGTGACTGGCCGGAGCTTTTTGACGAGGAGCAGCTGGCGAAGAATGAGGTTCCTGTGTACGCGGCGAGCTATCTCGAGGACATGTACGTGGAGTCGAACTTCGCGTTGGAGACGGCGAAGAAGATCAAGGGATGCAAGGTGTTTACGACGAACGTGATGTTCCACGATGCGATTCGGTCGAAGATGGATGAGGTGCTGAGGCAGGCATTCGCGTTGAGAGATGATGTGCTTGACTAGAGTCAGTATGGTCAGCGTTAGATGGAGGAGAGCTGCTTGTGCTGGAGCCTCGCCAACGACAGAGTTAGATAGTGACGACCAGGAGAGCCATTGCAGTGGTTTGGATGGCTCAATTTACCGTGATACATCGAAGTCACGGTCTTGAGCCCTTTCACCGTGGTTGGGCCTCCAATGCTGTCGAGGGTTGGATGCTTTGGGGGGTGAGAGGTGCAGGTGGAAGCTGGAGACGCGTCGTGAAACGCGACCCCTGCAAAGCTTCTTCTCGAACCCCTCCCGATGATTCGCCGACGAGGAGGGGCAAGAGCAGAATGCTGTGCTGGTCTGCAAGTGTGAAGAGAAGTGGCCCAAGACATCACTCGATCACTGACCTTGAACGGATGCCCGCTAGACACATGGCCTACGGCAGCGTGACGTGCCGAAGCAGACATCCTGCTCCACCTCACATATAAGCTGAGACCAAGCTTCCCTCCAACGCGCTTCGAGGTTGGAGCAACGGTAGAAGCGACAGCAGCCTCGGATCACAGCAGTCTACAGCACCAAAGACATCTCCATCATGGCTGCAGCAACAGCTGAAGATCTAGTGCCGGCTGTGCAGCTCCCAGCGAACGAGAAGTTCTTTCGCTATTTTCAGCAGGAAGTGACAGGTTTGCATATATCTCATGCGGTTGTCGATGTCAATGCTGACTGTCCGAAGATCTGCAAGAGCAGATGGCCCGCATCGAGAACCACGGCGCATCCGGTGGAGAGAGATCTGACGCCGTAGACCACGTGCGATCAGTCATTGCTCGACTGTCGGGAGAAGTCCAGGATGCGTCATCTTATATCCCGGCATACGACCAGCGGACGTATGGCGAAGCTATTAAGGCTCTGAACAACAAGCTACAGGAGGTCAAGATGGCGAATGCTCCCAGGCAGAAGTTCTCCTTCAAGAACAGGCAGTTGTTCAGTGCGGTGAAAAACGAATCTGCTATCAGCTTGAGCGATGCAGCAGAGCTGGCCAAGCAGAAAAGGAATCATATTCCAGGTTTTCTCGCTGATTTGTCCAACACTTCAAGCTATGTCAACACGCCCGCCAGCAATACCAGGACACCGGCGAACGAGAAGGAAGACGATGAGTTGGCCACGCACGACAGCCGTCCAGAAGTAGCCACCTCTAGCTCGAACGGCCATTTGACCGCCGCCCCTGCTGGAGTACGAACACTTTCTTTCTCCGGAAACAATGCAGTCTTCATCCATTCTCACGACAATGTCCACATAATGCTACCATCAGCTGCCAGCGATACCACAGGCTCAGGCACAGTGTCAGACCTAGACCGCTGCGTTGTGGACATGTCGACACCAGCGACTACTGGTAAGCCTTTTGCGGGACTCACGCTTAAGAATATCACCTCGTCGCTCGTGATCTGTGGACATGTCGGCGGCGCGGCGCATCTTACGAACATTAAGGACTCAGTCATCGTGGTCGCGACCCGACAGTTCAGGATGCACGAGTCGTCAAACTGTGATGTGTACTTACTGGCGACCTCCCGACCCATCATCGAAGACTGTTCGGCTATCCGTTTCGCACCTATGCCGCATACTTACACGACCGAGGAGGACAAAGATATCGATAACAAGTGGTCGAATGTAGACGACTTCAAATGGTTGAGAAACGAGCAGAGTCCGCATTGGAGTCCTCTGGATCCTTCGAAACGTGTGGCTGAGAAGGTTTGGAAGGATGTTGTTCCTGGCGGGCATGACCTCAGTATCGAGAACATTCTCGATGCGGTCAATGTTCCCAAGTGAGCCGATGCAAACAGTAAAGCATTCTTCGTTTGTGCAGAAGGGCGGATCCTTCGTAACTGTACTCCGATCGTCACTGAATGAGTGCAATGCAGTCTCCCCAGACTCGAAAGGAGCTGCTGCGCCATGTCGTCGTCTGTAGTGTGTGTCATTGTGTGACGGCACGCGCGGAGCGGTCCTTTAACTACACGCTATTCTTCTGGATCTTCTCGTGCAGAATGTTTGGCTCACAGCAGACTCAAGGCTACTTGATATTTTGGTCCACAGCTCAGGGCACATCTGATCTCACCATAATGCACCGACAGAATCCAAGACATCGCTGCAAGGAAGGCGAGGTATGCAACATGCCGCACCACATCAGGGTACAACCAGGATAGCTCCAATCAATCTCAGCACGGGGTCCATGCTATCCGATTCACACTCAGACAACACCAGCGCTGACAGACCATGTGGCCGCTTGGATGCCATCACATTTGGCACGCCAACATGGGATGTCACGGAGCACTTGAAAGAACCTGATCCTAATGTCACCTATTTCAGCAATTTCCGCGGCTTGTATCCCTCGCTTGAGGCGGACACGGAGCACATGCATAATGTGATCCGTGTAGATCAACCAAGAGCTCTGAGAATTCCGAGCTCTTCATCAAGAAAATGGAAATGGGTGAGATCTTTGATTCCTCTGTAAAATCGCTTGGCGTTGGATGTCGATATGAGCTGTCATGTGGTCGCCCCAACCCGAGTGCTATGGCTTCAACGGGAACATTGAGAAGAGTGGCAGGCGTTGGTCTACTCGAGGAGAGGGGAGCAGTTGCATTATCGCAAGGCGAGACTGCCTTGCCTGAATATCTGGAAGGGGCCTCTTGCGTTGGCTAGCGAGCGCAAGACCGGAGCGGAATCAAGAACGCCAGCACTGCCTGAGCCACCACTCGATACCTGGAGACCGTCAGTGCTTACCGAACCGCTGGGAGCATCGACATCGGCCATCTTACATCTCCCTAACAAATCCAGCGCCAAGTCAGCGTTCTTTCATTTCACAGCTCGGCCGTGCAAATGTCAGAATGGGGCACTTACAGCACGACAATTTTCAGTCAGGGTCGGCTCTCACAGCGATCTTTGCCATCTCTGAGGCGTCCAGCAGGCAGTATCGAGTATGTCGTCCCGCACCCTGACTCATGCTGTTGGACTGCGCCACCACCGTACTCGCTTCACGACACAGCGTCCACGGTGCGAAGCTCGCGCCGCGATAGAGAGCCATCAAGAGGAAACGACAATGATCCCAAAGTTGAACGGCTCCGAAGATTCCTCTCCTTCTGCCTCGCGGTCGACTATGAGGCACACCTCCTCACCCCAGATACACTCGACAAAGCGACATGGTGCCATTTCATAAGTCTCTTCCTTATTGCCGCCAGTCTCCTCTACCACAGCGTCCTGCAGCAGAGGCGTGCGTCCACCTATGAACTCGTTCCACCAACATGGCCATCCAACCTGACGCATCCTCAGCTCGAGAAGCATATCTTCAAGCCCAGCAGACACCTCGGCATCAACGTCGACACAAGCATGGCAATGCTCATCAATTTTGCCCTCGAGTGCCACGTCTCCGGGTATCGATCCAACATTGATCGATACGCCGACTTGTGGGACCTCAAAGGCCTCGAGAAGAAGCTGCGACGCGATCGAGATATCTTGTTCGATCGGCTGCTACCCTCCGAGGAGGACTTCCCCAGACACGCCATCGAAGCAAAACACCAAAGCCTCACAGACAAGTGGTTCACAATCTTCTCCGAAACACACGCGATCCCCACACGGCGCGGCGAGAAGAAATTACGAGCAGAACAGAACCGAGACCTCCACTGGCACCATCTGGCGGAACGGGAAGGAATACCGCTGGAGGACAGATTCCGGATCAAGACTCTCAACTGGGTCACACGTCGATGCAGTGTCTATCTCCGACTCCTCAAACATCCCGGCAATGAACTGATACGACTGAACCATTGGGACCGGTACTGGTGGAGGCATATGCATAAGCGAGAACGGAGATTCTACACAGTCGACAGCAAAGGCCTCGACCCGAAACGGCGACGAATGCGGTTTGGGCCGTGGAGCGCGTGTCGGAGGATCAGGTATAATATTCTGGGGTATAGAGGGATGCGCGAGGAGACAATCTCAAGGGCAAGCAGTGGGTCCATGCGCATGGGCACATCCACAACTTCATCGGAGGTTTCTGGATGAAAATGGAGTTGTAGTCCTATGTTTTGGAGAAATTCCTAATGGTACAGTGTGAAATTTCCTACCTACATCCAGCCACAACTGTTCCTCACGCGCGTGATATAGTGTCGTATGTATCAGTCGCAAAGTGGGTATAACTGACTCCCTGAGAAACCCATTCATTGTACAGCTGAACCCGGTCCCTCTCGCTTCTTCGTCTACGCGTCCTATCTTCATGTCATCATGTACTGGCGTATTCCACTCTTCCTGCGGAATGCCGCTGACTTTTCCAGTGAACCAACTATGCAGCAACGTCCCGGCTCTCACTCTTGTGATGCCCAAAGAACTTCCTGATACTCAATGTCCGCGAAGGCTTCGACGGGGAGGTCCAAGAAGGGTCTGAAAATGCCGAGACGCCCTTGGAGTTCGGTGTATCGTGTCTGCTTTGCATACTTGCCTGTGAAGGTGTGAATGGTCCGATGTCCTTCGAGAAAAGCAAGAGCCGTGACTTGGAATCCTCGTTGCCAGCGCCAGTAGCGACATCTTTTCCTATGTCGCGCTCTTGGTCCACGGTGGATTTCGTTGGCGATGAAGTGCTGCGTTCGCGGTCAGAGGAGTGAGCCGAGTCGATAGGTCGTGCGATCGGCTCGTTCCTTGACCGACTTTGAAGGAGAGGAGTTATGTTACGCAGCTTGTTCGAAATGCGCCGTGAGAGTCCGTTGCTGATTCAAATGTCAGTGTCGGGCTTTGCGTGGAGGGTTTGAACACTTACCTGATTGAGACAGGATCTTTCACTGGTGTCACGCCGCTGGCTGGAACGTATCTGATCTGTGTTCTCGAGTGCTTCCTTATGGTATTCGCCACGGGCTTTTGAGGGGTGACTGTACTTGGCGGTGGCGCATCCAGAATGGCACCTAGACTTCGAGAACGTCTAAAAAGGGCAGATTGAGGTTTTGGCGGGCTGGCATGGAAGATTGGCGTAGTAGTCTGGCTTTGCGATCGTCTAGGTTTCTTGTAAGGTATCCTTGGGCTCTGATCTGGCATGGTGTCTGGGGGATTGCTCGACAGCGGGCCGCACCCTGTCATCGAGTTCCCACGACGGCGCGTTGGGCTTGTTTGCTCCGCATTGGGCGTCCTTCTTGAGCCAGGAGTTGGAGCATGCTGGCGTGGTTGCTCGTAACGTGTCGCGAATGGGACAGGGTGTGGCTTTCCGATCGATACCTTGACCGTATTGGCATCGCTTTCTGGCTCCGATGGTAAAGGCTTATCCAGCCACGGTCCAGGCTTCCGATATACGACAGCATCTTTGGCAAACCTTGAACGAAGCGCAGGCGAGGAGTCCCCAGTGAGAGACGCCCGGCTCTGAGGCTTGTTCCTTCTGCTGGCAGCCGCAGCATGCTTGTTGATATCTGCAATGACATTCCCAAGAGCAACGAGGCTATTGCCAAGATTCTCGCCCTTGACCCTCAGCTCCTGTAGATACTTCACCCAGCCCCGTTCGTTGCCACGCATGGCAGCGAAGACGTTGGCTATCTCGCCAGTAGCAGGCGGTCCTTCACGTTCCACTCTTGACAGGTACGTCCCGAGCTCTTTCGTTGACTCCAAGCCACTTGAGATGTCGTGAAGCGCATCGCCCATAGCCGTGGCAGTCCGCACGACGATCGTCTCGATTTTGTCATTGCCCTTGAGCAGATCTGTACGGAACTGCTTCTCATCTAGCATGGCATTGAAGACATCCATATGCTGCATTGATAGCTTGAGATACCGGATGCGTTCCTCAATATCCGTTATCGCCAATTCGAAGTCATCGGAAGTGCGCTCCAGGAACGAATCGACGTCATTCACGTGGTTCTGCAGGATCTTGGCGACCTCTAGGTTAGATTTCGCCTGCGACTTTTGCAACAGATGCATGCCAAACACGATCTGGGCCATGAGCTTCAGCAGAGGATGATACTTGGCACCACTCCTCTGCTTCCGTCTCGTCTGCTGGACATGGTCGTAACGTCGGGCGTCCGACAACTCGCGGCGTCTCATCTCTGCGTCATTGTGGTTATCGGCGCCCCTATCGTGCCCGCTGTGGGTGCTCTCGTAGATGGACTCCTCGAATGCACCTTGCAGAGTAGCAATGGGATGCACGGGAGGAGTCATGTTAAGGCCGGCCTCCTCCTCGTCGTCGGCCTCCTCCTGCTCTTCTTGATGATCGTCTTCGTCGCGGACCGACAAGGAGTGAAACTCATCCTCGCTCCCGCTGTCACAATGGGCAGCGGCCACAGTGGTGATATCCATGCCGGTTGACCGTGGCAGCTCGGAGTGGCAGCCGGCCGTTCTACGGGTGAAACAATAGCAGCTGAATCACTATATGTATAACTGCAGCATCTGCACCACGCTGAACTCGGGCGATATGTCAGCGCGCTATGGCTGGGAAGGAGGGTAAGGCTGAGCGCTGGCTGGCTGGCACGACATCGACATAGCCGCGAGCAGAAGGAGGACCCGGCCAGGACTCCTGCAGAGGAGGTCGCACAGCGGGCGTGTCGGAGGGAAGGGGTGGTGTAAGCTTCATGGCATGCGGCGGCGGGCTTTGGTGTGGCAAGATCGAGAGGCCAGCAGGCAGAGCTGTACGTGAGAGGGGACGTGAAACGTCAAGTGTATGGTGATGGACCAGGATCGCTTGGTGCCAGGGATCTGCTCAGCGGCCGCCAGGCCCCGGGCGTCGCGACTACTACAGAGCGAGAACCTAGCTCCCGGATGTACGATTTCGCCGTTGAAATGGCCGACCCCGGAGCAGCAGCCCCCCCCCCCTCCCACAAACAACGACACGCAGTTCCTGGCTGCACGGCCGTGACGCACCGAGTCGACGAGCTTGGCGCGGCAGCAGGAGGAAATCATCGTCGACAATCCGCACTGCTCGACGTATGCGTGATTGGCGGTGAGCGTACTGTAGCACTTCCCGCATCCAAGCAGATCCTGTCTATTTCCGAGCTGCCCTGCCAGCTCCAGCCCAGCCACAGCACTACCGCGAAGGACCTCAGCAGAAAGTGCGACGCCCACTGGTTTCAGGACTATCCACCAGAGCTCGCCGCGCAGAGGTCTCGTGACCGCGCTTCACGGCTGTGCTGAGCTCGTAGGAGTTGGATCGCCGTGTCGGAAGTCAGCCAGCCAGCTATCCAATTCATCCGGCGCGTCATGGCAGCTAGCACCCATGTCGAGCACACTTTCGACGGGGACAGTCGACTGCTCAACGCGACGCTGAAGCAGAGAGCAGAGATCAGACAAGCGCTCACAACATTACAGCAGGAGCTACAACGACTGGAGGGTAATTCGGTCCAAATTACTGCCGATATTAAGTACAATGTCTCCGGCCCACAAGCAAGGGAGCACGCATACTGGATCTCCATCACGGATGTTGGATTTGACTCGGCTTCATTCGCGCAATCAAGGATCTCGGCTATGCGCAACGGCGCTTCAGCAATGTCACCAGCAGCACCAGGTCACGATGATCGCAGGAATTCTCTGATCAGGAGTGCGCCAGACGATGACGATGTTTTGGAAGTTCAGGCGCCGAAGAGAGCTCGTACTGATGGTCAGGACGGCTGGTCGACGCCTGCGCGAAATGGAAGCATAGCCGAGGATGGTACTGGCGCGAAGCAAATCAGAGAGCTTTCGACCTTCATGCATACGTGGCACGACGAGTGGACTCGTCAAGGAGGCTGGCTCTTCGATACGCTGAACACAACTAACAAGCAGGCCACTGAGTCGAAGACATCGGTCAACAAACGCTTAGACGCGGTGCAAGACATTCTCGGTCAGAGTATCAATACTGCCAGCGCCACGACTATGACTGAACTTGCGAACATCACGAAGCTGCTGCCTTGGCTGGAACACTGTCGTAAGACCAACTCCGACAAAGTGCAAGCGAGGGAGGAAGTATGGCGATCGAGTAGCGCCACCTTCCATGACCAGACGCGGCGGGAGAGAGAAGCTGCGGAGACACGCTTGGAGGAGAAGTTAGAAGCGCAACAGCGGCTCTTGATCAAGGTCGCAGAAGCGAATGGTGTCGACGTGGACGAGTTGAGCGAGAAGCCACGCAGCAGAGAGGAAAGTTTGGGCGCGCAATTGACTGCAGAGCTGAATCTAGAAGCAGCTCGCGCAGCTGGCAATGGGACTCTAACAGAGTACAACAACACGATCAACATCGACGACTGAATGGCGTGTACGAGCGACGTGCATCGCTTGGATCTGAATTACAGACTGGAGGTTGTGTTTATTACCATCCGCGCCACCTGACCCAGACGTCGACTACAGTCTCCGGATGTGAATGCTCAGAGTCAACAACGAGATACCATCCGAAGTTGACACCCGCTATGCACGCATGGTTTGGCCAGATCAGCAACTTCTCGCCCAGCTCGAGGTGTCGGACGTGGTCCTGCGGCCCTTCCCAGCGAAGGTTGCCATGTTCTTGACTGACCTTGCCAACGATCCAGCCAGTCTTCGAGCCTTCTGGATCATAATGCTGGCCTTCCTGTGCGGGCCACGGTGTGACCACTCCCCATCCAGGGTAACTCTTACACGGTTCGCGTCCCAGAACGATTGAGCCTGCTGCTATCAAGGCCTCTGGCTTGTCGCCACGATCTGGGTAGACACTCGCTACCTCCGCCAGGACGCGAAATCCGAGATCTTTGAAGGATAGTAGACTTCGGTTGGGATCACTCGCAGCGTACTGTGGCCGTGCGCGAGTGGCCAGTTGCTGCATGTCCATCACCGGATACACTCCGCCGTGAAACTCAACTTCGAACGATTTCGCACACTTCCCAATCATGTCTCGATACTGCCTCCCACTTCCGGATTCTTCAAGCAGATTCTGGATTGCTGTTGCGGTCGGTGTAGCGCCGAGCGAAAGTACTACCTTGGAAGCATCGGCCTTGCTGCTAATATTTGCTCCAGCGCTTTTGAGGAACGCGACAGCTCCCTCTTCGAGACCACGAAGTTCTGTTGCCATCGACTCCAATGCCTCTTCAGGACTACTGACATCATACGAGAGGCCGTAGTGCGTGTAGATGCCGCCGAGAGTGACTTTCTGCGATGCCGTGAGTGCATAAGCGATGTCTGCCAACTGCTTCGAGCCTGCCGGTACGCCTTCGCGATGATATCCGACGTCGATGTTGACCCAGACCGGAACTCGTCCTGGCCATGTATCGTCCGACAAATTAGCTAGGAGCTTGACGTGCGCCGGATGGTCAACGAATAGGCCGACTGTTCCTGGTCCGAGAATTCGAGCAATGGCAGCCAATCTCAGCACCGCAGATGGGGCCACTGGAAGGCCGTACAAGACGTTGACCTCATCGCCTCTCCCCTTACGTTTCAGTAGCCAAGGCGTCAAGTGCTCGATCTCGCTCACTGTGGACGCTACTAGCTTCACTGACTTTGTGTCTTTGCCGACTTGCAACTCGGACATTTCTGTTGTCTGTGGAATGTCTCAGCATGATACTTTGCTGAACGTCCCAACTCGTCGTACCTTATGTGTCTTGACGTGTGCACGGAATGATACACCTAGCTTGTCGGCGGTCTCTAGCATCAATCTGCAGTTTCTCCTGACCACTGCTGCATCAATAATGGCAGCCGGCGCCTGCACATCTTCGATCTTCTGCCCGAGGAATTGTAGCTTGAGTGACGCTTCCGAAGGGCTCGGATACAACGATGCCGCAGTGAATTGCAGACCGGCATGTCTTGAATGAGTAGAAGCAGCCATCTCGTCGCAGGTATGCGGCTTGTGGTCAAAGAGAAGACGTATGTCAAAGAGGAGACGAATGGCTTGACCTAATCACTTGCTGGCCGTTCGCCGTGCTCGGCCAGTGCTAGGAAACGCTCTATTTGCAAGCTGGCTTTGAAGTGAAGCGCTATCGACTGATTATGCTTGTCGAATCTGCCATCTGACTCGCTTAGCACGAGGGATGGTACTTATCAGCAAATACCGCAAGATTGTCGTTCAGCCAGAACAATTTGGCGACGCCCTGCGAAGTACGAAGTGACGCTGCTATGAGAAGTCAGCATGTGGGGCCGCCTCGGCGCACTTCCTCCGCCGATCTCTTCGAAGCTCGCAGGGCCATCGCAATCAACACCCAACGACACACATTGACAGCTTGCTCTTTTCGAGACATTGCATCTTGTATCCAGCCAGCATGGAGAATCACTCCAAGCGAAAAGCAGATCAGGCGCTAGGCGGGGACGATAAGCGGTCCAAGGTGTGCTTCCAATGTGATGAAGTGGTCACATTTTTGCTGCTGCAAGAGAGCACATGTGCTGATACCTCGCGCAGACCAAGAAGGAATGGCGTGTCCCAAGGAAGAATGACCACGGAGCAGTGTCAGTTAAAGCTATCCAGCCTGGCGATACCGGCATCTGGGTCACTTGCCAGAAGAACAAGGAAGCCAAGTGTGTCCATGAGATGCGAGACTGGTTGACGGAATTGGCGGAACGAGTCTATCCTGAAGCTCTAGAGTCGAAGTCGTCCAATGCGATGGACGATGACGCAGGCGAGGACGACGTTGGTATCGAAAAGCTCATAGCGGCTGAAGTGAAAGACATCCGAAAGCCTGCAGCTGCTCAGCTTTTCACTCCGATCAGGCTGGATATGCAGTGTGGTGAGTACTGGCAAGCCTGATGTCCGGACACGATGCTGATACTCGGTGTAGTCGTGTTCTTCAAGACGATCGCGCCAGTCGAGCCCGTCTCACTGGTGAAAACGATATGTGAAGAAGCCATGGCGGATAACCAGCACAAGCGGACAAGATTCACCAAACGACTTTCTCCTATGACGCTGATGGGCCGAGCGTCGGCGGAAGGTCTCGAAAAGGTCGCTACAGAAGTGCTTGCACCGCACTTTCATCAGGAGCCGTTTCAGAGGCGCAAGGTACGTGGCAGCTGCAGAGGTTTGCTTCTGCCAAAACTGACGCTAAGCTACAGTTCGCGATTCGGCCTACTCTCCGAAACCACAATATCCTATCCCGCGATTCTGTGATCAAGCAAGTGGCGTCCATCGTCGGGCCTGGCCACGTGGTCGACCTGCAAAACTACGAGCTATTGATCGTGGTTGAAGTCTATCAGGTGCGTGGCTGGTCGTGACATTCCATTGCCTTGTGCTGCCGAGGAGTGCACTCTTTCTAGGTGATGCTGACTGGATACAGAACGTTTGCGGCGTCAGTGTGATTGATAATAGCTTCGAGAAGTTGAAGCGCTATAACATATCAGAAATCTTCGACCCAACGCTCAAAGAGGCAGAAAGGTGAAGTGATCACTAGGCTTGCATAGCCCTCGCGTGGGGCTTAGGGTGCTCTCAAGATGTGGATCAAACAAAAATCGCTACGATAAAGCGCGAGGGCTCGGTCAAGTACCTATAGAAAGAAACGCCTGCATTGCCGGTGGGTCTCGAAATCGTAAGCTTCTACGATGGAACAGGCAAATATGAGGCGAGAAGGATGTTCGACCGTTCCGGAGCATTAGATTTCAATCCGATGCAAGCAGAGTTCCTCGCTTGCTGGAACATGGGCTTCCTTACCGAGAACCCAAAGCTTGCGGACACGCGGGTCGGCCTGTGCGAAGGAAAGAGAATCACACGCTGCGATGCACCATTGTCGACCGATGTCGAATCTCCAAGCCGTCGCATTAAGTACGCCGGACTTTTGCGAGCCACACGAAGAGTTCAACACCTATCCTGAGCATCGACAGCTGCAGGGACGGCTTGTCTGCGATCTTGTGTCGCCTCAAAAACGTGCAAAGCGTGCGTCCCGCGTGGAGACCCAGCATCCCGAAGTCCCGACAGCCAGACGATGGGACACACGACTTTGAAGACCTCGCTTGTGGCACACACACCCTTCCAGGCTTGACGGAACCGATCACGCACATTTTCGTCTCGACGTCGTACAAGTCGTGCGACTGTCTTGACATGACATCGAGCACACCATGGCTTCTTGGTCCATCATTTGAGATTTATTACATTCTTTCAACGGGAGAGACCTCGCTCTGGCCCGTCTCCAAGACCAAGGGCCCCACATTTCCTCGTCCCCTTCCAGTCGGTTTCATTGGCCGGTGCGCATCGGCACTAGCACCTCGATAGACGAGCGCTGACGACTTCTTCGCTTCGCTCCGAGTCTATTCAACGGCGACGACGCCATGATGGATCTGCTAACGACCAAGCACCGCGCGAAGTGAGAGATTTACCAGACTGCGAGCACTTCCACCTTCCTATATGGGTATCTGGCATGCAGCCAGTGACAGATACTGGCATGCGAGATTAACGAGCCATCAGTCGTCGCTGTGAGCTGCGCCATCGGTCCTCGACCCGCAGTATATGCCCACTGACATCGTATATATGCTACCAACCACACAGAGTGCATCGCAGGCACAACGATGGCGCTGCTATGTAGGAACCTGACTAGGTGGCGGTCATAGCTAAAATACGTCGCCTCCCACATATGCCAACGGACCCGGGTTTCATCGGTGGACGTGCAGCGACATCCATCATTCATCATCTAGTCTCTTCTGCTCAGCTTGGGGAGATGCCCGGTGTTCTCCCACCTTGCAGCTTACACGTTTCATTCAGGCCTCGCGAACTGAAAATTGTCGTACAATCAAGATCTACGGGTCGAATACAAAATGATGGCCATCCTCTCGCCCATCTCTTCATCCGAACCGATGTTCAAACCCATCATATCAAGCATGTCGAAGTCTCCAGATCGTGGTTCGGTTCACGCAGTTGCTGTGAAGGCACTTCAGACGAAGGCTGTGCGAATCGAAAGACTCGATGGCAGTATCTTCCGAAACTATCGTCTTCAACCTACCTCAGACTACTTCTACGTTCTGAAATGCCGGCCATCGTCACGCCTGAGGCTCCTCAGCCAGGAAGAAGAAAGACTGCAAGCGGAAGCCCTCGTGCTGCAATCTCTACGAGGGACATCTGACGTTCTGGTCCCACGCCTCATCGAGTACCACACCACCCCCACACCCATGGGAAGCCCCTACCTCATCAACGGACCCTTCAAAGGCTCAATCCTCTCCGACATTGAAGCCTCGCTCTCACGCCACGCTTTCTCCTCCATCGACAAGAGCCTAGGCCGCTACGTCCGCCAACTCTCCCACATTTCCGGCCCTGCCTTCGGCGCCATCCGCACCGGCACCCCACCCACCTCACCATCATGGTCGCGCTGCTTCGCCGCCCTGCTAGAAAGCATCCTCCGCGACGGCGAAAACGCCCTCATCACGTTACCCTACGACTTCATCCGCGACCAAGTCCGTCGACACCGGCAAGTCCTCGACCAAATCACACAACCCAAACTCGTCCTTCTCGAAATGGCCTCGGACCAGAACGTCCTCATCAACACCAACGAGTACACCGTCGCGGGCCTTTTGGACTTTTCGACGGCGATTTGGGGTGATCCCTTTATGAGTGACTGCTTCCATAAGCCGAGGTTAGGGTTCGTGGAAGGCTTCGGGAGGCTTCCGAATCGTGATACGAATGAGCGTATTAGGCAGTATTTGTAAGCCGCTGGACGGACTGGGGTATGCTGTGTTACCGCACTGACTGTGCTGACTGGTTTTATGCAGGTACGGGTTGTATCATTCGTTGCTGGCGGTTGTGAGGCATTGTTATAGGCCCAGTGGGGATGGGGATGAGTTGGCTGCCAGGAGGACTTTGGTGAGTAGTCAGCCCGTTGCGCGTGATGTTACTGAGATGTGTTGGTGTCTTGAACGGTCCAGCTTCCGGACAAGGTTGTGCCACGTGGTGCTTGAATATAGCTGACACTTGACAGACTCAAGCCCTTGCTCAGCTGGCGAATATCTCCCGAGGATGATACGGTCTATCTGAAATGATCAGGAGCCATGACGTATGTTGACTGGCAACCTATACTGACGACTTGGAGCGGCTTTTGACCTGGTGGCTGCCGTCGTTGCTCAAACACTCCGATGCGCGCCTGGTGCATCAGGGACTGGAATGCCATCGATGGACTGTCCAGACCAACATTCAGCACGTGAAGCTTGGAGAGACGCAACGGCACAGCCAACGACTCACTGGGCGGACGATAGTCGCGATGAACAAGCTGTACTCGAATACATCGACAATAGCTATACGGCTGGCGTGTCCAATCGCTCGTCGGCATCAATGTAGACCATTGATGTCAGGACGCCCGTCAGGCATCGATACTGGGTCCATGGTCCAAATGCCGAGGGTATGCAAAGTCGCGCCACTGCTCAGGTATAGTCTGTGGTAGCACCACGTATGAGATTGAAGACCAGGACTTTGATGATGATGCAGAACGCTTCGGTTGTGGTGAAGCACTGGGCGTATTTTTCATGATGAGCAGATGGTGGGAGCTGCATAGAGTTCGGCGGTGGCTGCAGTCTAGACAACAGCGGGCGGGCGTGTCGGTGTTGGCAGTGTGTCTCGAGGACAGTAGGGTTACAATCAAGCTGCAGTTGACGAACCCATAGCAGATATACGAGACAAGCTTAACCCGAAACGCATGTTATCTATCTTCAGACTGTGAGACAAGGCGAAGGCTATTTTCATGTGCTGTGCCCCAGATTTTAGTCGAATTCAGTCAAGTTTAGCCATGGAGTGAGTGAACAGCTGGCAGCTTGCAGCGGTTGAGGACCCTGGATGTATTTCCAATCAGCATTGAAGCGCGTGTGGGGACACGCAGCCAGAAGTTGCCGACGGAGGACACACTTCTTTCACAGCACAGCTTCGTCTCTTCAGGACATTCACGACTTTTAATACCACGCACCTTGGAGTCTCTTGCTGGTCTTGAGTTCCATCTACTCCCTCACCCACACATCAGCACTGATACCATCTGTTATCACCACCACCACCACCACCCACATCATGCGTTACTCTTCCGCAGTGCTGGCTCTGGCCGGCCTGGCGATGGCCAGCGACGTCCATGAGCTGACCAAGGACACCTTTGGCGACTTCGTCCAGGAGCACAGCCTCGTGCTCGCAGAATGTATGTACCAACGTAGTAACATCATCAAACGCCGTCCCGAACACTGACACTCTGTAGTCTTCGCACCATGGTGCGGTCACTGTAAAGCGCTTGCACCAGAATACGAGGAGGCGGCGACGACACTCAAGGAGAAGGACATTGCTCTGGCCAAGATTGACTGCACCGAGCAGCAAGATCTCTGCCAGCAATACGGCGTCGAGGGGTACCCAACATTGAAGATCTTCCGCGGCGAGCAGAACATCTCTCCATACTCTGGCGCACGAAAGGCCGACGCCATCGTCTCATATATGACCAAGCAGTCTCTGCCCGCCGTCTCCCTCCTCACCACACAAGTCGCCCTCGACGAGTTCAAGACCGCCGATAAGGTCGTGCTCGTCGCATACATCGACAAGGACGACAAGACCTCGAACACCACATTCAGCGAGATTGCAGAGGACCTCAGGGACAGCTATCTTTTCGCAGCCACCTCTGATGCCGACTTGGCCAAGGCTGAGGGCGTCAAGGCCCCTACCATTGTCTTGTACAAGCAGTTTGATGAGGGCAAGAATGAGTTTACTGAGAAGTTTGACAAGGAGGCCATTACCGAATTCGCCAAGGTCGCCGCTACACCATTGATTGGCGAGGTTGGCCCAGAGACATACGCTGGCTACATGGCTGTAAGCTTTGACTTTCTACACACTTTCACGATCATGTTATACTAATACACGCTCTAGTCCGGCCTCCCACTCGCATACATCTTCGCCGAGACCGCCGAGGAGCGCGACTCGCTCGCAAAGGACCTCAAGCCACTTGCTGAAGAGTACAAGGGCAAGGTTAGCTTCGCTACCATCGACGCCTCCGCCTTTGGCCAGCACGCTGGTAACCTCAACCTCGAAGTTGGCAAATGGCCAGCTTTCGCCATCCAGGACACCGCCAAGAACCAGAAATTCCCATACGAGTCCGCCGGCGACATCAAGGAGCTCACCGCAAAGAAGATTGGCAAATACGTCAAGGACTTCGTCGCTGGCAAGGTCGAGCCAAGCATCAAGAGCGAGCCACTTCCAGAGAAGCGCGAGAAGGGTACAGTCCAGGTCATCGTCGCAAAGAACTACGAAGAGCTCGTCATCAACAGCGACAAGGATGTTCTCCTCGAATTCTACGCTCCCTGGTGCGGACACTGCAAGGCCCTGTCACCAAAGTACGATGAGCTCGCCGGTCTTTACAAGAACTACGAGGACAAGGTCGTCATCGCCAAGGTTGATGCCACTGCCAACGACGTTCCCGATGAGATTCAGGGATTCCCAACCATCAAGCTCTTCAAGAAGGGTGAGAAGTCCGAGCCAGTCGACTACAACGGTTCGCGAACTGTCGAGGATCTCGCCAACTTCATCCGCGACAACGGCTCTGACAAGATTGACGCATACGTCGAGGCTGCTGGTGAGACTGAGAGCGTTGAGACTGATGGCATGCCACATCAGGCTGCGGCTGCCACGGAGGTCGTCAAGGAGTCCATTAAAGAGAAGGTCAAGGAGGCCGCACAGGCAGCCAAGGATGCTGTCCTTGATAGCGACGAGGTCGCTGACCATGACGAGCTTTAAGCGAGCGCGTCGTGCTATGGGTTGATCTCAGGGGATCTTGCTGATGCTATGCTATGGCTATGACTAGGTGTGTGGTAGAAGTGCTTTGAGTATTAGGGAGAATGGCGTGGTATGATATTAAGCGTTCTTTGTACTTGTATCTTGCCCATTTCTCAATTTTTGGAATCCATTCCCAGTTTCATGCCGCATCGCGCGTTCGAAGCGTGTCGATCCCACTGACGATGAGTAGAACCGCACTGCTGGTGGCGTACTCTGGCGTAAATGACAGCAGATGAGAGAGATACTGCACCACTATGACGACTTTCCTGTCAGAATTCGCTAAGGCGCTTGTGACAAGTATCAACAATCGAGAAAGACGTGTGGATCAGCTTCTCCGACCACCGTTGATGATTCTTCGGGGCCTGGTCCTGTGGCGAATTACTGAGAGGCCGTAGCGGTACTTGTGATAGGACGATGAAGATGAGGTACACTCATGCGACAGCCGTGGCCATCTACCGCAGGCTGGTCTCAGAGATACCGAAGTGCTGGAGTATTTTACTGAATTTGCGGCAGATTGGTCGTCCCAGCTTGTGATGAGTGAAGACATGGTGCTGAGAGGTCTTCGCGGTATTTCAGACGAGGACGAAAGGGTGAGATGCGCTGACGTGGCAGGTTGGATGGATCTACTTCATGTTTGTGAGATGCTCCCTTATGCGGTCGTGTCGGCTTGCAGCGAGGAGGGAGGAGCGAGTGGTTCCCAACCACGTCCATCAGAAGTTGGATGTGACCGACGAGACTTTTCAAGAGGGGGGGGGGGGGGGGGGGGGG